>CAJQUW010001872.1:0-435000 GCA_907163375.1 Prostheceraeus crozeri
TTTTGGACGAATTTTAACCTGAAACCTTGATAGAAGTTTGTTTCACATGATTCTGAACAACTTTGGTCTTTTCAACCAATTTAGTCAGTTGGGTCGTTGGGGGGGGGCGGTTTTTCACCGAAACTTCACCGACCCAACTTTTGACGACAAACACGAGGGAAGGGTCTCGGAGCTCAATTCCAACATTTTGAAAAATTTTTTTTTTCACGAAAAAATCCTAAGTGTCGAGACCACCGTAGTGAAACATTTTCGAAAAAATTTTTTGGACGAATTTCAACCTGAAACCTTGATAGAAGTTTGTTTCACATGATTCTGAACAACTTTGGTCTTTTCGACCAATTTAGTCAGTTGAGTCGTTGGGGGGGGGGGGCGGTTTTTTCACCGAAACTTCACCGACCCAACTTTTGACGACAAACACGATGGGATGGGTCTCGGAACTCCATTCCAACATTTTGAAAATTTTTTTTTTCACGAAAAAATCCTAAGTGTCGAGACCACCGTAGTGAAAATTTTCGAAAAAATTTTTTGGACGAATTTCAACCTGAAACCTTGATAGAAGTTTGTTTCACATGATTCTGAACAACTTTGGTCTTTTCGACCAATTTAGTCAGTTGAGTCGTTGGGGGGGGGCGGTTTTTTCACCGAAACTTCACCGACCCAACTTTTGACGACAAACACGATGGGATGGGTCTCGGAACTCCATTCCAACATTTTGAAAATTTTTTTTTTCACGAAAAAATCCTAAGTGTCGAGACCACCGTAGTGAAAATTTTCGAAAAAATTTTTTGGACGAATTTCAACCTGAAACCTTGATAGAAGTTTGTTTCACATGATTCTGAACAACTTTGGTCTTTTCAACCAATTTAGTCAGTTGAGTCGTTGGGGGGGGGGGCGGTTTTTTCACCGAAACTTCACCGACCCAACTTTTGACGACAAACACGATGGGATGGGTCTCGGAACTCCATTCCAACATTTTGAAAATTTTTTTTTTCACGAAAAAATCCTAAGTGTCGAGACCACCGTAGTGAAAATTTTCGAAAAAATTTTTTGGACGAATTTCAACCTGAAACCTTGATAGAAGTTTGTTTCACATGATTCTGAACAACTTTGGTCTTTTCAACCAATTTAGTCAGTTGAGTCGTTGGGGGGGGGGGGCGGTTTTTTCACCGAAACTTCACCGACCCAACTTTTGACGACAAACACGATGGGATGGGTCTCGGAACTCCATTCCAACATTTTGAAAATTTTTTTTTTCACGAAAAAATCCTAAGTGTCGAGACCACCGTAGTGAAACATTTTCGAAAAAATTTTTTGGACGAATTTCAACCTGAAACCTTGATAGAAGTTTGTTTCACATGATTCTGAACAACTTTGGTCTTTTCAACCAATTTAGTCAGTTGAGTCGTTGGGGGGGGGGCGGTTTTTTTCACCGAAACTTCACCGACCCAACTTTTGACGACAAACACGATGGGATGGGTCTCGGAACTCCATTCCAACATTTTGAAAATTTTTTTTTTCACGAAAAAATCCTAAGTGTCGAGACCACCGTAGTGAAACATTTTCGAAAAAATTTTTTGGACGAATTTCAACCTGAAACCTTGATAGAAGTTTGTTTCACATGATTCTGAACAACTTTGGTCTTTTCAACCAATTTAGTCAGTTGAGTCGTTGGGGGGGGGGGCGGTTTTTTCACCGAAACTTCACCGACCCAACTTTTGACGACAAACACGATGGGATGGGTCTCGGAACTCCATTCCAACATTTTGAAAATTTTTTTTTTCACGAAAAAATCCTAAGTGTCGAGACCACCGTAGTGAAACATTTTCGAAAAAATTTTTTGGACGAATTTCAACCTGAAACCTTGATAGAAGTTTGTTTCACATGATTCTGAACAACTTTGGTCTTTTCAACCAATTTAGTCAGTTGAGTCGTTGGGGGGGGGGGCGGTTTTTTCACCGAAACTTCACCGACCCAACTTTTGACGACAAACACGATGGGATGGGTCTCGGAACTCCATTCCAACATTTTGAAAATTTTTTTTTTCACGAAAAAATCCTAAGTGTCGAGACCACCGTAGTGAAACATTTTCGAAAAAATTTTTTGGACGAATTTCAACCTGAAACCTTGATAGAAGTTTGTTTCACATGATTCTGAACAACTTTGGTCTTTTCAACCAATTTAGTCAGTTGAGTCGTTGGGGGGGGGGCGGTTTTTTTCACCGAAACTTCACCGACCCAACTTTTGACGACAAACACGATGGGATGGGTCTCGGAACTCCATTCCAACATTTTGAAAAAATTTTTTTTTTCACGAAAAAATCCTAAGTGTCGAGACCACCGTAGTGAAACATTTTCGAAAAAATTTTTTGGACGAATTTCAACCTGAAACCTTGATAGAAGTTTGTTTCACATGATTCTGAACAACTTTGGTCTTTTCAACCAATTTAGTCAGTTGAGTCGTTGGGGGGGGGGCGGTTTTTTCACCGAAACTTCACCGACCCAACTTTTGACGACAAACACGATGGGATGGGTCTCGGAACTCCATTCCAACATTTTGAAAATTTTTTTTTTCACGAAAAAATCCTAAGTGTCGAGACCACCGTAGTGAAAATTTTCGAAAAAATTTTTTGGACGAATTTCAACCTGAAACCTTGATAGAAGTTTGTTTCACATGATTCTGAACAACTTTGGTCTTTTCAACCAATTTAGTCAGTTGAGTCGTTGGGGGGGGGGCGGTTTTTTCACCGAAACTTCACCGACCCAACTTTTGACGACAAACACGATGGGATGGGTCTCGGAACTCCATTCCAACATTTTGAAAATTTTTTTTTTCACGAAAAAATCCTAAGTGTCGAGACCACCGTAGTGAAACATTTTCGAAAAAATTTTTTGGACGAATTTCAACCTGAAACCTTGATAGAAGTTTGTTTCACATGATTCTGAACAACTTTGGTCTTTTCAACCAATTTAGTCAGTTGAGTCGTTGGGGGGGGGGGCGGTTTTTTTCACCGAAACTTCACCGACCCAACTTTTGACGACAAACACGATGGGATGGGTCTCGGAACTCCATTCCAACATTTTGAAAATTTTTTTTTTCACGAAAAAATCCTAAGTGTCGAGACCACCGTAGTGAAACATTTTCGAAAAAATTTTTTGGACGAATTTCAACCTGAAACCTTGATAGAAGTTTGTTTCACATGATTCTGAACAACTTTGGTCTTTTCAACCAATTTAGTCAGTTGAGTCGTTGGGGGGGGGGCGGTTTTTTCACCGAAACTTCACCGACCCAACTTTTGACGACAAACACGATGGGATGGGTCTCGGAACTCCATTCCAACATTTTGAAAAATTTTTTTTTTCACGAAAAAATCCTAAGTGTCGAGACCACCGTAGTGAAACATTTTCGAAAAAATTTTTTGGACGAATTTCAACCTGAAACCTTGATAGAAGTTTGTTTCACATGATTCTGAACAACTTTGGTCTTTTCAACCAATTTAGTCAGTTGAGTCGTTGGGGGGGGGGGCGGTTTTTTCACCGAAACTTCACCGACCCAACTTTTGACGACAAACACGATGGGATGGGTCTCGGAACTCCATTCCAACATTTTGAAAATTTTTTTTTTCACGAAAAAATCCTAAGTGTCGAGACCACCGTAGTGAAACATTTTCGAAAAAATTTTTTGGACGAATTTCAACCTGAAACCTTGATAGAAGTTTGTTTCACATGATTCTGAACAACTTTGGTCTTTTCAACCAATTTAGTCAGTTGAGTCGTTGGGGGGGGGGGCGGTTTTTTTCACCGAAACTTCACCGACCCAACTTTTGACGACAAACACGATGGGATGGGTCTCGGAACTCCATTCCAACATTTTGAAAATTTTTTTTTTCACGAAAAAATCCTAAGTGTCGAGACCACCGTAGTGAAACATTTTCGAAAAAATTTTTTGGACGAATTTCAACCTGAAACCTTGATAGAAGTTTGTTTCACATGATTCTGAACAACTTTGGTCTTTTCAACCAATTTAGTCAGTTGAGTCGTTGGGGGGGGGGGCGGTTTTTTTCACCGAAACTTCACCGACCCAACTTTTGACGACAAACACGATGGGATGGGTCTCGGAACTCCATTCCAACATTTTGAAAATTTTTTTTTTTCACGAAAAAATCCTAAGTGTCGAGACCACCGTAGTGAAACATTTTCGAAAAAATTTTTTGGACGAATTTCAACCTGAAACCTTGATAGAAGTTTGTTTCACATGATTCTGAACAACTTTGGTCTTTTCAACCAATTTAGTCAGTTGAGTCGTTGGGGGGGGGGGCGGTTTTTTCACCGAAACTTCACCGACCCAACTTTTGACGACAAACACGATGGGATGGGTCTCGGAACTCCATTCCAACATTTTGAAAAATTTTTTTTTTCACGAAAAAATCCTAAGTGTCGAGACCACCGTAGTGAAACATTTTCGAAAAAATTTTTTGGACGAATTTCAACCTGAAACCTTGATAGAAGTTTGTTTCACATGATTCTGAACAACTTTGGTCTTTTCAACCAATTTAGTCAGTTGAGTCGTTGGGGGGGGGGGGGCGGTTTTTTCACCGAAACTTCACCGACCCA
The DNA here is from genome assembly GCA_907163375.1 of Prostheceraeus crozeri. NCBI lineage: Eukaryota > Metazoa > Platyhelminthes > Polycladida > Euryleptidae > Prostheceraeus > Prostheceraeus crozeri. The sequence goes on from CAJQUW010001872.1 coordinate 4,611, forward strand.
ACTTTTGACGACAAACACGATGGGATGGGTCTCGGAGCTCCATTCCAACATTTTGAAAAATTTTTTTTTTCACGAAAAAATCCTAAGTGTCGAGACCACCGTAGTGAAACATTTTCGAAAAAATTTTTTGGACGAATTTCAACCTGAAACCTTGATAGAAGTTTGTTTCACATGATTCTGAACAACTTTGGTCTTTTCAACCAATTTAGTCAGTTGAGTCGTTGGGGGGGGGGGGCGGTTTTCTCCTCACGGACCCATTCCTCCCAACACATCCTTGGCCAACTCCCTCACACTGCCTGCCAGAGGGGGGGGGGCTGAGTCAGCATGATGACTCATCATTTCACATTTTGCACTTGCGTCTGGAATGTGCTTACTACTGTGGCGGTACTCGGCACCCCGGAATTTTGATTGGAGCGTGGGGTCCGGTGTCTATCTGATGATATAATAGTGCGACCCAATTTCTTACCTTTCTCTACAAATACGTCTTCATAGAAGCATAACACTTGGGCGGCCTCCTCTTTCTCCTCCGTATTGAGGTCTGTCTCGTCCAACTGTGTTACAGCTGCTTCTATATTTGTAGGTGAAGCTTCAAAACTTACTTGGTCTGTTTGATCCGCCGACTCTGCCAAAAACTCGATTGGTTCTATAGTTGCAATTTCGCGACCGGCAGGTAGTCGGACATCAGCATTAGTAATGTTCATTAGCTGAAGCCAAATTTGGTTGTCTCTGGGCTCGCATACGGCATTTGCCAAGAGGACACCGTCTGGTAATTGATCTCGCTGAGCGGTGAGTAAGTTGAGGGAAGGAATAGGAAATTCCGCGCACTTCCCGAGACGATATGCGACACTCTTGGGAGGAATTACCGTATCTTGTACCAGATGCACACTCACCTGTATGTTTCGACTCTCCTCGGGATCGGTGTGCTGACTGCTTTATTGAAAAGATAAAACGTGTTACCTACCCAGTCAGCGCATCCTCCATATGACAATGAAATCCAGTCCGATAATTATAGGATTCCTGAGGCGTTCACAGACTATAAATGTCTGGTTGAAAATTCACCCGCGACTTCTATGGGTATGCTAACTTCTGCAATAGGTTTGAGTTTGGAACAGTCAGGCTGGTCAAACTTTGGCATCTCCTTGCGGGTGTACGAAACGCCTGTTTCTCGACACGATTCAACATCAATCACGCTACGATCTGCTCCGCAATCTATCATAGCGGTACGCGGTTTATGGTTTAAAAGCAGTTGAATAACGTTGCGGTTCGGGGTCTGAATTGTAACATCAGACGGTTTCTCACCGGCTGCGGAATCAGTCCGTCCGTCCGCGGAGTGTTCCAGCCTGGTTTAAATATTTATTTCCCCGAAATGGACAATTCCTCATGAAATGTCCTTTCTCTCCACATTTGAAACATTTTACTTGTTCATCAGTTCCCTCCTCACCAGAAAAAGAGCGTCTTGGAGGGGTAGGAGGCCGGAGTGCCCGTACAGGAGATGGACTCCTCCGTACTTCAGGCAAACTTGGAGTAGGCGGTCGGATAGGAGACAAGGTCCTGCGAACATCTGCGGATCGATAGGGTGGCATATTTTTCTGGAAGGATGACCCTGACAGTGGAAATGATCCTCCCGTAGGCCTACTTATTTCGACCCTCGTGTCAGAATTGAGCAGACGATTCCGTTTTATCAAATCTGCTGCGTGATATAGATGCTCTATCGAGAGGGGTGGGCTAAACGTGAAATGTCGAGAGAGCTCGACATTGTTAGTGCCGGAAGCATTCTTTGAAGAATAGCCTCCTCCTGTTTGCAGGAAGGTTGAGCCGGAAAGGCAATCTTTACTAATCGGTGTAATTCTCCCTCAAAATCATGCAAATCTTCAGAATTCCTTTGATACCTGGAATAAAAAAGTTCTTGCGCCCTCGACATATTAATCGGTATAACGTATTTCCTCCTCAGAGACCGACAAGCATATCAAAGCTGTTTAGCACCTCATCCGGTCGATGTTGCACGAACTCGAATGGCTTTGTTCCCAACTGGGAACAGAGTCTTGCTGAATTCTCTCCTGTGGAGGATAAGTATCCAAAAACATAGATACTCGGCGAAACCATATGTCAAAATCTTCACCAGATTCGCCCTGAAAAATTGGTACATTTTTCATGCTCAATTTTTCGTACTTACCTGTCCGTTCTCTCGGTAGGCTGCTATCTTTCGGAGGCTTAGAGTGTTCCCGGTATTTCATCAGTAGACACTGCACAACTTGCTCAAAAGATCAGTGACCAAGACCCCCAGGAAAAAATCACACAAACACTCAATAACGTTGTCACCTAATTTTGCGGCAAGGGTAACGCTCGGCCTCTGGACAAGTATTCATAGCGGCACTTATCCGTTGATAGTAAATAGAAAAATTACCTCCGTCAAATACGGGAAATGCGTTGAGTGGAACACGAACCATGTTGACGTGTCTCTAGCGTGAATCCCACCGCTGCCACCAGTGTAACTTGCTTGTGGTTCTACGCTAGGAGCTACTGTAGTCTTTATAGCACTTACCATTAACAGGGGCGTCGATCCGGGCGAGTCGTCGTCGGCCTGGTCCTCCCAGCGTACACGCAGTCGCCGAGGTGAAGCGGTGCCTATACTAGGCGGGTGTCTCCACGGGCTTGCCGGTGGGTCGATCTCTTTAACGGTCGGCTTCCGTCGAGGCGAGTCTCCCGATTTGGTTCGGGGTAATTCTCCCGGCTGTCGTCGGGGTGAAGAAACAGCGGCCTCAGAGTCTCGTGGCTCCGGTTTAATTAGCAGCTGTTGTGCACGGGAAACAATCTCCTCCGCTGAACATTGCTAGCAGGTAGTAAAAACAATTCCCGCGAAAAGTACAGGTAATTAAAAAGTAGTGCAGTAAAAGTCAATAAAATTAGTTCACTTAAAGACCCCTACCTTACAGTATTTATAAAAGCAATATTTTCTTGGAGATGATATTTTTAATTTTTATCATATGTTCTTGATATATGTTGTAAAATAACATACAAAATTTAGTTTTACAGCGATAAAAAGCTCTGGAGTGTGCTTAATTGTCACACCCATTCCAAAGGCAGTAGGCCTATATCAATGTAAGGTCAGTTCTTTCATTTTGATGATGTATGTGAAGCGTGGAATATTTTTCATCAACAAATTGATTGTTTCATCGAAAAATGGGCATTTTCGCATGTTTTAAGTGTCTGTTTGCAATTATGCAACTAGCTAGATGTCTGTTAGGGTCTTCATGAAAAATACTAGGCACTGCGCTTTTTATCTTTTGTAATCTTTTGTTCTACCTCCGATCCTGCAAAACCGGTAGCCTATATTTCGACGGTGCTTCGAGGTGTCTGTTAAGGATTTTACCAAATTCCTACGTGGTCTGTTATTTTCTGTTCATAAATCAGCTGAGCTTTTGGCTTGTATATGAATAGAGGACTTATATGCTACCTCTTCTAATGTATTTTGAGGTAGTTTTCGGGAGTTAACATGGGCCTGTACTAGACAGGTGCAAATGACTGACATCGGCAGACGTTGTGATCTGAACTCCTCTCTGTATATCAAACTCGTCTGAGAATGAAAAATTTACTACCTCGTTCCCTGCACATCTTTGCGCTGGCTCCCGGACTATTTCCTCTTCTGGTTTTCAATTCGTCACGAAGAGCCTTTTGTTCCTCCCTTTGTTTAAATGTCAGGTCATTATTTACAAATATGTGACGATATGAGTTTGAACTTCTGAGGGAATTAGAATTTTTCAAAATCTACATTTTCATTTCAGAGTCAGACAAAAGTCACCCGCACAAGTCTTGATCTTTTGGAACTAGGCTTCCCGATTCTTGCTACAGAGAGCACAACTGCAGAATGGTTGCCAAGCTCGAGAAAAATGTCTTTAACTTTCGTTTCATCGCTTTGTTTCCGCTCGTCGACAGATCCACTTTGGTTCGCTGCTAATCCAGATATAACCACATTCGATCGTCGATTCATCCGTTGCTCTAACTCATTTACAATGTCATCAGAGTCAAAGCTGATAGACTTGGATTTAGATTTTCCTTCAACTCATTGATTTGGATTTGGAGAGAATCGCACGTGGAGCGTACATTCTTGAGACTCTCCGTGGTATGGGATAACATTTCTTCAATTAATTTGAAATGACTATTCAGTTTGTTGTCCATAATCTCAACGCTGACATCCTTAGTAGCATATGGAGTGGCCGTTTTTCCCGCTTCTGGGGCATTGCAATTATTGATAGCCTCTCTCAGGACTGAAATCATTTGGTTTCTCACTCATATTGTATAAAAGAAAAGTGACAAACTAGGACTTACTAATGCGAATGACTATGGGCTCGAACCAGAGTTGTTTAAAACATAACCAGCGATTGGATCCACACGACTATCATCACTCAGCTCAAGCGAGAAGTGAGTGATGCATAAATCGTGAGTCTTTGGGAAAAACACGCGTAGGAGGGGCGTATGTCCGTGATGATCGAACAGCTGATGGCAGCAGCAATACGGTTGAGGGTCTCACCCTCACCACATTGGGCTAATCCACTACGCTTGGCCTTGGCGTAGAAAAAGAATGACGCGAGTCGCGGGGAAATCCAAGGGGATCAATAGTGTGAAACGAGACGGAGAGGAGATATTGAATCAATGAGATTTACAGACTGCGGGATGCCCAGGTGTAAACGATGTTGGGGTTTGCGTAGCACAGCAATAAACAGCAAAGTTGAGGAAATAAATGCACGGCGTGTTAAGAGCCAATGGGAGTGGAGGAAAAACGTGGTTGAGGAAGGAAATTTGAGCATGGACTGCTCATTTCACAATGCGATGTTGACGATGAGCGTTGCACAGATGTAGGGATTAATTATGGGCACCACTCGTATCGAATTTCTTGAAGAACGGATGGATAGAAACTCAGAAAACGAGAGAATCATAGGAGAGAAACGGGGGACATTCGCAGACACGTCTGCTCTCCATGACGGCCACGTGTGGCATTAACAGCATGAATCAAATGTAATTATGTTGCTTCGCCTCGATCATCCGTTTCTTTTAATTCAGCACCTCAGAGGTGAGATATCAAGTTAGTGGAGATAGCTAACTATAACGTCTATGAATTTGAGGTATTCTGTAAGAGTCGGAATATATTCAATTCGGATATTGGTAAAAATCAGAACATTGCGAATGAAAAAATAGTATTTGTATTGACTCTCATGCATTGAAACTCAACAAGTGCATGTCTGCATTAGCAGGGGAGAATTATAAAACTTAACAATTGTAACCTGATACCTATTTAATCATTCATATCAAACTGCATCAGATATGACATCGCATGAATGCAAAAAAGGTTGCGCAAATATCCTTTGCCAAATGACTGCATTTTTGGTAATGAAAAATATGTGATACTTCTGAAAGATACAACTGATGGGCAACTGCATGTAACCCTAAAAATTAGGCTTCTATTCAAACAATATTTTTACATGGCATCCTTATGAATAAAGGAATGTAACTTAAGAAGTTTAGAACAGTCAACACTCTGCAAGCTGAAGCTGTTGAGGGAATCCATTTATCTATTTAGCAGCAGCCAAGCAAATCTGGCAACGTAGTATAGATTGTTAACATTATCAAATGGTAGAATTTGTTAACTATATACATGTAAAAAACATTAATGTAAAATGGCATTAGAATGCACAATGCAAAAGAATGTGGAAGTCATAAATACTCACAAAATCACCATCAATCACCAGAAAATTCAGGCCGTCTCAAAAAATGTCGATGTTTAAATATTGGAAACCACGAAATGATGATACCACACATGCAATTGATTTCAATACTGAAACCTGAGAATCCTTCAATTTTTCGAATCATTCTATAACCCGTTTGGCACAATTGATATGGTGTGGACTGATAAAGGATATCCGATGAATTGATGTATATGAAATGCATCTTTAGAAATATCTAGGTTGTAAACACGAGCGACGGATAATAAAGATCTCCTGGAAGAATTATCATATGAGCACTTTATTTGCGTCAGTCAATATTGCAGTCCAGAGAGCTTCTGGATTCTTCCAGTGCAGGTCCATGTGTTCAATCACTCTCATAACATTAAAAATTTTCTTGTCATACTCTGTCAATTTTAAGAAACGATGATTGTAGAAATTATTCAATAAATTGAACTCTTTTTGTGATGGAAGATAGTCTCGCCACCAACTCAACCAGTCCGACCAATCACCGATAGTCCTTTTGTACTTCAACATTCCACTAATTTTCGAGTTAAGACTATCTAAACGTTTGACAGATGACTTCAATAATTTGGAGCTTAAAGAACGTAAATTTTGAAGCTCAGATAAATGATGTATCAAACGTTCATGATTTCCTGAGAGACAAAGTTGATCACAGGCATGACTAGCGGCACGTAAGAATACTTGTGACACAGAAGAGCGCAGAACAAACGATACTAAGTCTGCCAATGTCACATGTTGATGAAGTCTCATTATTGCTGGTTGTCTTCTTGATCTGCAGAGAAAAGCGAAATACACACGTTATAGCTCTGTATCAGGAAAGGCAAAGACTTAAAACTGCATTATAAGACTGACAAAAAGAATTTCTAGAGCACTAAAGCTCATTTGAGGAAATTAGTACAATATCATACATTAATGATTGATAAAATGAAGTGTTTATGTAATCACATTTAAAATGCCTCGAATGATTCAATATTAATATTATGATCTCAAAATAACCAGATTATCTGTAAGAACGGTTTATCAGTAGACGTAATTGTGCAAAACTGTTCGCCTGTAGTGTTGATGTTTATGAATTCACGCCGCATTTATGCTGTTATGCCAATGCATTCACGTTGCTGAGAATTTCAAGCATTATCCGATACACATGCAATGATCAGTGATATAATATAATATATCATCTGGAAATTGATGACACACACAAGAGTCACCGCAAATTAATTCATTGGTTAATTAAGGTTATTAACCAAAAATCGGTAACTAACAAATCAGTAATTGATTACTGACGTCGAATCTGAATACTTATAGGCTTGAAGAAGATACTACAAACATTGTACTATTCTTCAATAGTGGCTTTCTACTTAGGATATTATAGACTTTAACTGGTTAAATATACTCAAAATGTGTGCAGGTATTTTCATGTTCGTGAGTTCAATTAAATGGATCTCGGTCAGAAAATGAATCAGAGAAATGCATTCTGTCATTTTCTTACTGCTTGTTTGAGAAGAACTTGACTATTTGTCAGATTTACCATGACAGCTCTCTCAGATTTGGTGATTGCTCCGAAGTCAGATAACAATGTTCGAAAAAAATATATTGACATCTCCAAGTTTGATGATGATACATCTCACCTGATTCGTCAATTGCACTACTACTGTAACTTTAAATACAATCCTGCACCGTCATGGCGCGTCATTCTTACGATAGAATGCATATTTGAAATAAAGAAATATTTGCCAAGGTGATTAAATTTGCCTGCTTTTGCAAACTCAGCTTTTTTGCATGTCATATTTATTTGTACATTTGTGTTTATTATAGCACATGCAACATTTCACATGCTACATCCAGGGTGACCGCGCCAATCTCAGTGTCAAATGGCACAAATTTCCCGGTTGACTTGATGAAATTCTCTATTTAAACATAAATTTGCTAAATCAAGCCTAAGAAATACCAATGTAATGAATCTATGAATGAGGTCACATTTTTTCCATGTATCCTTCCAAAACATCATATATATGGAGTAATTCATTCGCTTTAATACCCCTTTTCTTACTGGCTTTGTGGCCTTGTGGTAGAATATTCGTTCTGCGTCCGCGAGACCTTGGTTCAAACCTTGGTCGGGTCAAGCCTAAGACTTTCAAAATAGGCACACTCTGCATTCTTGCTGAACACTCAGTACATAACGATTGAGAGTGGATGAATGACAACTCGGCCACATGGAAGAAAGGCTCCGTGCCTGATTTGCTTTCGAGTATAAACAAGGTTAATTTATTCATTTATTTTTATATAATGCAAAATCATCACGGAAGTAACAACATTTTTCTTAACGAAACAGTAGTAAAAACAAGAAAGTTTGACAAACTGTTGAAATAAAGATAGTAAAAAAGATAATATAAATAATATAATAATAATGATATAATAAATCAAAAATCCAATCAATCTCACGCATCTCATAAAAACAAACAATGGAAAACGCATGAACAATATGAACCATGACAAACTGATTCCGTGATGCTGCTTGTTTTGCTTCTAGTTTATTAGAAATTCTGATATGAATTTAGATGGAACAATGAAAGCGATATCAAATACATGTAGCGCAAAACAGTGCAAACAACAATTCATAGTACATGGCTGGACTTTAACGCTAATCGATGTTGCCTATTTACGACGAAAAGCATAGCTCATATTGATGTGAAATAATAATGGTTTAGAGTTACTTATCAATGGTCGGTCGAAGTCCTTCATCTGTTACGTCAACAATTTGTCTTCTGCCTCCATTTGCATGCGAAGCGCAACACGTTAAGCCTGCAGCTCCTCAAATTCACTATTCGCTCTTCTTTTCACCTTGTTCATCTGTTTATCTATCTCATATTCATATTTTCGTTTCTCCAACGCCTCCCGATAGCGTCTTCTAGCAGAACGTGCGTGCTCCAGCAACCGCTTCGTAATGGGGATATTCAATTGCCTTGTATGAGTGTATGCGATCAACAATTAACCGCAAAGAAATCCAAGTCTACTCTTTGGTATTTTCTCTCTGACAATTCTCATTGAGTGAAAACCCGCTCCCTGCTAGAGCATTTCCGTGAATGAGAGTAAGAATTTTTTTCACATCAAAATGTCTTTGTGGTCAGCATTATCTCCAATGATCGGGGCGAAAAAGACGTCCAAGCGACCAGTGGAGAAATCAAAACCTTCCAATTGCATTTTGAACTCAGTTTCATCTTGGAACTGGACGAACTGAGCTCTAGCTCTATCACTTGATTCAGTTGAAACGCGCTTCAATCTTACCTAATCTTGAACAAAAAATCAAACGTTTGCAGCATAAGTCCGCTTGCACATTCGTTAATCCATAACATCAATATTGCAGGGTTTCGCAAATGGAATTGCTTGGACCAATGCTTTTGACTTGACGAAGGCAATCATTAAATTGCGAATAAGATTTTATAATCGCTCATAGACAATTGGCGAGAGAGGAGCTGGTGATAAAAATTTTCTAAGAGAAGGTTCAACAGTCAGACACAAATTGAAGAAATGTAAGATCGAACTTACGTATTGATCAACGATTCAGGATTTGCAGTGTTACCTATTCGAAACAATTATGATTATGAAGATATATATGATATACACGTACATGTAGGTAACATGATTTCCCGTAACTCAATCCCGAAATACAAGTTAAATAAAAATTTCCCAGTTCTTTTGGCTGAATTCCCGGTTTCCAGAAGAGATGGCCATTTTCCAGGTCGCGGTCACTCTGTACATGCGCATTTTGTGTGCAAGTGAACCCCTTTTGCTCGCCTGTCATGGTTCGCATGAGCATGTCCATCGTCCTATGGGTTCCACTACAACCACTCTAGTTGGGGTCAACAAATATATCACGAGATTTTTAGATTTGTATCAATTTTCGATGGTCAATGAGCTTTATTTGAACTTATCACATGCTTTCGATAGATCGACACGGTCGACTAATCAATGTTTTAGACGTTCAAGGGTTTAATCATGGTTTCCTGACTTGGCTCCTGTCGCATCTGAATTCAAAGGTCTCCCAGGGCTCTGTTCTTGCGCCCCTCTTAATTTGCCGCATTTATGGGCTCAATTAACTTCTCTACTAATCACATCGCGTACATTACATATACCGACGATATAACGATTATAAGTGTGCCTACGAAATGTATACCATCTATACGCCTGATCACGTTGAAAACGTGATTAACAATGTCGGATAACTTAAGATTATTTCTAAATGCAACCATCTGCACATTAGATATGCTCGATCGGATGCACATACTGTCTTCCATTCGTTCACAGTCGGGATTCACAAATGTAGAATCAGTGAAGACGCTAGGTGTTACACCAAGGGATCGCGTTAAATGAAATGTTCATATCTCTATCATTCTAAGAACTGCCTCTCAACGCTTGGATGTTATAAGGTGCATGAAACAATTTCGACTGCGAATCGTATTCGGATTAATCACATCATCATAACGTCTGTTATTGTATGCTACCCCTGCTTTGGACTGCTTGTCATCGACTGTACGCAAAAAGACGTTACCCTTAGTTTCGACTCTAGTTCAAAGACATTCCCACAAGTAAATGTGCGGTGACTCTTGTGCATAAATTTCCAGATACATCACATTAAGCGCATTACATGGTGTCCACAAAACTCTCTTGAGAAATTTCCAGGTTTTCCCGATCAGTCTAGGTTCAGCTTCCCGGCTTAAGTATCTAGTATGTTCCTTTGAACGACCTATTCTCCTTGAAGATGTAATCAGTGAGTAGCTTCCACAAATTAATGTATTTGAATATAACTCAGGCGATGCGAAAAATATGTTGCCATTCAACAAAAAATTTGACAAAATTGTCAACGAAATGCTTTCAACAAAATCAGTAACAAGATGAAAGGGAAAGACCCGTATATCGATGCGTATATAAAAGTGCAAAAAGTTTATTAAGATATTTAAAAAAATTAAGCGCTGGTACGCATATAAAGGTGTAAGTGTTTAACCATGTATACGGTCATCCCAAAACTTGATTGACACAACAAACCAAGGAGTTCATCATGCGGAAAATTACAAGAGAAAGCTATAATTATTAAAGCTTGTAGTCGAGAAACACATTTACGCAGTTGATCTGTGTCAGCATTTAGCACTGTCACTTAATGTCTGACAGCCGTATGCACCAACATTCGTTAAACGACCACTTAATCAATGACTTGCTAAACAGCAAGAAAGTCAACGATTAGAAAAGGTAAGCACCAATTTTGATGAATGAAATTAGTCACTGACTAGCTAATCAATGACTTTCGAAGGATTTGTTCTTTACAGAGGTCATCTGGAAGAAAGTGTTTAGCAGACTTTCATCTTGACGCGTTGTAAAATTTAAGTTCCCATGAACACAACTTGGTAGCGTCGAGGAATGTATGACTTCGAATGAAGACAGTGGAATTCTCAGGTTATCACTCCTTCGGCATTGAGTGAGTAATTCACTCGATGCAGACGAAGCCAGTCGCATCAATAGAGTAAATAACTGCACCGTGATCATTGTTTTTTCTCACACAATGCAAATCCACCTTTCAATCTCGCATCAAGAAAGTAATTTGTCACTCTACTGATAATGCATCGGCCTGCGCTCATAAGCCACCGTTTCACTCATTCATTAGTTTTCGCTTCCGCCCCTTAGCCAGTTATCTTCATAAATTAGCTTCTTGCATCATGAGCGTGTCTGAGGAGAAAACAAAAATGAAAAAGAGAAGGGCCAAAAATTTCACTAGTATAGAACAGTCAACATTGATTGAATTGCTAAATCCGCAGACAATGAACATAATAGAAAACCAAAGTACTCATGGTCCAATGGTGCAAAGAAAGATAAACGCTTGGAAAGCAATCGAGGAAGAATTCAATGCGATAGGTGTTGGACAGAGGTCAAGCAAAGAGCTGAAGGAATTTTGGAGGAGAACAAAACAAGATGCAAAGAAAACAATAACAGAAAAGAAAAAAGAATGTCGCGGAACCGGTGGTGGCCCATCAAGGGTTGAGATATCTCCTCTCACAGAAAGAGTTCTAAACATTGTACCTGCAGAACAGCTTCATGCTCCATCCGACTTGATAAACACCTTTGATTGTGATCGAGCTATGTATGTACTGGACTCTTCGCCGAAAGATGCGTGTACATCAAAAGCAAATACTCTCGACCGAGTTGACGCTGTCGCTGACCGTCCTGGCCAATATCTACTTCAATTACTTCAATCTGCTGATGAGGGTGATGCGGAGGATTATGAAGTCGACTTCGGAGTCTCTGTCACGGTTGAAAACACGTCACCAACTGATGGTAAGTAAGTATTGAGTTTTCTGAAATGATTGTGATAATAATACGCTATGAGTATGATGTACTTTGACATTGTTTTCAAACAGTACTTGGCACAATGTATGTAGGCCCATGCACTCTTTATGACAGAAATTGTAGGCCTACAGAAACTGAAAGGTAGGCCTACCAAATTCTATGTATATCATATAAAATGCATCATAGCTATTATTGAAAATTTAAGTTTAACGCCTGTATGTATTAATATAATAAGTCATAAGTCATAAGTAATTTATTTGCCTCATTAATAGTAATTAAGAATACTGTAAAACCTCTATTACAATGGCATGCCGCTCTATTTTTCGAACATTTCCCCGCACTGCCGTTTAATTAGAGGTGACGTTCAATTAGATGATGCCATTCAATTTTTCAACTCCTCCTCCAGACTGCCGTTATACTAGAGGTGCCGTTCAAATAGAGGTTTTACGGTAACTTCAAATTTATTTCAATCAATTCATTGGATAATTTTAGCATGGTATAATGATGGAAGGGTTTTCTTTTTGCATGATAATTTTAAAATGAAGAGCAATAATTTTGACATGTCTTCATTGCTTGTACAATTTCATTACAGCTAACAATGGGACGTATGATGATAACAAACAAGAAAACACAATGGAACCAACAGCAATGGGTGTATCCGGTAAGTAAATATGGTGCTAGAAAATAAAAGCATTATTTAAGTTAGAGTGATAAAACCTATCAGTAGGACCTAATTGAAAATCAAAATTAGTTTGTACGGTGCATCCCACATGCTGCACCTTTTTATTGAAACTTCGCATCCTCTTATTTAAATTGCAGGCTCAAGCAATGCAGATCGTGAGCAGAACGTTGTGCCGATATCTGCCTGCAAGCCTTCACGAAACTTACGTAAGCGCGGTTTGAACATATACCAGCAGCATCTTCTTCAAATGATGTCAGAAGAAAAGAAAGAACAACTCGTAGCAATTCGCTTAAAGCAAGAATATTATCGCGCAAAAATGATATTTTTACAAGAGAAACGACAGCGTTTTAAAGATGAGTAATCTACTGAACAAGTGATGTCTCTGTTATACTGTAGTTTTACTGGAATAAAAAATCCGACACAAAGAAAGTTCTTTTGATTTCTTGCTTCGAGCTACTATATAGAGTGCACAAGTATTGTGCCCAACGATCATAATCATGCTACGTATTTTTGGTGATGGAATACCGTATGCTCTCCCTTTATAATCTGCATGTTATCTGTGGAACATTGAAACCATTAAATATCTGATAATAGCCTAGGCCTACGCATCTTCCATCTCATCTCCTGTCTAGCCTATTCATGTACTACACTACAGTTCAGGACTACACTACTTGGTGCAATACAAAGTACAGTTCAGTAAAACTTGTATGTGTCACCCGTTAGAAAGTATAAAAAAACAAGAGATCCATTTGTCAATCATGTAATCAACACAAGTTTACATGTGGATTTACATACATACTCGTCGTACATTTACATGTACATTGAAAATGCTAAATATAAATGATCAAGAGAAATACTGGGAGACTATCGAGTTACGGATGGCGTTACATCCCGATCCAGTTATCCAGTAAGAAACTATTTCGTGCAAGTCAATAGAATCGTCTTCTCCAAAGTCAGGATCTTTTTCGTCAATTGCCATGTTGTGAAGAATAGCTGTTGCTACTATAATTGCAGGGCATCGAGAAATATGCACCCATAAACCATACTTGATGACTGGAAAGCGACGTTTCCAAACTCCAATGCAGCGCTCCACGACATTTCTTGCCTTGCAGTGAGCTTTGTTGTAAACTTCTTCCCCACGAGAACTAGGACGCAAAAAGGGGTCAAGATATAGGGGAGACATGGGTAGTCAGAGTCACCCAGAAGCCAGAATCCTGAAGGCAAACATTCGAGCCTATTACTCAAACTTGAATTTCGAAAAATTCTTGAATCATGGGCGCTACCATACTATCGCACAACCAAATCTCTGATTTTTAGTCTGCTGTCACACATGACTTGAGTGTTGATTGAAAAAAATCTTTTCGATTCCTGTATAGTTCTGATGCTGCTCCTCCAGGCTTTTCGATCTTAATATGGGTTCCATCAACTGCTCCAATGATGCCTGGGAATCCAAATAAATTATAAAAATTGCAACGTTCGACGTTTTGCTCGGAAAGGTTATATATGTATCTCCTTTCTCAGCTATGATAGCGGCTACTCGATGCACTATGCGACACACTGTAGTCTGGTGCACTCCAAACAAATCCCCATCGGTTAGTTGAAAAAGAGCCGGTTGCAAAGAAACGAAGTGTTATGAGGAGCTGAAGTTGGACAAATGTTGGATTGTTGCGACAACTCCTAACGGTCAATTCCTCCCGTATCATGTCAAGGAGAAGCATGAAGGTAGGCTTGCCAAGCCTAAAACGAAGGCGGAATTCTTCGTCGGTATATTTGGATGATATATCGATGGGCCTTTCGTTGATCTTTCTTCTCTTTCCTAGTACACCACGACGTTCCGCTTCGTAGAAGTCGTTATATCGATGCATCACGATCGATCAGTTGTGAGCGCACATGCAAAGTTGCTTGGTTAATGAAGGGTAGGGGGATGTTTAACTTAGACACTGATTACCGTCAATTTAACCAATAAGATTTGTTGGTGCATTGCGCTTTTGTTGATCACAGACTTAGTCAGCGATCAATTTGGTGCTTAGTCATTTTTATTAGTCATTGACTATATCAGACTTAAATCGCTGACTAAAGTTAAACAGCGTTGGTGCATACGGCCATGAGCCTCTTTCGTTCTTCCACCTTCACTTGAAGCATCGCAGCCTGTCGTTTTCTCTTCGTGATCCGTCATCCTGTTGTTTATTCTCCTCTTCGTTCCACTCTCTGCATCACCGATTTGCGTTCCTTGTCATGCGAATAATGTTTCTAGATATATCCATCGTTGAAATATTTCGGTCGCAAACTTCGTCATAAACAAATCGCTGAGCGACTAGCGATTCTTCTAGCTGGTTAGCAACTTTAGCTTCTTTATTGACGCTGAAGCCTTTCTCCACCGCAGCTTAGCCGCGACAAAGTGTGAGGACCCTTACAATGAAATTGTTTTTTGCCGCTACGGCTTCAAAACTCCCCTCCAGAAAAAGCTTGAGTT
Organism: Prostheceraeus crozeri; assembly: GCA_907163375.1. NCBI lineage: Eukaryota > Metazoa > Platyhelminthes > Polycladida > Euryleptidae > Prostheceraeus > Prostheceraeus crozeri. The sequence continues at coordinate 19,843 of CAJQUW010001872.1, forward strand.
GCATTCATGGAACGTTTTTTCCTGAAATGTCTCTTCCTTCAACCTGGAACTGATGCGATTCATCACATCAGCTTCATGACCTTTGATCCAACTCAACTTGACACCCTCATCAAGATGAGCCTCCAATGAAGTTTTTGCCGCGTCGCATCCGCCTTCCCCCTCAATCCACCGTGTTGGGTTCAGTGCCGTGCTGATAAAAGAAATCGTGACTAATGAAATGACTTATATGAAGCTTGCAGTTTCTAGAATAAGGCTCTGAAAACAATAACATTAAGCGATAATTCAGCTAGCATTGCTTTTGTGTATATCACATGTTTGTCTGCTTTAACAGCGGAACTACTAAGAAAGTTCGAATTCCCGGTTGTTCCGGTGTATTTCCAGTTCCCTAATTTTCCCGGTTAGTAGACACCTTGTATTATGCATACATGTCGATTACTGGAACAATCAGAAAAGTCCTCTTCACATCCATTCAGGGTTGCCACGAAAAACAAGTGGTGTTTAAAACGTGTTTAAAACAGTGTTTTAAACAATTGTTTTTGCTTGTTTTTTGAAGTTTTTTTAGGAATTCTGAGATTCATCCAGTCATATATTAATCTGTAAACAACATGGACTCGTTCGAAGAAATTGGACCAGAAGCCGCTGAATGGCAAGAGAAGACTACAAATCGATGCGACAAATGTGTCAGCGGACTCTGGTTTGTTGCCAATGTCCTTAATCCAAAGTTCTTGGGCATGCGACTGATAAAGTTGAACGGAAAACTGCCATCAACTGGATCAACGAACACTACCCGGATTTGTCGGGTTCATTCTGCAATTTCATAGGTGGGGGCAATAGAAAGATGAGAGAAGAAAACCGAAAAGCAGGAAACAGTAAAATAGAAAACTTTGTTAGAGCACAACTCATCACCAGCAACTTATCAACGGAATTGACCGAGTTGATAATAAAACTTATAAGCTCGGCATTACTGCCAGGCTCTTTTTACCTTGGACAGCATCTTTGTACAATTCTCAGTGACATTATTTACTTATATTTATTCTCAAAGTCGTGCAACCTACTTTGACCTACTCATGCATACTTACTTCTATTTTTCTGATAAATTTCATTTCATGAAATTGTCTGTGAATTTAATTTCATAGCATGACACACTACTACTACGTGTAGTAATCTAGCTAAGGTTGATTAAATTTGACACCTGAATGTGAATTTTCAAGCAAATTTTGAAGAAAGTATTTACTTCACTTATTGTATAGGTTTCCAATGTTGCGGTGCACCAAATATATTTATCCCAAAATCCAATCTTACGGCTAATCTAAGGACACACCCAAGATCAATAGTTGACCCTGCTTTGTGTGTTTAATTTCGAAGTAGTGATATGAAGAAAGTCAAAATACAATACAGGTATATCAAAAGTGGCTATATTTCAAAACGTGAGTAGATAAAGCATACTGCAGATGTGTCTTCAATCGCGTAAAAGCTATGGACCTACACTTAATTTGAATATATATAATAATGTTGGAGTTGACTCATTAGGAAAATACACAGATCACATGAGATTCCAAGGTCAAGACGCAAATGACGAAATCATGTCTCAACTCGGATTTGCGTGCCCATAGAGAATTTCACCCAATTGAAATTGTTATTGTTGATAGAAAGACGTGTGCTAAGTCTGAGGACATTTTTCTACTCAATGCCCTGACAAACCAGCACTCTACTAACTATTACTTTTCATTCATTATTTGATCAGTGATTCATCTTGAATTGATAAACCGGCACCGTACATTGTTAAATCCTTAGCATTGTTGACACATACATTGTTAGACACATTAGTCGAAAAAGCTGCCTTACACCGATTTTGAAATCTAGTATGTGACAATGCACTTACCACTTAAGTGATATTGATCGTCAACAACATAAATCCGCCGATGATATTCTACGTGGGTCGTTCCGAAAGTAATGCCTCCCAATTTTTATTGAAAAAGTAAAAGAGATCCAGAGATGAGAGTAACACCATCAAAGCAAGCGTGGTTTCTTATACTATAATTAATTTTTTCAGAGAGTCAACATCAACATAAGCCAACACCGAGACAAATGAAAACAGTCAACATAAAAAGAGACGACAAAAAATTTCGTACAGAAAATTCACTTTTCGACATAGTCACCACCACTTTCAATACATTTCCGCCAACGATGAACAAGGGCCTGTATGCCTTGCTCTTAAAAAGCAGCTCCTGCTGAGGCGGTCCACTGCTTTACTGCTCAGATGATGGCGTCCTTGTCTTCAAAATGCCGACCTCTCAATCCATCCTTTAGAGGCCCGAGCAAGTGAAAGTCTGACGGAGCCAAATCGGGGCTATACGGTGGATGTGGCAGCACCGTCCAGCCAAACTTCGACACGCACTCTCTTGTTCTCAGACTTGTGTGGGGTCTGGCATTGTCGTGTTTCAAACAGAAAGTCTTCTTCTTCTGCGGCCTCTTACGAGAGATGCGGTCCTTCAGCATCGACAACGTTTCGACGGAACGGTCTGAGTTGACCGTTGTCCCAGGCTTCAAGAAGTCCAATAAGACGACGCCCTACCCGTCCCAGAAGACAGTACACATCGCTTTGTCAACAGATGGCTGAGTTTCAAACTTTATCTTTGATGGAGAACCGGTATGGTGCCACTCCATGGACTGTCGTTTAGACTCGGGCTCGTAGTGGTGACACCACGTTTCGTCACCAGTGACGATTCGGTCCAAGAAAGACTAGCCTTCGGTCTCGTATCGATTCAGCAATTCTCGACTGAAAGGCACTCGTTGATCCTTGTTTTTCTGTGTAAGTATGCGTGGAACCCATCTGGTGCACACTTTGCTGTACCCCAAGTTCGACAGCATCATTTCTACTGCCCCAACACCAACATCCAAAACAGCTCGCATTTGTGCGACCGTGATCCTTCGATCCTCGCGAATGAGCTGGTCGAGGCGGTCTGCGTTTTCGTCATTTTTGGCTGTGCACGGTCGTACAGAGCGAGGTCTACCTCACACGTCTGTATCGCCACTGGAATCGACGAACCAATCCTCACTGAGCTCACGTCAAACGCCTCAGTTCCGTAAACGTTAACGGCGAAACGTGTTCTGCGTTTAAGAATTCAATGACACACCTCTGCTTTTGACGAACGTCCATGACAATATGATTCTTAATTTACTCTTTCTTGCTTATAAAGAATCGATTGTCTTCGTAGCGCATCACGAATAAATAATGTAGTGCTGATTCAATCGATCGATTCGATTTCATCAGCCTTTTCGACACAGACGGTATCAGTTGATTCGATTTCATCAGTCTTCTCGATGCATACGCAGTAAAGTGTGGCGGTCACACAGCTTGATTCCTGCGTTTATGTCGGTGCGTGAAATATAGACATGAACAATGCCTGGTCATGACACTAAGTTTCGATCGTATCAGAGACAGAACTTACAGGCTCGTTGAAGTCCGATAAAAAGTGAGAGCAAAAGATAATGGCAAGACAAAATTATTCGTCGTCTCTCTTTTTGTTGACTTTTATCATTTGTCTCGGTGTTGGCTTATGTTGATGTTGACTGTTCGAAAAAATTAATTATAGTATAAGAAACCGCGCTTGTTTTGATGGTGTTACTCTCATCTCTGGATCTCTTTTACTTTTTCAATAAAAATTGGGAGGCATTACTTTCGGAACGACCCACGTAGAATATCATCGGCGGATTTATGTTGTTGACGATCAATATCACTTAAGTGGTAAGTGCACTGTCACATACCAGATTTCAAAATCGGTGTAAGGCAGCTTTTTCGATTAATGTGTCTAACAATGTATGAGTCAACAATGCTAAGGATTTAACAATGTAAGAAACCGCGCTTGTTTTGATGGTGTTACTCTCATCTCTGGATCTCATTTACTTTTTTAATAAAAATTGGGAGGCATTACTTCGGAACGACCCACGTATAAACAGTTATCATGAATATAATTGTATTTGAAAAAATACTTTAACAGTGGGAACCTTAGGTAGGTAAGTCCCTGATTTTCACTGTCATGCATAAGTCCTGAAATGCACTAATAGCAGAAAATAGCTGGGGCAGAAAATTTGTACTTACTTGGCAGGAGGAAACATGATAATGGTTGGTAGATGTTCAACTTGCAACTCATAAGGCAGATCATTCTCAGCAACGTTTACTCTATAAAAGTAAATAGATTTAAAATAAGCATGAATTCACATACAAAGATTTCGTAATTGCGACAAAATTGTCTACCTAACGGTGTCATATTCTATCTAAGTAAGCATGTACGTTGCAATATCATCTAACAATCAAAAAATAATTTTTATGAACCAATTCATCTGAACATGTGAACAAACCACGTGTGTGAAGCTGGAAAATATGTAGTCGATGCCGACAAATAAGTTGTGCATAATACAAACTGATGGCATAGTAAAGTTGCGATCAGCAGCTTGTCGACATTACAGGTGCTGCATTTCAATACCCCTTTTGAGGTTAACGATTCATTGAAGGGGATTAATGGCTGTTCCATGGAAAATAAACATAAAACAAAAGGACTGTACAGTGCTGGAGAGGCACGATTTTGTCTTAGCTCGGACAAATAACATGGAGTATTGATAGACGAGTGGGTGAATAAAATTATTCACCGTCTTTAGCATTGACAATGGTCAAATTAAACATTTAATTTGTTATGTTTTTATTTTGTTTCGTGCAATTAAATTTCATTGTTCATTTCCTTTGGAGGATATGAATAGGCCTGTCATATCATTCATGTGTGTTTCTTACCAAATCAACATCTATCATGTTATCAAACATTTTCTATATAACTTACCTGGTGAAAACTATAGAGTTCTGATTTGAAAAGTAATGTGCAAGATTTCTAAACCTATGCATGAACATAGAACAGAAGCCACATGAAGGATAAAAGTAATAGACAACCATTTCCTGAAAATAGAGAGGATACTCAAGCAATCAAGAAACACATGCTTTACTTCTAAATCACTACCTTCGTGTTGTCACGCAGCGCTGTCGTTATACTTCGTCCCGTTAAGTCATGTTTCATCACGTCATTTTTAATAGGGACTAAGCTTTTCTCAGACGTTCGTCTATTACTCGCCAACTTTTTCTTATGGAAATTCGCAATGAAAGTTGCTGCAATAATGATAGAAAGGTAATGAATGCACTTATATTTTCAGTATTGGGACAGGGTGAAATCAATGGGCAACCGACACGAAGGAATCAGTTAAATTGACTGGTTAACAGGCATTATATGATATTGTGACGAAATATTAGTACAAGTCTGATTAAAATTTTTCAACTGTTAAACTGTACTGTCATAAATTCTACTTTTTTCAAGCGAGGTGTTGAGTTGATCAGGTCATATTTCTGTTTCCTTTATTCGTGATAGTTTCTTCTTGGTTTTATAGTTTCTTTCTAGTTTCTATAGATCTATTCTAAAAAGACGACTCTTAGCTATTATGGGATGATGAAAAGCTCAGAATGAATGAGGCGTGAATGCCGAATGCACTTTTTTGGAGTGTCCGACAGGGATGTAAAGAAGTGGTGCCTTCTGCAAATTGATTATCTATGCGCAAGAACAGCAAAATAATGATTGTTGACAGAAAACTAAGAAAGCTCGAGTTTGTGATGACTTTGGTTGGCGCTCTACTATTCCATTGAGCTTTTCTGGGTGCTGGTAATTTTATCTCAACCACAGTGAGTGAGCCACGGATTGACCGTGTCGAGTACACGCATTACGCGATTTTTTTATATCTGCAACATTTTGTGTCAGGCATCCAAAAAAATAAAAATCACGAAACTTGCACTGGAAACTTAGGTGCCAATCACAACGAGTCGCAGAAAAGCATTTTTTAAGATTTTCAAAATGCACAGAAGGTTGAGAGATCTGTCGCTCAGACGAGCACGTTCCTATCCATAATCATCACAATAATGAAATGGGGTAATTAATTGGTCATTTACAGCAGTCTGCGGGCTGTCAAACTGCATGAGGAAATTGAGCCTTTGTTTTTATTTGAATTACAACCAGGGTTTCGGGAGCAAGTTTCCGATTTTCCGGAAAAATTTTCATTAACTTTTGTACCAATCGGATACCAATCTTAAATAAAAACTTTCCAAATTTACCATGCAACTTACCGGTTCCTTATAGGAAACAAGTACGATCGCTACGATTTATTGTTTTAGGAAGGCAATCCGAAAAAAGCAGTTTTTGAATAAGATCGACTTAAGTTGATCACACAAACGTTTTGGAGGGCGAACAGTGCTTTATCTTCAGTTATTACTTCTTTAGTCCTAGGACTGCAATCAGATAGCACGTAGTAAGTAGTCATGAAATAGTTGCATAGGAAAAAAGTTCAAGCTCCACGTGATTAAAAGGTCGAGCAATCGAGTCTGAGTAAGTCCAGATTTAATTTTTTCTTAAGTAAGTGCAGATTGCAGATTAGTACAGGTAAGTATAGTTATTATCAATTAAACCAAATGGTCAAATCGACTTCAATGCTCATTTGTATCATCACCTATACTCAATCGAGTCTACGTTGTGCTAAATTCACTAAAATCAGCGGAAGATTCGTTGACTTTCCATTTGTCACCATTACTACTGCGGATACGGTTGGTGAATTTTTCACTTACATGCACTTTTACACGATTAAATGCTAAAGACACATAATTTTTATGTGAAATTTCCGCTCTTGGTAAGGACACCCATAATTACGGCGAAATCTGGATTCGAAGTGATAGGACTCGATCTGTTCAGGCTAACAACTAGTGACAAAATTCACAATAAACAGCAAACTTACCTGCATTTACGTATCTAAAGTCATCTCTCATTGCAAAGACGCCTTCATTCTGCAACAAGAAGTAAATTAGTCACGGCACTATCATGGGTATTTAAACATGATAAGTTACATGATATTCGTTATCATTGCCTACTTTGTTTCATCTGGTAAACATATTCTTTGTATATAGCACGAATGCATCTTTCTTCATAAAGATTGCAGAGTGCCACTTCGCCTGGGCACTTTCACGCAAGTCATTTTTAGAATAAATCATTAATTGTCGTCAAAGCACGTCGCCTTCCAGCTAATAGTATGGAACCTGAAACTTCAATTACTTACAGTCAACGAAAATATAACATCCTATTCATAATATATCCTATTTCGCATAAAAATTGTACATCCAAAGTTCTCACTCTGCGAATTTGATTCAATCAAGCGCAACTAGGCCTGTCCGAGTATAAGAAGCCCGTCCACCCGAAGACAGTGACAGTCTTCGTCTGCAGCATTTCATGATGAATACTTTCCCGTCTGAATTTGTAAGCCTTATCAAGTCAGCATTCATATCAAATCATAGACATGAAATGAGAAACGACTAAAATCCATGCTGCATTGGTTGGAGCTACGAAGAATAGGAATCGCCCAGCATGCGGCTTGTACATAAAATTGATTTGGCCTGTTAAGACAATGAACTCCACGAAGATTTGGCGATTCCACTCATAAATTCAAATAAATACAAAATACTTCATGTTGTGGTAAAGTAACGAAATCACACTCAGCATCCTACAAATTGATCAACCCAAATGCTCTCTAAATTCCCGAGGAACAATTTTTCATGTCTGATTACAAGGGGTTGATCAAGAGTTAAAGATGGAAACTAAGGCATGCCCGAAAGAATCGAGAGCCGTGTTTTATGGCACACAATCGGAATGTCCCACAAAATTAAGTCATTCACTTACTTTCCAATCAATGACAACTAACGTCGTTGACTTCACTGTGCTGTTGACATCTAGTTGCTCTGAGAGCACTGGATACAGTCCTCGATCAACAGCAAAGAAATTGAGACTTCTATTGCTCCGACAATTCAACCCTTTGATTTCTGATTCCACGTGCGCTTGAACACTTGGATCATCCAAACCTTCAGGTGAGTGCGGCACGGTTTTATCAGACGGTGTTATTTCTTCTGTCAAGCGAATGCGTCGACACTTGTCATCCACTTTTCTCTCTGAATCACGCAAACTCCCATCAGTTTCATTCTCCTTTGGCTTCAATCCTTCCCCAACATGCCATAATCTCATTGCCTCTTGGCGAATAATACCGCGCCGAGATGGGTTGCAATAAAGGCGTCTAGAAAGATCGTCGACTGGCACCGACGCAGAATTAAACAAAGAGTGACAAGAGATGGAAGACGAGGGACAAAGGTCCACACCCAGCATTTGAGGATCGCAAACGGTGCACCGATTAGTGGCCTTCAACCAGGCAGAGGAAGAGCACTGAGAGCGTTGAAGTGCTACATGGGGGCATGTAGGAGCATAGTCCTGTAGGAAGTCACGCCAACGGACACAAACTTTCATCCATCGATATTGTAAGGTTTGCTCGGCATTGCGAGCGGTTCGTGAATGGAGCGCACTTGGTTGATATTTGAGCGGAGGGCAAGTTCGGTAGACTTGTGCTAGTTCACGTAACTGGAAAGGACGAACATTCTCATTAATAGATATAATGAATGCAGTTTGATGATTTAGTCAATTGAAAACTGCATTGTGACTGATGCATCATAACAAACGCGGCACTGGAATGAATGCGACTAGGGACAACTTAAGTTGTAAAACATCGTACAAATTTATTGGATTACTCTAGATTCTAGATCTTTCGTAGATTTAGCATATTATTGAGAAAACTGCGCTTTCAACGGTAAAAAATGGTGCTCGTACATGATAAATTCTAAATAGGGTGTCAAGTCAAAATGGTCTCCAAGATGGTACTGATAAAACTGTCCAAGGGAAAATCGCAAAATAAAAAAATTAATACAGAAATGACTTCAGCAACATCTAAAACCTAAGTTTCTTTCAAAATTTTGGCCGAAAACTCAATAGCCTCTAGCAGCATGAAAATGTGCCTATTCAGGGCTAGTTACTTAAATTCGCTTGTGGCTTTTTTGACCTGGAACCTTTAAATATTGATGAAATGTCCCAAGGAAAGCTTCGTAATATAATCCAAATAAAGAGACGTTCTTAGCAACAAAAAAGCTCATCTTTCTGTAAAAATTTAAGCTTGAAAATCAGCAGCATCTGACGGTTTGAAGGTCTACCTGAACAAACTGTGAGAATTAAGCTTACGGCTAAGATTATATCAGAAACATAAGCTTTAGATGTTGATGAGAACGTTCCAGCTATCCAGATTCTGTTTCGAGACCTCCCTGGCCACTATGACTTGCATCCCTTCATCCACAGATACTCATATCAACAGAACCAGGCTGACCAAATGATTTCGGAAAAATCGACCTAATTTCACCTTAATAGGGACAATTTGGCAATGTGCTACCTGCAAGGCTATAGATCCAAATGCACCTAAGTAAAGTCTACGTGTATCGTACATGCAGAGGTAAATGTCACGAGATTAATATATGAGGTCAAACTTCTTTATTTTCACTTTTTATAGCTTCTAAATTAGAAAATGTCACATTCAAAGAAAATTTCATGACGCATCAATTTCCTTTTTTAAAAAACTGTCAATCACAGATGCTGATACGGCATCCCTGCGCTTCTTGGAAGCCTGACTATCTTCCTCCAAACGCCTTTTCCTTGCTCCAGCCTCCGCCAATTTCTTCTCAATCGCTTCGATTTCGGTCTCCGTTTCTTGTATTTCCTTGTTCAGAACTAAATACCAATTTTTTGCTTGATTTCTACAGCTTCGTGCATCAGAAGTTCTTTTTCTTTGAGTTTGAATCTCTTTTTCTCTTCTTCGGTATACAAACGACTACCTTGGCTCATGCTTTTCAGTAGGTCGTCCGGAATTGTGAATTTTTCAAGTGACTCACGATCAAAGCAATCGGAGGCCAATCGAATTCCATCGTAGAGATTATCAGAGAACGCAGATTGGTAGTCACTTTCATGAAACTTCATTTTCGAGAATCCGCTTTCGACTGTCATATTGTGGGGTACGAACAAAGTTATGGTGCTCACCAATTGTGTAAGCGCTGGTGAGGTAGAAATTTCATTTTCTTTGAATAACGTCTCCAATGGCTTTATCACTTCGGAATCGGACTTTCCTCGCAGTACTGCAGGCTCGTCAGATGCGGTAACACGATTCAAATTCAAGGCCGCACACAATTTAGAAAGATTTCTAAGAAACCTATCGTTGACAGTTTCTGCTTTCAACAAATGGCACCGACGAACGATTTCCGACTGCAACAATTTAGAAAATCTTACAAGAAGACGATGCAACTGCTGTTCATTGAATAAATTCCACCGTTCGCTTATCCATCCAATTTCACGCTCACTCAAATGATTCATTGCTGCATTTATGTGAGGAGACTCTTTATCATAGAACAATTCCTTCATTTTTGACTGAAAGTTCCTGGGTGTTCCATCTTTGTGATACAGCATCGGAATGTACTTTTGCGGTGTTATCTCCACCGAATGCCCCAATCGCTGCAGGAGCTTCCTTAGCAATTCCAGCAATTTCTCAGCAATGCCTGTAGAATATTTAGTCTCCGGAAATCTAGCTGTAATTACAATATTGGTAAAGAAATTTATCATTTTTGTACAAGTATATTGTACTGAAAGAAACTACGAAAAATGCCAATATATTCACACTTTATTGAAAATATATAAATATGAAGCATGTAGAGAGTATTATGATCTCTTTGTATTGCTGCATCGGTTAGGAGTCATATAAAAGTACCTACAAATTGCACGAGGGAGTTGACAAGACCACACCGTTTCATTCTGAATGTACATTGATAATAATTCCTGATCTGAAAGTCTATCATATCTAATGAGTAGTAGGCAAATCACAAATTTGCTATTTTTTCGGAAGGAGATCGACCGATTTTTTTTTCTGTTACAACAACATAGTCATAGATCTTGATTAAAATATTTGATTAAGTCCTTTGTCCAAACTTGAACTTAAGTTGTTTCTGGCGAACCGAGAACGCACATCTACTACAAACTCTTTTCTCTATACATGTAATTGCATTTTCTCATGAATGCCATTCGACATTCATCCTTCAAATGTACAGTAGAAAAATAAATGTACTACCGGTACGTGCTGGTGCTCAGTGCTCACTTCTGTTGATAACAATGGATGGATGGATGAATAAACTACACTTCTGATGATAATTTTCGAAAAGGAGGACTTTCGGCGGTTCTAAATTATAATTACGCTTTTTTTTAACTTGGGAATAAACATAAAATTCGAATGAAATGACCACGACTGCTACATCATTACATGAAAAATAGAAAACCAGGTTGTGACACGCTTGCAAAAATTCCAAAAATACACTTGGGCATAAAATATGACATAAAGACATGAATCTTCACTCAAAATACATTCTGACTCTACCATCTCCTTTCAAATCAAAAAGTCAACAACGACAACTCAAAACGTAACAATTCAATAGCTGATGATTAACTGATTCAAGTGAAAATAAAAAAAGTACGCACTACAGCCTCTTGCAAAAGTTTAAGAACACACACAGAAATGGAACTTCTCATCAGACTCAATCAAAATTTTCAACTCCGAAAGTATCAATGTAACTCTATCCAGATTTTTTTTGATGCACTGTCTTTAAATCACAGATAAGCTCGCCTTATGTTTCCAATATTTTCAAAATCTCTGAAAATGTGTCAATGTTTCTACACAAAGCGACGAGAGTAGTTTTGAAGTAGCACTACTCCAGTCAAATCAAAGTTCCTTGCAACTCTGCTGAAGTTCCAAGACTCTGCGTTCTTCACACTTCTTCTTTTGAAGTATCTGAACCAGTTTGACCATATTCTTCAGTATGAAGCGTCAACAAGAAACAGAACAAATAACTGACCTGATCGGTAAGAATGCAACAACGTCACTGGAAAGAAATAGTCCAAAAACTGAAATATAAGATAGGTGTCACTCACAAAAGCAAAATGTACCGTAGCTACAACATTTTCCAAATATTCTCATTGTTAATAGTTTTCCATTTTTAGACATGATAATCATATTATTCCTCGCGCATACGTAAAATGGTTGATTTTCTTTGAACTGACGCATTTCAGGTCTCAACAATGAATTTCCGTTCAATAGAAAAAAGCAGACTTGACCAAAAAACAGATCAAAAACAGACTTTGCAGACTAGTCTGCAAAAAGCAGACCATTTGGTCAGCACACACAGTAACACGTCTTTCAGAGTATAACTCTGATAATGATTTTTATACACTTGGATCAATCCAGGAAATCAAACTTTGACTTCCATGAACAGGGTGGCGGCCAAATTTCAAACTTCAAATTCCCGGGATATTTCATGGAACTTCCACGCTATTTTTTATATTGACCAGATGTTATTCCAAATACACTGTTCAAAAAAAAAATTATCCAGACACTTCCTTAAACTATTTTTTGTCATAAAGTTTGAGATATTTACCGTTTGAATTTTGCCACCAAATTTGCCAAAATGGTTACCAATGGCAAAGAAGACGGGCCTGGGCCAGGTCCATGTCCAATAACCGAAACTCATGGGTCCCCGAAAATCCGAGCCTTGGCTAACGGGCCCAGGCCTAAAACTCTCTGGGAGAGCTCTTCCACCCAGACACGGTGAAAAGAGATAATATCTATGCATCAGAGCATGGGAAAGCTACTTTTTACCAGTCATTATTATCTAAAGATGAAAATTGAGTCTTCGGAAAAATTCAACTGTTTCCTATAATAGAAATGATAAAGAGAAGTCGTTTAAATTAGATAAGATAATCGGTATGAAGTTTATGCTTCCGTGTAAAGAGCTGATAATGAACAGTGTCTGAAAATTTTGTCTTTCAATCAGTCACTTTTTATTGAAGATTAGCAAAAATATCCTAAAGTCCAATAATCGGTCGGTCGGCAAATAATTGGTCGATCACTGATTACCGTTCTAGCGTGCCAATAATTGACCGATTAGTCGTTACAACCCTTTTAGGAAGTACAAAAAATGACCTTTCCTATATAAATCATTTAGACCGCATGAATAGCTCACGCGCTAGAAGTCATTAAATAAAGACTTCAGATTTTTGAAAACGCCTTTGCTATTGACCACTTTGTAGATAAAAAACAACGCCAAGGTATTCATTGATACGCGATTCTATTTATAATAATAAATAGAATCGCGTATCAATGAATACCTTGGCGTTGTTTTTTATCTACAAAGTGGTCATTAAATAAAGGCTTGTGCTTGTTTAGCAAAATAGTTAACCGGTTAAATGTGCAGGCCCAATTAAGCTCATTAAAAATTGTCATCAAATTTTTAATAGGGCCTACCTATCAGTCGATCCCACACTCTTGAAATAGCTCCCACTCTTGACTCTCAATTTGTGTGGTGCACCTTGTTAAGAAGTATGCTTACATGCAGTACTAAGCAGAAAGACTGCCCCATCGTGACTATTAAGAGATACTCAGCGAATTTTCATCTCAACGATGGTTCATCACAAATTCATCTGAAGTTTTGGAAAGTATATGTTATCAATTTTGTCATATTTGCTTCTGTAATAAACATCTGAATGTGTCTCGTGTTAGCTGTTTTCATTGATACTGTCGAAGCGTACGTATAACATATGTGCACGGGCATTAATCAATTAATAATTTACTTTAAAAACAGAACATCCTAATGGGAAAGCAAACTTCAATAAGTCAATGGTTCATTTGTAGCCTTGATGCATTCTGTCAAAGATCGGCAATGATAAAATGATATCATTTTATTTTTGAAAATGATATAAAATGATATCATCAAAAACTTTTATTCCACTATATTTTCAAATCAAAGATTCTTCGCATTTTCTATTGAAGTAAATTTAGTCTCTTTCGTTTGGTCCACCCATGTCCTTCCGCACTGGTTGATTAATGTAGCGAAAAGCAACAGTCTACTGTCTGTCAGTCTGTCTATCACACAAATTGTCAAACAACTCAATAATAACAATGTCTTGATGTTTTTGAAGTCTTGACTGTAATCCAAATATTTTCCGTACTTTAGATACTGTTGGCTAACCAACTGCATATTGTAGGCGTATTTGTAATTCGAGTGTATAAAGCTTAAATCAAAACTTGCGATGTCTAATGTATAGGCTATAGACCCTACCGAAGTTTTGATATACAAGAAGCTTTGTATGACTAAACTGCTTTCCTTGGTCTTCCATTATTCGGAATATATCGATGCTGCATGCAATCTAAATTTAATTTCATTGCTAAGAGCAGTAAAAGTAGCACGATAGCAGAGTAAATCGAAAAATTCGTATGACTAGATCTATTTACGGTGTAAGCCTGTGTATATTTAACGAAAAATGGTGCATTTTCATTATAAAAACTAAAATGATAAAATTCGCAAAATGATATCATTTTATATCATTTTAAAAATAAAATAATATCATTGCCGATCATAGCATTCTGCTAATCTTCAAGGCATTGATTCAATAACGTTCCTGCAAACATTAGCCATTTCATTGTTTCGCATCAAGATGTCCAAACATTGCTTGATAACGTCTTGTTTTGTCTTTGCCTCATGTTAAGTAATTCTTTGTTTCAGGATGTGCCGCAGGTTCCCTTTAACATTCAGGTCAGGACTGTTTCCCCGCCATTCAAACACCAATCGATCGCAATAACTCCTTGCAAATTTTATAATCTAGGTTGACTGAGATATTGATTTTCTAATGAGAGTCCCTAGTATTTCTAGTGTACACGTCGTCTCATTATGCCTAAATTCATTGACAACAAGTTACTGAACTGAAATGAGCATTGCCTTCGATACGATAAGTCAACAAACTGCTGTTAAATCGATTCAATATCAGCCTAATGTTTCCTGTACCGCAATATAATTTCAAGTAATGACAACAACACTATTGTCTAAGAGCATAGGTAGATCATGACGAGTGGGAGATTCGTTTAAACAATTAAATGTTTCATTAAATTACGGCTAAATCTGACAGAATTCTGGGCTAGATTTTCAAACTGTTAATGATGTTAGAGTTTCAAACCGTAGTAGAATGGACTTTGCTTCGATATGGAAGTGCTGAAGGTTCGGGGTTGGATTCTATCCATTTCGGGAGGTGTCCCGGCTTTCAATGGACACTAGCGGTGGTTCAAAGAATTACGCAATCGCCTAGGGGGATGGAGTTGTCGAAATGAATGCGACTGATTAGGAGGAGGGAGAGGTGGCTTGAGGCAGCGATTACGTAATCGCTGAGAATAAAAGTAATGATCTGTTGCTGATTTTCTAAACAGTATAGCATATAATGTAGGGCCAGTTCTTTACCTATTGCAGATAGTCCATTTATGATATTAAGCGCTTATAGACCGTTTTGTAACTATTAGAACTTCGCTTACAATTCCCTCTGTTGTGTCGCAAAAATCACTTTTTTATGATAAGAAATCTTCAGAGGTGTTCAATTCGTGGCTGCTACACGAATTTCCAACATGCATGCACACGCACGAATGCAAATTTGTTTTTGCACAAAATTCCTATACCTAAGTATAAAAATGTTACTAAAGTCTTGCAAAAATGTGTCAGGAGTGGAAGCCGACTAAGCATACAGGATGGTACTGCCATATGGAAAATACAGTATATTGAAAGAATGATATTAAGTGGCATGCAAGCCTCAACTAAAGCCTGTGTACGTAGGCTTGTCGGTTTTTCTAATAAATAGGTCTACGGACACTCCTAAAGATTGCAAAATCGCAACTAAAATATGAAAAACTCGATCGTCTATGGAGGGGGCTTGGAAGGTTGAGTGAAGGGTGCCCAACCCCAAGCTTACGACGTCGACAAATCAACATCATCGGTTTGTCAAAAGACAGTAGCTACCAATAAGTTATTTTTAATGTGCAAAAACATTTAACAATATGCATTATAAAGCATCATAAAGCATATAAATTGTAAAATATGCTATGCATATGCTTTACCATGATAATTGCCGTCATCAGAGGGTGCTCAATAAGTAGTAGGTCTAATGCTTACACGTTCTGGGATGGAATCTCAAGTGTGTGGATAGATGTACTTGAGTAATTCAGCTAATTTTCGAGTTCTCTGTGGTTGGAAGATAGACGATAATCCTACCGCATATGCTAATGAACATTAGCAACTAGCTCTAGAATTTGCTTAACTCGAAAAATCTTGTAATTTCCTTTTTTTGCAACAAGAATTATGTGCGCAATTCATAATACGATATATTGTATATGAAAGGGATATTTCAGTGCGGGATGAAGACATCTCGAGCGGCTCGTTTATTATCAGTAACATTAGTCAGCAGATCGTACCTGCGTTCCTCTGCTCTAGTTGACCCAAAAGTGAGATTGAAGACAACAACGAAGAGACTATCTTCCTCTGCTGCTTCTCATTTGTGGAATAGATTGCCCGACAAGATTAGGGTTTACAATCCCGGGATCTCGGATCCCGGGATCTCGACCCTATTTCCGAGATTAAAAATCCCGGGATTACGTCTTCGAGATCTCGAGGTATTTCGAGATATTTGAAAGATTGGCCCTGAGTTCCTTCTAAGTGACATAGTTAAGAGAGTCAATGGCTTTTTTGAAAATGCATCTAAATTTTTTATGTTCCAAGTTTGATAAATTGCTAATGTGCTGTATTTGCCGAGCTAGCTGGTTAAGCCTCGTTCACATGATGACATTAGTGCCGAGGAGCAGCGCGAAATCTGGGCTAAATCAATGCCGTGACACAAACCGTTCAGAAGCTTAATAAACAGTGTTGTGACACTGCTACTAGTATTGCTTCTGTAAACTGAAAATACTTCGTAAATTGATAGCTGAAAGACAAATCACAACGATTTAAAATAACGACTAAAGGCCCGTTCAGACAGAGCTAGATTTGCGGTTTGCGGTCTTTGAGGGAAAAACCGTCATTCAACCCAGTGAGTCTCCCGAATTCGCTCTATTGACAGGTCACCGGACTGCTACTGCAGCTGCGGTGTGTTGGTTTTCACACATCGACAACGAATTGTGTCTCGGTGATTAATTGACGGTGAAAGACAATTTGAAAAAAATCATCAGTTATCGACAAAATGACATTGCAGTTGTATTCATCTTGTTGTTGTGATGAAGACAATGTTTCGTTCATCAAAATCGACCCAGTGGTTCAGAAGTTATGTCAAAAAATGCATTTGCTCTCTAAGTGAATGTAGGCCTATGCTCAACTGATAAGTGAGTACCGTTGACAGAAAGTCTTTGAAACACAAAATTGGCGATAGCTCAGCTAATATTACATCAAATTTAACAAAATAGACTTCATTTTACTTGTCATTTCATGATTGTGAAGATGGTGCAGACAGTTGCTTACACAGATATAGAAAATCTTTTGCCAATACTCATTATCACATCAGTTGACAAGCACGTATCGTCTTTTGAAATATTTCTTGAAACTTAATGATTAAAAACATATACAGTATATATAAATCTCGATCGAGATCCCGGGATTGCGATTAGCCAGTCTCGAAAATCCCGGGATTGAGAAAACGGCTCGAGATTGTAAACCTTAGACAAGATGCGAAATTATAGTTCGTTTGTATCCTTCAAGGTTGCAGCGAGAGAATTTTTCTTCTCAAGCTGATCAGTTTTAGCTGGCTTCTATTTATTTTTTGACTAATACGAGGGCTGTCTCAGAAGTAATGCAATTGTGATTGTGTGCATCGCTATTGCAACGTGTAGAGATACACGTGGTGTGTGAGATAAGTGTCCGGGATGAACAACTTAACTGTTACATATTTAACCAAATCGTTTTCATTTGACAACTATTGATTATTGAGGTTCAATTTCTGATGTAGATTTCAGTATCAAAGTGTCTTATGTCACGACACAGCACTTGACAGATGAACACTATTCAGAACACAATTTCAGTCAATTTCATTGCAGACATGGACCCTGCTAATTACAGAAGTGTCATCAAATTCCTCGTTAAAACAAGAAAAACAAATGAAGAGATAAGAACAATGCTATCTGATGTCTATACTGACCAATGTCCCTCAACCTCAACGATTTATTTTTGAATCATGGAATTCAAAAGAGGGCGACAATGCCAGATCTGGTAGTCCTGCCGAGATTGACGATGACGCAATGGAAAAGAAATGCGATAGTTATTTAGGAGAATCGGAGAATTACCACCAGAGAACACTATCTTCAATTTAATGTGAGTGATTGGAAAGTTCGCGATGTTCTCAAGTCATGTGGTATTAGAAAATTGTCTTCTCTCCTTGTACCACGCCGTTTCAGAGCAGAGATGAGTTTTCGCCGCCTTCAATGTTGTGAGGAGAATCTGAGACTTCATGAAGAACATGGAAGTAAATTTTTGGAGAATATGGTTACAGTTGACAAAACTCCATTAAGCCTGCCCTGAGAGTAAACGTGAGTCATCTGAATGTTGCTTCCCCAGTGAATCAGTACCCACTCACTGTGTTCTGGGTCAGTCAAGGTTTAATTAATATTGATTTTGCCGACAAGTCAGTGAAAATTAATAGTGAGTACTATGCTTCTCTTGTTAAAGAAACCAGAGCACCGAGAAGAAAACCAGGAGGTTCTCCACTCTGGTTCTTGCAGGACAACGCACCCATTCACAAAAGTCAGCTGACCATGAGAGCCACTCAGGACTCGAACTTTCACCTCGTCGAACATCCACCGCACAGTCCAGATCTTGCTCCAAGTGATTTATGGCTTGAAGAAGGAAATGCGAGGTCAACACTTTGATTCTCCAACCTGTGTACGTGGTGCGCCCAAAAAGTTTCCGGCCAATGACAGAAATTCCTTTCAATTTCTAAAGTAAACATCTGAAATCAATACATTGGTTCTTTGAGAGCTAGAAACGGTCAGGATCATAGATATTTGATCTGACATCTGTTCATAGACATCTGATTTCAACCAACAAACGCACTTAGTCAAAAATCATTTTCACTCGTGAAAGCGCACTGAAAGGATGACTTCATTGCGACTTGATCACTTGGATAAAGTGGAGTATCGAAGTTCGATTCGTTTTTGTCTTCTGCTTGGTCAGTCAAGTGCAGACATTAAAGCGAACTTGCTTCTTGCTTACGCAGACAAGTGTCCGTCAGAATCGACGATCAAGTTTTGGATTGCCGAGTTCAAGAGAGGACGTCAACTTGTGGCTGACGAAGAAAGAGAAGGCCGCCCAAAGACTTCTGACAACGAAGAAAACCGCGCCAAATTGGAGAGACTGGTCCTTGAAGACAGGAAGGTGACAACAAGACAGCTTGCTGAGTCTCTGAAACTGTCGAAAGGATCTGTTGGCGAGATGCTGAACGAAATGCGCTTCAACAAGGTTTCGTCTCGCTTTGTTCCGCGCTTCTTGACCACCGAGATGTGCACCCGACGCCGTGAAGCCTGCCTAGTGAATCTTGAAATTTATCGCCGCCATGGCGATAATTTCTTGAGGAACATCATCACTGTTGATGAAACGCCACTGAGCCTGTACGCACCTGAATCCAGGCGAGAATCTCTGGAATGGCGCAGTCCTGATGAAGGCAAAGTCTGGAAGCAACGATCTGGAGCGATCCGAAGAGAAATGATGCTGACTGCCTTCTGGAATGCAGGAGGAATCATCTTCCTGGATTTCCTACAAAGACAGGAGACAGTGACCGGTGAATATTACGGCGAGCTGATTCAGCAGGTCCGCAGCAAGGCTCGCAAGCCAAGAGGTCTGCCTCATTGGTTCCTTCAGGACAACGCTCCAGTGCACACTTGTCGAGCTGCCTTGGAGAAGATCGGCAGCGCGGGCTTCGAACTTGTGAAGCATCCACCTTATAGCCCGGATTTGGCTCCATCAGACTATTGCCTTTTCAACGAGTTGAAACGCCATCTCCGCGGGACTCATTTTGAAAGTGCCGCAGCTTTGGAAGAGACTGTAAGAAACTGTTTTGGCCTATTACCTCCCGCTTTTTTCCTTGATGCTTTCAAGGCATTCCCAGTTCGCTGGGAAAAGTGTTTGGCCGCGAACGGCAATTGGTTTGAGAAATAGCTATAATGTACTAAATAAAAACGTCATTGGATTAAATCTTGTCGCTTTGTAAAATGCTAGTCGCTTTGTAAAATGCTAAGGCCGGAAACTTTTTGGGCGCACCACGTACGTCGAGAAGTTGAGAATTTTCTTACAGCAAAAAGTCTGGACTTTTATTCCGGTGCTTTTTCTGAACTTTTGAGCCGCTGGAGAAAGTGTGTTGACAGGAACGGATCGCACGTAGGAAGTAAATAAATAACAGATTTTCTTGGAAATTGAGCTTTTTTATCTTCATACCCAGTAGTTTGGATTTTATCATAAAAGAAATTTAGTGGGATATATTATTAACACTCATTCCGGAAACTTATCTCGCATACCACGTATATGCCGGTGATTGCGAATATGTATTCGTACTGAACTTTCAGAGGGTATCGATCAATAGTGGGCGTTGAATTTTGTAAACTGACACGTTAATAAAGATAACATACATTTCTTCTCTAATTTCATACAGTTGCGTTTCGTCGAATTTGATTACTGGTGTGGACTTTTCAAAGGAAAATATGAGATTTTTACGTCTGGATGCGTTTCCAATATGGAGAGAGTCCAACTGTTACTTACGAAGAATTTAAAGAAACGCTTCCAGTTGAAAAATGCCCATCCTACTCAACAATTTCAAGATGGTGCGCGGACTTCAAGACTGGTGATCGACAGACCCTCTCGGACGCTGGTAGCAGTGGACGCCCTCGATCTTCAACTGGAGAAGTCCCTACGCGCGTCGGGGAGCTTCTCAGAACAAACAGGCGCTTAACTGTACGAGAGATTGAAGACGTGCTAAACCTGTCAAAGTCTTCAGTTCATCGAATTGTGATAGAAAAATTGCGCATGAAGAAACCGTGTGCCAGATGGGTGCCGCACATTTTGAGAAGCGACGAGAAGCAACGGAGGGTTGAATGTGCGCGCATGATGCTGGAAATTTTGAAGAGACCTGAGAATTTTGTTGCCACTGGAGATGAAAGTTGGTTCATGTTCCACCAAGGAGCCAACAAGCGATAAAACATGGTCGGGCTGTTCGACAACGAAGACAGGCCGCAGGTTGCGAGGCAATCTTTCCGATCGAGGAAGCGAATGGTCACCACCTTCATCAGGAAAAATGGGCCAGTGCTTGTCAAAATGCTGTCTGATGGTGGTCATGTTAATGCCACATATTACTAAGAAGAAATTTTGCAACCTTTGGTCTCTGATCATCGTGAGAACCGAAAAGTCACTGGAAGAAGATAGCTTGTGCTGCACCATGACAACGCATCCGGTCATACCGCTGCCAGTGAGAGGATTTTTGGAATCAAGTTAAGTCAGAACTGCACCCCGTCCTCCATATTCACCCGATCTTGCACCTCTCGACTTTTGAGTGTTTCCTCGGTTAAAGAAGGACCTCTCAGGAACGTCTTTTGAGCGCCCTCAGGACCTTGGAAGGGCCATAAATCAGAGGTTGAAGAACTATGGTGAAGAATGGTATGCAGCTTGTTTCGTTAAGTGGTGTGAACGACTACAGAAGTGTGTGGAGCTACAAGGAGATTATGTTAAAGGACTCAGAAAGTTACTTCTTTTCTTTCTTTTGAAATATAATTTTGAATGGAATAATTGCGTTATTTTTCGGACAGCCCCTGTACTGTCTTACCAATGTCTGTGATGTGGTCTTGAAACCTTTTTGGTGTAGCGCCACATACATAAATATAACTCGTGAATACACACAGTCAATTGTTTATCTACTTCTCAAGCTTATTGCCACGTAAGTTTGCCGCAAGATCGACTCCTTCAATAATCTGAAGTGATACTGAAACAAAATGTGCTAAGCTTCAACATGACCAAGACATGACCTCCCTAATTGATCAATTCCAAAATGAACAATGTAAATTCGACGAAATGCTTCAGCCACGAAGCGGCTGTGGTATAGTTTATTAAGTAGAATTCTGCATTACACATTGCAGAAACGTACTCAACAAGAACGTATTCGTCTAACACGTTTGAAAGTGAAAATGACAGCATATTAATGGTCATGTCTTCGCCAACATCCGCATCAATCGCTGCTCTATCAATCATGTATCCTCCGGTTTAACATCGCTAAAACGTTGATAAAATCATGCGTGGTGAAGGCAGGTCAAATTCACAACGATGTGTATTAAGAGTTCAAAACTGAATAATCAGGAATAGACGAATTATTGACATGAAATATAAATTCTCAAGATTTTGCAGTAGGTAATTCCCATTTTTCGCAAGATGCCATCACAATCTAAAGCTTGATTAGCAGCGATTTCGATAGGCTGCATAGTCATTGGCTTTTTGGTGAACCTGAGAGAAAGAGAAATTTTTATACTATCGTGTGATTTAGCAATCTCTATCTGAAAGCCAATTCTGAATCTGCCTGTAAAGTCATCCACCGTTAAAATACAAATCGAAGTTAAACGAATTTACAGAAAAGTTTCTGCAGCATGGGGGATTTCATCATTCTTAACTACGGAACATAACTATTTCAAAATAATAAAACGAATTTGCATACAGGATTCGTTTTACTCATTAAGCTCGGTTCTGGTCGGAGATACAATTTTCAAATCCTGTGCAACGCTAATGAAAATACTCAAAGAGATCGGCTTACAGGTCACTGAAGCTCAATCATTAATTTATTGCACTTTTTTGATTGATCTCTAACGACCCTAATAAAACCTTCTTCCGTTCCATCAATTTTCTATTTCATTTTGCAAGCTATAAACTACTATATTATTTTTCTCATTCGTATGTTTGTTCATCATATTATGCTATCCGTTCCTGAATGCCCGGTCGATGTCAGTCATGCCGCAGTATCTACAACATCACATCTTATCGCAATCTCCTTGTTACATCAAAATCAGTTAAATACGAGATACATACACGTATACGCATACATAAGGTACATGTAGATCGACCAGTTAAAAAACAACTATAAATATCGTGCCTTGCGATGTGAAGTTGAAGTATGTTCTCGTAGAACAGTTACTGAAGTCATTTCTGCAAATAAAAACATTAATAAAACATCTTCCTCTTCAGACCCAGAAGATATCCCGGCTTTCACATATTTTCAAATTTTCCGGATCAGAGAAGCACTGTAGTAAAAATGTTGCCAATAGGTATGCCTATCACATTCATAACCATTGTTGTTAACAAATTGCCAAAATCTCACTGGCAATGTTAAAAAGTTGCTTAAAACTGACTCCTAGTAATAAGGTGCAAACTCAGTGCGTTGTTTCGAACCTTTTACAAAGGGCATATCGCTTTATAAATGCAGAAAGAAAATTATATGATTTCATTTCTTCTGTAAATATCGCATGACAAAACCTGTGTTAAAGCATATTTTTAATTGTCAAAAAACAATATTTTCGACAAACTGCTAAAACTGTCTTTAACTGACAGTAGTGAAGAGGATGGATGAAAGAGTCTGACTGATAGAGGTGATATGCATGTGCGATATTCCAATAAGCAATATATCAGTACAGCGACAAAGTATTTAGGATGGCGGTTCAATTTTGATCAGCTCAGCCAGGAGTGCTGTGCGTCTGTCATCTAAGCAGCAAAAAATGCATCTCAACTACAGGTACTTGAAACGGAATATCTAGTCTTCCTTGGAGATGGCCTGCTGCTGCGCCAGATGCTGCGCAGCAGTTCTATTGCAAATGACACGCCTAATGTCTGATATCAGCGCCATAGAGCCACTGTCTTTGAAAAATACTCACCATAATGATTTCGTGATTTAAGGAAGAGAGGTGATTGTGACGATGTAAGAGAATAGCTGCTGGTCCAAGTGACAGAGCTGTATCCATCAATCGACTTTTAGTCCCACTTGGCTGTAACCACAAAACAATCGGCGGTTGAATGTGCCCCGGTGTCCACAGAATCTTCCAAATATCACTGCACTTGTGAAATTGACCTTTTAAGGACGGATACTGTAAAACGAAAGTTAGCAACTAAAATGCAGTGGATCGAAAACGACAAACGATTTAATTGTAATTGATTCTGAATAATTGGAGTTCTTTTCTTCAAACTAACAGCGCTGTATTTCTACATGAATGAATCTAAATAAGATGTGTTGAGGGAAGTTAGAAGGACGTTTCCAAGTATTCGTGTACGATTGATGTGCCATAATCATGCACTTATTGACATACTATGCCTTTTCTTATTACAAGGAGTAAGGCTGCAGAGCACAATATCAAAACATCATATAATATATTCATTTGTATTAAATTCATTATTTCTTTTGATTAAATTTCTACTTTGCCATCGGGAATTCAAGAGAATCCAATGCTTCACGACTACGTAGGGATCAACATCAATCCAAAATTGATTTAAATAAGTTATTTTGTAACTAAAGTGCTACATAACAGTTGCAGAAACAGCAACTGAATGACTTAGTTTTTGTTAAAGCGGATTGTGAAACAAGCCTCACAAATTATTGTTCTAGTTCCTGAAGAAAAGATGCATAATGCATAAAGCTATTACGTGACATTTAGATGAAGTAAGTGATTGCATCAGAACGCAATGTTCACTTAGTGAGATGTATTCAAAGTTAAATGAAAAACTTGTATCTTGTATGCAGTTGTCGTTCACTTTTACTTACCACTGTAGTTTTATTGAGACGAAATATAGCAATTCCACCAGAAACGGTCAGGTTCAGTTTTGTGGCCGTTTCTTCACCAACAATAACCGCCATTGTTGTGTAACGGGATGTAATGCCTGAAATAAAGACTTGATAGGTTAAGTTTTTATGTTGACAAAATGATATAAGTCGGAAACTTTGCAAATTAACTATTTTCACCTATATTTCTCACATGCTTCGAAGCTGGACAAAACAGGGAAACATCTAGTTTCTTGTAGCTATGATATTTGCGAGGTGCGACTATATGTCCTTTCTTCCCAAATACTTTCTAGTATATGTTGAAGCAATGATAGCGGGTTGAGGGCTGGCACAATATGCAATAAGGGTCAACCTCTCACAAAACGTACCGCAAAACCTGTAATAGACTCCCACCCTGCAATAGAACGGCACTTTCTATACTTCGAGTATATAGGCTTGCCTATTATGGTGCGCGAGGTGAGCAATGTCCTTTATGGTCACCCTTGCGAATAGGAGTGTACCGATTAGTGATTTTGATAATCGGCCGATTACCGATTAATCGTTGGAAGGTAGCCGATTAATCGGCCAATTAATTGGGCCGATTATTTCTTTTTAAATTTATCTAAAATCTACGCGCTAAATGTACTAAAAAGTACGGATTTAGTTAAAGGAAGCGTAATAATATTACAGTGCACCAAATAATAGGTAGAACAGGTCCTGAATGTTCCATGCAAAAAGCGTTGCGATGCTAGTCTAGTCCTACATAGAGTTGAATAAATTTGAATTTTTGCCAATTGCTTTTGATTCTAGTAGGTTACTTGTTACTCGTAGAAGTAATACTGGTGACCGAAATATACAGCAATTAGCTTATTTCATGTGATTTCATAAGCTTTTTATTCCAAGCAAAATCTTGGATTATAATCAGCATCATTAAAATAATGAGACGCGGATGACCAGATCCATTTTCTAACCAATGATGGCATGAAAGGACAGAACCCACCCTTGTTATCATGTCAAAGAAAGGGCCTGAAGTGAATTGTAATTACTTACTAGACTAGGATTCCACTCTGATAGAATATGATTTCATCCGTTATTTACGGACATTAATGCAATATATACGCCGATATTCAGAAGGTCGAAATTCGATGTGTCGCTCGTTCTTAAGGTTATTTTCCATGTCGTCCTCTAGAACTTCATATTTCTATATAAAATACATGCTTTGCGTTGATGCGCAATCCAGTATACTTTATGCGGTTTACAATCATGCCTATCATGGCGAAGATGTGTCTATCATGTCTATCAGTGCTTGGCCTAGCGATCTTCTGGTCTTGAGGTCGAGCCCCGAAATTGTCATTGGAGGTCGACAGGAAGGGCATCCGGACCAAAGGAATCACACTGCTTCAGAAAAGTCTGACTATGTCAGCACCGTCTAAGCCCACAGTATGGGGGGGAGTAGTGATGTTAAAGCTTCATTTATCATGGCGAACGCTAAAATCATTATTTCTTCGAGATATGACAGAATTTTCCAAGCATTTTATTGCCGAGATAATCTACTGATAACATGGACATTTCCTTGTCGGGTGCGAGTCACAATTACGGTTTGAAGAGCAGGCACGCGTTTGCAT
The DNA here is from genome assembly GCA_907163375.1 of Prostheceraeus crozeri. NCBI lineage: Eukaryota > Metazoa > Platyhelminthes > Polycladida > Euryleptidae > Prostheceraeus > Prostheceraeus crozeri. The sequence continues at coordinate 46,070 of CAJQUW010001872.1, forward strand.
GTTTCGAATTATGAATACGTAGCATCTACGAATATGAAAATATGCATGTTCGCTTGCAGATATACATCAAAAATTACATTCAGTTGGTGGGTGGCTATGTACACTAGCTTTTGGTTGCTCATATACCTTTGTTCTGAGCAAAAGACATTTGAGTGAATCTTGATAATACAAAATATACTAATTGATTGTTCAATCGTAATTTGCGCATATATTAAAATGACTACTAATTTCAAATGACGGGCCTGGGCCTAAAAATTTAATCTGCAACGAAACCAAAGAATGCGGGCCTTAAAGAATTCTGGGCTCTTCTGTACCCAGGCTCGGAGAAAAATACTTAGGATATACGTACTTATACATGATAATATGCGAGAATAACTTTTTTCCAGCATTCATAATCATTGTGAAATCTACTATATGGAAGAATTCAGTTGTTTTCAATTATTGGAATGATAAAAAGAAGCCATTTGAATTTGAATTAGTAGTTCAATGCACAATGTGCAATGTGCATGTAGAGTGAAATTTATCTAGATATTTGAAATCTTGTCATTCAATCAGTCATCAAATTTAAATGAAAATCAACAAAAATCTTCAAAAGACCACTAATCGGCAAATAATTGGTACTGTCCTAGTTGCAAACAGCATGAACAATTTGTAATCGATTTCGTGTACAGTTTCAAGATTCTCGGTGCCAGCATGGCAGTCAAGTTGCATTTTTCTTCACTCAGCCTTCATATTTCCACGAGTGTGATGATCATGTGAAGTATTTCGTACTGAACTTTATAAATTAAAACATCAATGCAGAAGCGGTGTTTTTACAGGCTTCAATTTTTTAATATCAGAAAAATCTGAACTGATTGAGTTAAATGAACATCATATTCAAATTCAGCAAGCCCAAATTACCTAAGTTCGGCGGTTTCAATCTCAGAGAAAAAAATTCAAAACGCAGATCCTTGTAATCAATTTAGTAACAGTATTCAATCAATCAATAATAACGAATGAAAAATCGACTGAATGCTCGTACTCCTTTTTTTTAAAATTTTGTTGCGAGCATGCCAACGCCAGTCGAAAGATATTAATTAATTTTTCAGTTCTGTACCCGTGTATGTGACCCATTTCTCTTTTGAAATTTGTGTGCAAATTGTTAAATTATCAGGAAACTTTCTAGTTCAAGTTTGCTTACTGACGCATGAAATGTGTTGCCGTTGCGAAGTTCGTAACTTTTGATCTTGATGGAGGAAGGAATTTATCATTTTCAAACAAGGTTTTACTTTTTTACTGCGTCGCTTCATTGTTGGCCTAATACAAGGAATGCATGATGCTTATACAGTTACATAGAGCGGCTAGAACTTGACAAGAATGTCTCACAATCAGCAATTAAGGATGCATTACAAGCATAAACGATGTGAGCATGTAGGATGAGTAGATATGACTATATCAAACATCTTAAGTTATTAGACACGCACGTACCGGATGTTACCATAGCATCACGTAGGAGGGGCGGATGAGCTAGCGGGAGATTGCTACATGAGATTTATGAGGGTGCGCGATATATTTCTACGACTAAAAGATATGCAAAAAGCGCTCATTTGCAACAAGCGTTGCGCTGCACAAAAATAGGAGTAAAAACATGGAGATTACCTAGAGAGCATTTCAAACCGTGTAACTGTGCTAGCAGAACATAGCACAACAGATAAATACACTGAATTTTGAGAGGATCTAGCAACAATCATACAACAGATGAAGACACTGAAATTTGAGAGGATGTAGCAACAATCATGCAGCAGATAAACACTGAAATTTGAGAGGATTTAGCAAAAATCACAAGCATTTTTGAGTCTACCTTTCCAGCAAAAACAGCATTCGACATATGCCACCTAAATTCAGTGAAAATTCATGCCGCCTCATGGTGATTAGAGATGTCAGCTTAAAAGTATAATTGATTATGCTCTTGTCGTGTTGATTGCGCATGCGTGCAAAAGACTTACACCGAGTAATCCGTCTTAATAAGCTTTTTTGTCGTCTGAACCCCTGGTAATTTTTCCGTTAGGAATTAGATTTGTTAATATTCAACATACTCATCTTTAACCAGACTTCAGCTTATATTGGACAAAATTTAGGGCAAAAAAATGCCTACGATGAGCCTGTTATATACATTCGCTGTGTCCTTTTCTATAGAAATAGAATCATTTAAGAGTCATACACGGGATCAATTCTGTACTGCGAGGAATGACTAGCACCAGTGTTGCTTGCTGTTAATACACATGCACATGTGCAGGAATTTGCAATGCCGAGAACCGTGCTTCTAAGAAGCAAATAATACGAGCATGATATAGAATTTATTGTATTCTCGTCGCACTGTGCTGAAGCACTTTCAAATCGTGTTCGTTTCGCGCTACCATGGGAAAATGATGCTTTAACGTCACTACGCCCCCAATGGACAACAGGGGGACTTGGATGGTGCTGACAAAGTCTCACTTCAGATGCTGCGTTGTGACATTTTTCGTTCGGATGCCCTTCCTACCGATGTCCAATGGCGTGTCGGCCACTCGACCAAATGATCGTTTGGTCAAACAATTGATCACTGTGCCACTGAGACCACTCTTTGCCATTGAAAATGATTAACTTACACACCTCCAGTTTATGATCAGAAAAAAAGACGTAGGAAAAATAAAGTGTATGCAACAACTTACTTTAGCAAGTCCTTGATATTTAATTATTATCAAGAAATGAAAAGCCTTGCTATTGTTAATAAGGGGTGTTCGTTAACTTCGACGGGGTTTTTAGATAATTATTTCATAAGTTTCTAACGCCCTGAAGTTTTCCCCTATGAATGAAATATACTTCCCAGACTGTGTCGTATGTGACCCCTACTAGCGAAATAAAAGCAAAATGATCAGGTAGAATTTCTTTTAAACAAAAACAAGACACGTTGGCTTTGCTTTATTCACTATCATATTCCTGAGATTCAATTTCCGTCAGGAGAAGTTCACTATCTTCTGTGAAGGAATCACTAGAATCCTGCGGATAACAAATGCTGCACCTGCACCGATGATGTGAGGTTTAGCATCGCCAAGACGGATGAATTTTTGTGCCATTATTGTTGGCAATCTGATGAAGTCTGGCCGGAATCTCATGGATAAGTCGCACGCACAACTCCACGGAGACATTGTCCCACGCAGACTGAATCCTTTCTTTCCACTCATCATCAGACCCAGGTAATGGCCAATCACTGAAGACGACGTTAACCAGATGGCGCCATATTCGTTCAATTGGCCATAAGTCATCCATCTTTGAAGGGGCATACCATTCATGCTCCTTCTCACGAAGACGTGTCCGAAAAAAGTTCGGAAAATGCTGCTCTTTAAACTTCACACTTTCTTCAGCTGTGTGTGGACGAGCCCAGTCATCTTCGAATATCATGGTGTTCCATTGATAGAATAACTGCTTGAAGTTGTCCATGTTGTCCATCAGAAGAGCTCTGTATGAATTGCCATCCATCGAGTGTGAGAGGAAAACAAGATTAGAGAGCCCATTGACCGACAGACCTCCCCAGACATGCCATCTTCTTGCATACTGTTCTTTATCCATCGGTGGAACCTCAGAGGCCTTATGGGCTCGCAGACGCTTGTTTTGTCGGTTCACACCTCCTGAGTCCAGCTCCCACATCTTCTCATCAGTGAAGAGGCATCTTTCCCAGAACTACGGGTTCGTCCTTAAAGCGATCAGCAAAGGCCAAACGATTTTCAATGTGAAACGTTTTTAAGGCGCCCACATATCCGTAGCGAAGAGATTTCAAACCATTTCGCTTAAACTCATTCGAGATTGTTGACCTGCTGATGGTCTGATCGCGCTGCTCTTTGACTAATCTTTGAATGGTGGAGATCGAATACTGTTGATTCTCGATGATGATGTTCTTCGTTTCTGGTTATCGTGATGGTCTTCCTCCACCTTTCCCCCTTCTGTCCACAATCTCTTCCAACTCCTTGTTCCACATGTTTCTTATTCCACCTTCCGTAACATTCCAACCATCAATCTAAAGCAGATTTTTCTTTATGATTGAAGCTGACATCCCTTGCGATCGATAGTGGTGTACCAATACATGAACAACAGTCCTTTCAGTAGCCGAAATCGGTGATCGAGGTGATGTTGGTGTAGGAAACGGCATCGCGTGAGTGATAGCAGATAGACATGATTCATTTAATTAAAAATTAGATATCTATGGTAGCGATTTTGATCGCTAACTCGATGATGACGACGAGACTTGACATCAATGGCATAGTTTTCATTCAAGTTTTTGCAATAGACATTAGACGCTGAAAAATAATGTCTCGAAATCCGCGTCGAAGTTAACGAACTGCCTGCACAGGCGAAAATTTAGGAAATTTAGGAGATAAATACCGGTCTATTTTTCTGCTCGTATTGCTGTATAATTTTTGGCTGCGGTATCTGAACACCTCGGAAGGACGGGTCGAGGTCTGTTCGAATTGTATAAAAATGTACTTTCCTTCGACTTTATCTCTGATATACAACGGCTTGAGATCATATGCATGGACAACACATTGATGGAAAAATGTGACATGGTGATCACTTTATCTTGAACGGTGCGCAAATCAAAGTAGTCATCGATAAAGTACGATTCATTGTAGAAAAAGTTCCGCAGATACCCAAAAAACAATGAGATCCTGCAACGTTATACGCGGATGAAATCACTTATCACTTATTCTTGACTGCAAAATCCGTTGGAGTAGTCTTGCCGACATGTTAGAGCGCGTGCTCCTTTCTCGCCAGTGCATTGAAAAAGCACAAATCGACATACAATTGTAGGAGAAGAGGATGTCGGATCACGATTTCAAAATCGTTCAGAAAAATTTTCGATGTCCTTAAACCAGTGAAACTCACTGCAGAAGGCAATATTAAGTTTGTATTCAATGAGCTTGATGCATTGGGAACAACTATTGCAATTCAAGTGAGAGAAGCAATCGAGCAGAGAATAGTTCAAAATCACTAAACGAAAGAATCTGTTATATTACTCTTACTTCACAGCCCTCAAGCCAGGCTCGAAAAGAGATCTGTTGTCAAGACATCCTGTTTCCATCGATCAAGAATCTTCTGAAGATAAAGGGAAGGCGAAGACTGCTATCGAAAGAGCAATAGCAGAATCGTTGCAAAATGACAACACGGAAGGTAGCAGTAGTAGTGACTTCAGCAGAACAGAGTGGCAAGCTCGGATTTTATCTTAAACATATTTACGATTACCTTCTTAACATTCCACCGACAGTGGAAGCGGAGAAAGCGCTTTCTACTGCCGGTAATTTTTGTAGTTAGCTGCGCAGCTGGCTGTCCGACAAAACTGAAGATGACCAAAAACGGGATTTTTGTGTTTCAATTTTTAAATAACGAAGTACCGGCATTCTGAAAATGGTCCGGTATTGTAACCCTTAACATTGACTGGCAAAGTATCCGCTACAATCATCCAGTGCAGACTGGGAGTTGCAATTGGCAGACAATTTTTAACCTTTTTAATATACAATCGAACCTCGTTAATTGCAATGCATCGGGAGACGGTCGCGAATTGCGATTAACGAGGGATTGTCATTACCGAGGTTCCAATTATTTCGTGTAATTATAATAGAGTAGAATTCGCATATATCGGCTTCGGCTATATCGGCGGTTTCTTTTCGTCCCGGCAGAATTTCCTATCTTTTCCATATAATCGAGTTCGCTTATATCGGCTTCGGCTATATCGGCGATTCGCCTATATCGGCGCATTTTCGCTGTCCCTGACAGAAAAAAAAATCGTTTATAACGGCGGATTTCCTGGAAATCCTCAAGCGATGTGTTTTGCCTAGAAGAGTCACTAGAATGACAGTATATGTGGACGCGGATGGCTGCAGATTCTGTTAGGACTATCCGATTCTAACTATTCTAGTGGCATGTGAAAATTTAGATCTTCTACAATTCATCTCGATCATGTTTGGGGGTTTGATCAAAATTGTACAATCTAGCAGCCGAGGAAAGATAAGTAGGCTTGCCACTGTATCTCAATGATAATTCTCACATAATTTGTCTTTCATTCGACGTGATGATTGCATTGTTAACGCCTTCACCTACGATGCCATTGTCAGACCTGACTTAGTGACTGTTGCGTCATCAAAGGAGCACAAGCTATCGTCGAAAACATTGTTGAGTTCGATGCATGTCCTCTCTCTAGACAGAAAGCAGCTCGCCACCCCATCCATCTCCATGGTTTCGCCTGCACGTGACTCTTAGCAGCGTCTTGATTTATACATACTCTCTTTTGTTTTGTGTTTCATATAGCAGGTAAGAATGTAGGCATGAAGAAGCTTCAATCTTCTTGATTCAAAAAGCATACTCAGTTTTTGACAAACATAGTGATATTTGGTTTGCGATACTTACGTTGCAAGCATCAGTTCAGAAAGCACAATTTTTAGATATCTATTGATTACATAGACACAATTACATGTACATGTGCTGTACATGTTGGACAATGAGTCAATATGTACATGTATTTAAGTATGGCAACGCAATAATTCATGAGTCAATACACGTATATACATTGTATGATGCATCGCATGATCTCAGAGCTCGTGTAGATTTCACAAAACTTCAAAATTCAGGGAGTTCGCGTATATCGGCGGTTTTCGTCTGTCCCTTGAGGTGCCGATATATGCGAATTCTACTGTACATGAATACCAGTCTATACGTAGCATGTCTATGTGTCACAGTCAAATATACGAGTAAACAGTACAAACAGTGTAATGTAATGTTAGTTAAAGATAATAACGCAAGTATTGTATAAAATAACGCTAGGTAAGTACAAAATAACGCGATAAGTATTGTTTGTATGTACCTTTATTGACGACTTAACATGTCCAAAACTTCAACAAAAACATCAACAGAAAGAGTCAATTGTTTGTTGTTTTAGTCCTTTGGTTGCACTTTCTTTTACTGTACGCTCAACTTGTTGGAAGCTGATAGGTTTTCCGAAATCGATCCCTTCTTCTTGTATAAATCGCCGGAAGAGCGATACGAATTGCATCCGTTCTTTATTGTTCATCAGTCCCATTTGGACGTCGTCGTCTTTGGAATCCTCGTCGAGGCGACATTTCTTTTGTTGAGCTTCATGTAGAAGATCGTCGTCAAATTCACCGGCAATGACAATGTCATCATCGAACGATACGAAGTCAACGAACTCGTCTGGTGTCATATTTCTTGGGACTGCAACGTCATGTAAGGCATCACCCGCTAAACTGTCAATTTCGCACTCGTTGTTGACTGGTTCATCTCGCTGGAAGCCTGCTTTCTTGAAGCAGTTCTGAATCGTCTGTTGCTTCACTTGCTTCCAGGATTCGTTCGCAATGTAGACAGCATCAAGTAAGCTTATGCTCCTGGCAACGGTTTGAGCGCGATGGTTTTCATCGACATCAAGTTCTATGACGATACGGTCGTTCAGTGCCAATATATAGTGTCCCTTCCAATTTCGGATGACACCTTGGTCCATCGGCTGGATCAAACTCGTCACATTTGGTGGCAAGAAATGCAGACTGATGTTCGTCAGGTCAGTTGAAACATGTGCCGAACAGTTGTCCACGAGAAGGCAAACACGTCTGCCTGTCAATCGTAATTTCCTGTCCCATTTCTTCATCCACGACGTAAAGATTGCGCAAGTCATCCAAGCCTTTGTTGAGTGTTCGTAGTCACACGGAAGCTTCGACACATCCTTAGGGAAGCAGCGAGGTCGACGACTCTTTCCGAGCACGAGTAGAGGTCGTCTTTCGTTTCCAGACATATTAGCACAGAGCAGTGCTGTTATCATTTCTTTCGCTGTCTTCCCTCCACTGAGCTCTGTGTTAGCCAAAACAATGTCCGTTATCACTGACCGCCCCGTCATAAAGGCCAGTTTCGTCGGCAATAAAGATGTCATCGTCTTTAAATTCACTGAGGATCTTTGGAAAAGTTTCACGAATCCAGTCGTTTGCCGCGTCGTTATCAGCGTCTTGTTTTTCGCCTTGCTGCCTCTTAAACTTGATGTTAAACCGGCTCTTCCAACGCCACAGCCAACCGGATGAAGCTTGGAAGCAGTCGTTGCCTTTGACCGACGCGATGCGTTTAGCTTTTGCTTGAATTTCTGGTCCGGATAAGTGAGCACCTTGAGCACATTTCTGTTTCACCCAAATGAAGAGAGCTTCGTCTATGTCTTCGTCACCGCCTCCTCTCGTCCTCTTTCGACCACTTGCTTTTCCCTTGTCAATTTGCTGCTGAATTACAGCCTTCTGTTTCACAAGACGACAAACACATGCAGCGGAGACACCGAACTTGTCAGCGATGGCTTTCTGGCTTGATCCGTCTGATTCGAGTTCCTTCAGGAGCTGGGCCTTTTGCTTGAGTGTAAGATCAACGCGATTCTTTGGCATGATAAACGGACGGAAGGTGCACTGCAATGTCAGTTTATCAGGACATCGAATGAATTTCGAGAAGTATGAATCCTTTATCGTGTGTTCTTTCGCTGCATCCAAGACAATATAGTAAACGTCATTAGCTTTTACTCATTGCTACAGTGAAAGTTTCCTCTATCTATAGACCATTGGTGAAGACGGTGACGGTGCGATTTCCAAGAAAAATTAAGCACGCTTCACGTAGAAGCCATCGGCAGGGGAAATGGAAAAAACGATCAATGAAAGCTGTCAGACACGAAGCAGCGCTGATGCGAATCCTTTTCAACGAGTTGAGGTCTACGATTCCTATATACTTACCGTATACTCGATTGCGATTAACGAGGTGATAGGACGAAAAAATTGCGATTAAGAGAGGTGATTTCGATAGAAAAAACCGTTCCCTGAATGGAATTACGATTAACGAGGGATTACGATTAGCGAGGTTGCGATTAAAGAGGCTCGACTGTATACTTAGGGAAAATTGCTTCACACCAATTCAATAAGGCTATGAAATATATCATTAATACTTGTACTGTACTTTCATCTACCAGTTTTGATTCTTCTGGTCTTTATCTATCACATGTTATCGAATCTACTTGTAGGGATTTACCGTTTCTTCTATCATTCTTGAATTAGGGATAATTATGCATCAATCAGCGTTGCTACACGACAAATTGTCATTTTTTGCGCAGGCGCACAAAATTTGCGCAGCTGCATTAACGTAAAGCAAACCGAACAATTTAAGAACTTGCACCAAGCAAAAATTGCACTCAAGTACCTGAAATGAAATGAATAAATATATTACAATAGGCTTATGTCCTCGTTTCTGGGTTATCAATATGGGTACCTTTTTTGTCAATATAGGGCTTTAATCCTAATTCGCATTTGAATATGTTTGCGTATACATGTGCGCGTATATACCACAAAACAGTTATTTCACGATTATTGCTGCTTTGTGTGATGAAAACTATGTCGATGAACTTATCAACTTAGTCTAGCAGTCACCGTTTTGTATCGTTCGTAAAAGTGCAGCCAACATGAGAGCACCTTTGGTCCTGGATCACGCGCAACTCGTAAATGTAAAAAATTGCATGATTGATATAGCACGATGATTTTCAACCGGGGTGCCGAGAAAGGTCTAAGGGTGCCGCAATAGGTGAAGAAATAAAGAAAATTATCAAAATCAAATGAGAGTGTACCAACATCAGGATTCCGATAGTTACTAATACGACATGCTTTCGGCTTCATAATGCAAATTACAGTCACTAGAGGATACAGAATTATACATTTATACATTCTGAGGAGAAATCTCAACATACGCGCGTAATGCATAGTTTTACTATCGAGTTGTCGACCGGTAGGAACTCGATGGAGTCGTCGGTCTTTTTCTAGAGTTTTCTTAGCACAAAAAATCTAGAAGTTCTTAAGTTCCGACAAGAAATAAACGCATAATTCATAATACGATATCGTACGATATATTGTATATGAAGCCACATTTCACTACGAAATTAAGGCATCTCGAACGGCTTGTTACTGTCGATAATATTAATCGATTTTTAATCGAATTTATTTAAATTTTTTCTCATTACTGTTGTCGATTATAATTCTTGTTTACTGCAAATTTACTGCTACATAAGTTTGTCAAAGGAACGACTGTTTCAAAAATTTAAAGTGATGTTTATACCAAGTAAAATGTGATAAATGTCGAATTTTCAGCAATATCAAGCTAGCTTGGGCCATTCCGAGCCGCGCTGACGAGCACCTGTAGGGAGAAAAGCGCAGGGTCTACTGCCGCCAAGGAGTTTTTGTGCTTGAATTGTTCAAGTTTGAGGACATCTTTCTATTCTATGCCCAAGCGAACTGGCACTCTGCATCTTTATGATTAGCAAATCTGCATATATATACATGCATAGTCTCAATGAGAGTGCAATACCGGACTATGTTCATAGTGTGCATGTCAAATGCAAATCAGGCATCAATACGCATTATTATCAATGCTTTTATATTATTTCAATACGGAGATATAGCATCACAGGGACGGCTATGCTCGACAGCCTATATGATTCGCATAAATCGTGTACTTGTCCTAAGCGAATGTGTTTAATGCTATTGTATAAACTAATTCATTCCTGCGGTGTGTGGAACTCCCATAGCGATTTAATGTTGCCTGTGACTGAAAAATCGCGTTACACGGCAACTCGATCAAGCTATACTGCTCCTTTAGTTTTTTTTGGAATCGATGAACAGCTCCCACCACTGCATGTAAGGTGAACGACGGTTCAAAACAAGACAGTTAGCGAAGGCATGTCTTTGTTCCCTCATAAAAGCTGCCGATTGTTTACCTTCATTGGTTGTGTGCTTTTGCGGAAATGAGAAAAGCTATTGAAGAAGTTTGAAAAAAGAACTATTGAACTTATGTGAATATAACTTACATATTCGTACTCCTCACATCGCAAGGATTCAGAGGATACCAAAAAATCGACATCTTTGATGAAAAAGTGAGAACATAACACTTTCAACCAAACAGGTCATGAAAATGTGATAACTTCACAATATCACTAATTTTTTTATTAGTTCACCGAATTGATGAACAGTAAGTCAAAAGAGAGCTCAGAAAATGCCCGTTCTCCCTCGTGCCTGATTCATTATCATACTCATATGTTTTCTTTTTGAAAAATTGAGATCTGCAAATTTAACGATTTACAGATTTTGAGCACTAGATTTCGATATTTGAGTGGTCTGTTTTTTTAATGATCACCTCTATATTACTGCCACTTTCCTCTTTTGCTGAAACTGTAGCATGGTGCAAGGCAATTTTTTCTAACCGATATACGAGTATATTAAATAACATAAACATAATTATTTATCATTGGCTTACTTATTTTTTTTATCCTGCGAACCAGTATTATTCTATTAGACAGAATGAGATTGTTTAAAAGCACGAACTTTTCGCAGGACCACTCCATTTTCTCGCAGAGCGCTCATTTTCATTAACATTTTCGCAGCGGGACCGACCACTTGTAATCCTTGACTCCTTATTCCAAATCCTTCCAAATTCCTCTTTCAAAAACGAAGTCACTTTTTAGTGACTGCCTCAAAGTAATTTTTAGCGCAATCGGCAATTAGCAAACATTTCGCAAGAATTGCCTTGCCTTCTCTCGACGTCAGCTCAAATCATCGGTACGAAATCTGTTTCGATTACATGATTTTAGTGAGAAAAGGTTGAGTTCAGTGACATTGAGATACAAAAGATTTCAGTCGTGTATCAAAATTGTTGGACATGTCTGAGTTGCGAGCAGCTGCGTGAATGTTCAACCGACAACTATGCGAGTGCTAATCTAATTATGAACGCACTGAAAAGTAATCGGCTAGAGTATGGGCGGGAAAATGTGTTTTCTTTACAAACAATTGAGCAGATTTGCTGCATAAGGACTGCTATGTAACAATGATGCTGGATTTATTGCATTGCGAGCTTGCTTCAAACTATTTCAGCATCATTTTTTTTATTTCTAAAAATACAAATATACATTTAATTTACTTCATGATAAACATTTATAATCCTTAAAAGCATAACGTTAAAGGGATGATGGCGATTGGTCACATTATCTAAACGTGCCATGATTTTGTGATATTTCTTTAAAGAAAATTTAGTGCCAGCTATTGCATACTATTTTGTAAAGCAAAACTGCTTATTTAAGATACTATGTAGTGAACAAAATACAATTATTATATATTATAGATACAACAACAAATACAGAGGGCATCAGAAAACGACATAACATGACCAGGTATAGTCTTGCCATTAATGGAATTAATTCTGAATGAAATATTAAGTGGCGACTGATTGACTTGACAAGAGCACAATATGAACTGTTGAAGAAATGGCACCATTGTGTGTAGAGACAAATAACTACTGCCAGCTCGATCTGGAAATCCCTGGATGTAGTTGATCTAATAGGGACGACACCGGAAAAATTTTGGAAGAGGATCATCAAGATAAAATGAAGACCTTGTATTTGCAGCAATGCAACTCGGGGTGTAAGACCGGAAAATTACATTACCAGGTGTAAATCAGTTGGAATTAAGCTTTCAACAACCGCAGCATCAGCAAATTACTTCCAGTATCACTATCGTGCACAGCTGTCTTTGTGTAGTGTAGAGCAGCATGCGTTCAGACACGCTGTTGCCACACCTTGACGACATGTGAAATAGATTACATTCACAACTTATCATCACACTTGCATTAATCACGATACACTAAAAAAACGGTTCTGGATATATTGAGTACTGGTTTTAGGGCACATAGGGCTGACTAACCTGTTGTATAAAACCACTGTCAATTTTTTAAGCTTGATACTGCAGAATGAAGCATTTACAGTGCCACTCTTGGTTTGAGGAACGCCTTTCTTGTCATTTTCTCTTATCAATGACAAAGGACATCTACGTGAAGTACATCGGTCTACTGACTAAATAGGCGACTGCTTATAACGCACCATTTTTCGTCATTCATGTTCTACCAAGGCCAAATAAGGATTAGCATTAATCTCTGTAGGCTGGCAACTCTAACAAGTTTACCACTCGAATGTACACGGCTAACTGACTATACTTATCATAGCGGCTAGGAACTCTTCTTACTCTCCTGTTGCTGTCATCATGATTAAAATGCTGATCATTAACAAATATATAATAAAACTGGTTGTAATGGAAAGTCCTCCTTGTAAACTTTTGCCAAACCGTAAAAAAATTTTTTTGAATCCGCTACTACCAAATTTTGATTTACACAGTGTGAAAAAATAAACAAAAAATGAGTAACAAGCAGATAATAATTTGCTTGCTCTTTGATGTCTGATGAGTGATACATAGAGAAGTTAAAAAGCATAATTTGAATTAATAGTCCGATACAAGCTGCTGAAAAGCCTGTTTCAGATGACAAATATATAGTGTTCTAAACACATAACTCACCCTTGCTTAAGAGCTTTAAAGATGCCGCGTAAAACTGGAAGAATCCTGGAGGTCGCAGACTGATCGAAAAGTTGAAATACCCAGTAATGATATTCTGAAAGCGAAATTTAATTAACTCACTAAAAGACATGAATAGCAAATGATCTGTTGCAATGCATACATGATGATGAATAAAAATGTGGTTGCACGAATGCAAATAAGTGTAACAAATTATGTTAGGTCTATTTAAATACGAAGTGCTTAAAAAACGGATAACATTTGAAAATAATTCCATTTTCAAATAATTGTTATATAACCAAGATTGAAAAACAATTGCCAACTAATATGTACTATGCGAGTATAGTACGATTTTGTCGGTTTTAGGATTTTCTATGACATTTTGGATTTTTAGGACTTTATCGATACCATGGGTGTAAGCGTAATCATGAACTAGAAAAAGAAGATAATTAAATATTTTAGTGCTTGATATTTTGCTGTCAGGACGAGACATTTCGTTCCTGGTTGTTGAATGCTGATATTCAGTTTTAAGCATTAATTGATTATCATCCTGTATTTGTTCATCCAGTGCCTGTATCTGAAGGTTTGAGATTTCTTTGATTTATGTCAAATTATCCATGCAAGCAATACACTGATATCCGATGATCAACAGTTTCGAACAAATGAACACATTGACGAAATGGACCATAGAATTCTGCGTATGAGTTGTCGATGAAATGAACGCCTTTTTAACGATATCTTGTCGAACAAATGAACGTGTCAAACAAAAAGACTAGATCCATATATATACTGGAACAATCAAATCCATACAAGTGCGGAACTCGAAGATGTGACCTCTCGCTGAAAAATTCCATATCCTGACATCCAAAGACACTCATTTATTAAACAAGAAATCGGAAATCATATCCACATGTCGGCACCGTAGAAAGCTCATAATTGCCCACCTCCAATAACTATGTTTACCCGACTTACATCATGCTTATCAAGCCATGATCCTATGACATTTTTTGGCCATTCTTTATGGTCTTTATAACTTTATGCATTTACCTTTGAATTTTAAAGTCCTTTTTTGCAAGATAGCAATGCACAATTTGTACATCTGATGATCGATGATCACATCGTGAAACTAATAGTACTGCTAGTTATGAAGTGGTGTTCTGAACATCATACTATATATATTCTTTTGGTCGCCATTGGTCAGTTAAATTTACAAAAGAAAAAAAGACTAGACCAATTAATAGAATTTTTATTAGACGATATTTCGTGTGGCACTTGATCACGCATAAAATTCGTCGAAATATCGTCTAAGAAAAATTTCATTAATTGGTCTTATCCTATTTTTCTTTTATATATATATTTTTTGTGTGTGAAAATGGCTCAATCAAGATAAATAAATGCATTTTCACAAATTTTCGTGATTGCTACTGATTTTTTCTGATATTTCAGATATCACGAAGATTTGTGAAAATACATTTATCACGAAAATTTGTGAAAATACATTTATTCATCTTGATTGAGCCATTTTCACAAAAATATATTTCTCAAGATGCTGATTTTCAACTATATATCTATATATATATATATATATCTATATATATATATATATATATATATATATATATATATATATATCTAAAATGCTTGAATGCAAAAAACCAAACGAATGAAAATTTCAAAAAACTTGATTTTTCAGCATACAATCTTCAGGTTCATAGAAGTGACATCAAGATCTTTTTAAAATTCATATCAATACATACATAAAATGCTCATAGAAATTCATGTTACCTGGCGTTCAGCTTGGGATGGAATAGGTCAATAAAATGTCTTTCTTTAGCTTTTCTAAAAATATCTGTGGTATTATGCATCTTGTAAAAAGGGAAGATGGTAAAACGCCCATGACTGCATTCATCTAAATGTTTACTTAAACTAATTTTACGGTATTCAGGAATGTTAATTTGCTCCTTGTGGATTCTACAACGTTCTCTTATTGTGTTACCTGTTTCGCCAATATAAAACTCATTACAATTGGTACACGTAATTACATAAATGACGTTTTGAGTCGAACAATTCATGTTATTTTTGATTTGAAATTGTTGATCATTGAAGTTGTATGTGTTGCCTTCTCTCAAATAATCACATGTTCCACATCTTGCATCATTACATTTCTTTACGACGAAATCACTATTTGTACAAAATTTCGATCTACACAATATGCGTTTTAAATTCGATGGTTGTCGCTTGCTATTAATGAATTTTTTGCTTTCAAATATATATTTAGTTTGTTGATCACTTTTCAAAGTTATATTAATAGAATTAATCATTGGATATATGTTTGTGTTTCTAGGATTGTGTGTAGATATAAAGGGTATGGCAAGTGCATTGTTACTTTTCGAATTCGCGTTTAGAAGTTCAGTTCTGTTTAATTCTTTAGCTCGCTTAATACCATCTGAGATAAGTTCGTCAGGATATGCTTGTTTTTGAAGAAACGTTTTCAATTCTGAAAGACGGGACTCTTTTCGAGATTCATCATTCACAATAGTGCAGATTCTTCTGGAAGGTTATATGGGATGGCTCTTTTGGTATGCCTGGGATGATTGGAGTTGAAATGGAGGTATTGTTGAGTGTCTGTAGTTTTATAAAAAACATCTGTCACAACTTTGTCATTTTTCTTCATTATCAAAATATCCAAAAAAGAGATTTGTTCTTCGTTCATTTCCATTGTAAATTGTAAATTGCAGTTCAGTTGATTAAGTATTTGATTAAAGATTCTCAATTTTTCATTGTCAAAAATCCAGATGATGAAGCAATCATCGAGATACCTTTTCCAGTTTTTCTTCACATACTCACAATCTTCTTCACAAGTTTCTTATTTTGTCATATAGTTGAATTTCTAAGTAAGCAAGGGTAAGGGTTGCATAGGTTGGGGCAACAACTGTACCCATTGCTGTACCTTTTACTTGCGCATAAAAGTCATTTCCAAAGGAGAAATTGTTGTTTGTTAGTACCAACTTTAAACTTTCAATGATAAATTCTTGTTGAAAACGTTCATTGATAACGTTCGAATGTAGAGATGTCCAATATTTAATTGATTCTATGCCTAAGTCATGAGGAATATTGGTGTATAAGCTCACTACATCGAAGGTAACCAGCTTGGCATTTTCATCAATGGAGTCTGGTAAGAATGTTAGGAAGTCTAAGTCATCTTTCACGAAGCTTTCTACGAATTGACATAAGGGTTTCAACAATATATCCAATAATCTACTCAAGCGTTGTGTCGGACAATTAGGACCACCAACAATTGGTCGAAAAGTCAAATCATGAGGGCTGACGTTTTGTATATACTCGGACTTTTGTTCTTTGATTGAGTTTCTGATCGATGAGGATTTATGGATTTTAGGTAGACCGTAGAAATTACTTTCTTTACTTTCGAATTTAGTTAAGTAGTCCTTTTCTTTCGTAGTAAGAGTTTGTGATATTGGGTCTTTGATTAACTTTTTTATCTTTATCATTGTTTTTCTATCGGCATCTTCATTGACTTGTGAATAGAAGTTTGAATCACTTAGCATATTTTTGATATGCATTTCATAAAACTCTTTGTCCATAACAACTACGGCTCCTCCCTTGTCGGCTTCTTTGATAATGATGCTTTCATCAGACGATAGGCTGCGTAATGCATTTTTTTTCTTTGATGCATATATTTCCTTTTATTTTCTTTTTCCCATTGTTCAGATCAACACATTCCAATGTATCACATAATGTATCCAACAAGTGGTTTCTCCCTCTTGGAGGATTAAAATGAGACTGATTTTGAATCAAGTTAATGTCGTTTGTCACAGTTTCATGAAAAAATTCAGATAGTCTTAAACGCCTGGTGTAAGTTTTGATATCTGCTGAAAGTTCACAATTATTTTCTCGTGGAGTAGGGGCAAATTTGAGACCTTTGGATAATAGTGTGATTTCTGCATCATTCAATGGTCGATGAGATAGATTAATAATTTTTGGCTTCACATCAGGTATTCCATTTGTTTCTTTGTTCTCTGTTGAGGTATTCTCCTCGCAGCATTCATCTTGCCTCCCCCTAAAAAATGATTTTGGGGGTGTTGAATATGAAGATTTTGAGGATTCTCACTTCTTGCATGTTCGGCATCATACTGGTTTCGTGAGTTCAAACGAGTAGGTGGATACATGTAAGTTTGAGATACATGTGTAGGTTGGTATCGACGAGAATAGCGTTGATGTTGATAATTGAATTCACCTTGTCGGTATCGATGATCTCTGTTTGTTGAGCCATGATAATTTCGAATTGGTTTGTTTGGATTTGTCTTTAGGAAGTTTCGTGAATTATATTGATAGTTGTATTGTCGTCTATTATAATTTGGTTGAAATTGATTTTGCATGCTGTTTTTAACTACAGATGCATAAGTCTTCCTCTCACTTGGATATATATATATATATATACAAGGTGTTTCAAAAGTAGACTAACAGTTGATTTTGCCCTAGGAAATCTATGTTGACCGTTCTATTGGCGATTTACACCTGAATCAGTCGATGGATATCCATGATCAGTCCAACATGAGCCATAGACTTCGAAGTAATTGCTACTATCATTTAGAAGTCTATGCAGTAGCATTCCATTGGCAAAGGAATTTTGAAATCTATCATGGACAAGATATAGCACCAATCTGACATTACGTACATGGATATGTTCAATTAATTTGATTTGAATCAAACACTGTTAGTTTGACTTGAAGTGAATTAAACAAGCTTGAAGCTTTTTTGAATTTGCTGCTTCTGTCATGTCAGGTCATCTAAAAGATGATCAGAGAAAATGGATTTTGAAATCCTTTTGGAAAAACAAGAATGCTGAAAAGGTTCGAATGGAATGGAGAGATGCCTTTCACAGCAATCCTCCATCAAGATTTGCTATTTATCGCATTCGAGATAAATTTGAATAGACCGGTTCGGTAGAGAATGCACCGAAGTCAGGACGCCCTCGATCAGTTTCAATAACATCAAACGAGGAGCTAGTGGCCCAAACATTTGTTCAAAGTCCGAAGAAGTCAACAAGAAGAGCCTCATTGGAGTTGGACATTTCTCTAAGCTCTACTTGGAGACTGATGAGGAAAGTTGAGTTGAAACCATACCGACCCAGACTGTTGCAGCACCTTCTACCGGATGATGCTGAACGACGCTTGCAGTTTGCTGTGCTCATGTTGTCGGAAATTCGGGAGAACCCAGATTTGCTTGACAAGATAGTTTGGTCTGACGAAGCCAGTTTCAAACTATCAGGTCACGTAAATAGACATAACTGTGTCTACTGGTTCCCTGAAAATCCGCACATGGTATCAACAAATGAGCTGAACCAGCCTGGCTTAACCGTCTGGGCCGGTATGTCAAGCAACGGTGTGATTGGGTCAGTATTTTTTGAAAGAACTGTGACGGCTGAGGTGTACCTTCAAATGCTCCAATCCTTTGCGATTCCTGAGATGCAGTCATTGAACAACTTCAATGAGCTGTACTTTCAGCAGGATGGTGCACCAGCGCATTTTGCAGTGAGTGTCAGAAGCTATCTGAATGACACTTTTCCAGGAAAGTGGATCGGGAGATGTGGTAGCATCCTTTGGCCTCCTCGCTCTCCCGATCTAACTCCGATGGACTTTTTCTTTTGGGGCGTTGTAAAGGAGAAAGTGTACGGACGAAAACCTCACACACTTTCTCAACTCCGCTCCTACATCACAGATGCCTGTCAAGAGATCAGTGATGACAGGAACTTATGCAGAACTGTGTGCCACAGTGTGGCCGAAAGACTACAAGAATGTGCCGATGTCCATGGTGGACATTTTGAGCATTTGCGTTCGTGAATTTTTGCAACTTTAAGTTGATTAATTTTTTGATATGTTCAATAGGCCTTGGTTATTCATTTGTTCATTTTTTTGTTAGGAAACCAAGCAAACAAAATGGTAGTTGTTTTAATGTTAATACCTTTATTAATTTCAGCCTCCTCTAGGCCATCGTCAGAAGCTTCTGACGATGGTCTAAGAGGAGGCTGGAATTAACGAAGGTGAAGGACATTTGGATGTCAGCTGTTCTTCCTTCTTCGCCTCCCTGTCTTGTGTTGACTACAGCGTCTTCGTGCACCAGGCTGAGGGGCGCGGAGGACATTCGAATGTCAGCTGTTCTTCCTTCTCCGCAGTAACACTGAAACAACTACTATCTTGTTTACATGGTTTCCTAATAATTTTTTTTTGATAGATGTTGGATAGTTATTCGACTTCTCATGATCGGTATAGATTCAAATTGGGTTGTAGTGAAATATGTAGGCATGAAAACACTGGAGATCATGAGATATTTTAATATGATTTACGCGATGTCAAAGAGTATTGAATTTTTGCCCCTTACGAATACAAGGCATATTAGCTATCTGTGGCATCGTGAAAAAGATTATTATGACATAGCTTATTAATCTATAGCATTAAGACATAGCTTTTCAAGGCCAATTTCTACTGTTAGCCTACTTTTGAAACACCTTGTATATATATGGATCTCGTCTTTTTGTTTGACACGTTCATTTGTTCGACAAGATATCGTTAAAAAGGCGTTCATTTCATCGACAACTCATACGCAGAATTCTATGGTCCATTTCGTCAATGTGTTCATTTGTTCGAAACTATTGATCATCGGATATCAGTGTATTGCTTGTCTATAGCATGGATAATTTGACATAAATCAAAGAAATCTCAAACCTTCAGATATACCTATGCGCATATATACATGTAGATCTATAGCATGCATAATCTACCGGCATATACATGTAGATGCTCAAATCAAAATTTGTTGGGATGTTTTATTTAACATAATTTGCGATATTCATTAGTTTGCTTCATTGATTTGATAAGATTGGAATTACAAGAAACAAAAACATCTGCTCATTTTATTGAATATGCCTGCAATGTTGACAGAACGAAGAATGACAATACGCACTGGAAATGTGTTGATTCAAAGAAATGCGAAGTATACGAGTATAACAATCAAAGCATGTCGATCAAATGAACGTGTCGATCAAATGGACGTGTCGACCAATCGAGAAGGATTTTTATTATTAAAATATATATATATATATATATATATATACATGTATATGCTGTTCGCCAAAAAAATTT
The DNA here is from genome assembly GCA_907163375.1 of Prostheceraeus crozeri. Taxonomy (NCBI): domain Eukaryota; kingdom Metazoa; phylum Platyhelminthes; order Polycladida; family Euryleptidae; genus Prostheceraeus; species Prostheceraeus crozeri. The sequence goes on from CAJQUW010001872.1 coordinate 66,645, forward strand.
CATTCATCAAATTCACACAAACGGTGCCAAATACAAATAAGAGCGACTGAGTCATGACACTGTAGCACACTGTGAAAAACAAGGTGGCTAACAGAAAATATCCTGAAAATATATTTTTAAATTTTCATGTTAAAACTTCAAAGTTTTTGATCAAAACATTACGGAAACAAATATGAAGTAGAATGAACACTTGGTGAAGATTCCACGACATTCCAGGACCACGGAGCCACACAAACAGCTGAAGAGGAGTCGCACTGTTTGGCAGCACACTGCACAGGGCTAAGCGTGAATTGCAAATGCGATTTAGTAAAATGAGGCGAAATCAAACAAAAAATCAAAGTCTAAGCTAGCGTTAGCATAACAAAATACAACTGGAAAATTAAAACTCTGTCCTTGATTTCATACCGTTCCTGAGTAATGCTGGAGACCATCTCTGATTGACGCTTCTTGATTTCTAATGTTCCCAGTATCCTGAGCAAAAGTACTTGATGTAGGACCCGGGTAAAGAAGTTTGGGTCACTACAGGCGTTGTTGTGTTTGAAAACTGAGCTACTGATTGAGTTGATATGCAGATCCAAGCATTAAGAGGCCTAATAGTGCTGCCAATATATATTTTTATTCTTCTCAACATTTCTCAAAAGCTATCTCATACACGCATCCTGGTGTGCTGCAAGTTTTGTTATTTTTTCACAGGACAATTCCTCAATTCACTGTCTTGTAGCAGGCCTACTCTTCTTCGCACGAAGACGCCTCTCCAGCTTCTTGTCTTTAGGTGGTTTTATTGGTGAGATCGTTTGGCTTTGCCGAATCATCCATGCGTCTTTGAGCTTAATTGATCTGATATGAAGGTTAAGCAACTTCAGGCGAACTGTGTCTTCTATTTACTCCCTCTTCCTCTTTCCATTCATCTTTGGTTTCAGAGAAAAAAGGCCTTTGATATTTTCTCTTTATAGTCGTTTTCAGCTAGAACCCGTCTGATTGCCAGTAGACTGAAAGACTGGCTCTGGGAGTCGGAGCACCTACTCTTGATGCAATCCGACTCGTTCAAAGTTATACCACGTTCCACGTGTATCGCTAAGACTGATTTACAATTACAATGACTGATGAACAATTACAATGGTTTTTAAACGCATTTCTAATGGAAATTCAACAATGTGCTGCTTTCAACGATTATCGATAAGTTGAAGCGTCGCTGCCGTGAATTGTTCTCCATTTTGTCTCTCTTTACAGTCACATTTACAATTCGCAATTAGCTTTGAGCACTGCCTTGCCTGACAATGCGACTGCTCTTCAGCTGTTCTTCACATGACTTTTCTGATCATCGATCAGGCAAAGCGCTCGCATTACATCGATTGGTGCGACTTGAATACGGCGATTGAACGCAATAAAATATATTTTTATCATTGCAGCGTCGGCTTGCACGTAAGTTTGACTTTTTCAGCAGCCTGACGTTTCTTCAGGAAAATTTGTATGTAAAAGAAATAGAGTCAATTGTTTTAACAAAGTGACAATGAACTAAACAGAATATAGGTCTATTTCCGTTTGCGATGATTGTATTAACATGCTTTTGTTCATCTGTATTTTATTACGCGCCAATTTACATAACCCATTTCTTTAGATAGGAATTTTCGTTTGAAGCATTTTATAAAAGCCATCTTGATAGCTGAATAAGCGATTATCATATCTTTGCCATGACATCATTATTTAATTAGAACTGCAGTAACTCTACAGAGCCTTTCAATATCTTAAACAGTGCTGCTGCCGATTGCGTTCATTTCAATGAATAACAGGCTTCTGATGTCCGAAGTGCGCGGATGTTCCCAACTCGCGTGAGGATGATTCACTTAATGTGAATGGGATCGTCCTACAAGAGGTCCACGATTTTTGTTACCTCGGAGATGTCGTGGACTCAGAGGCAAGCGCAGAAGGAGCGGTTCGGAGTCGCATCGCGGCTTCATGGACGAAATGGAGAGAATTGGCCAGTCTTCTTACCAACGAAGGCATCCCATTGAAGTGTAGAGCCCATGTGTATGAGATGTGTGTGAGATCGGTTCTTATCTACGGCGCAGAAACGTGGCCCCTCAGCCTAAGGCTGGTTGAACTTCTGAGAAGTACTGACAGAAAAATGCTGAGGTATATGGCAAAGGTCAGGTTGAAAGACAAAGTTACAAGCGAAGAAGTAGCGAGACGCAGTGGTTTGCCCGAACTTCCAGTCCGCCTGCGGCAAAGACGTCTGCGCTGGTTTGGCCACGTAAGAAGAGCCAATGGTGACGTCATCAATGAAGTCTACAACTTGTCAGTCGATGGTTGCCGTCCACCTGGAAGACCTAAGAAGACTTGGCAAGCATGTATCCATGAAGATCTGGAGTCTCTGGGGGTGTCGGAAGACACTGCTCTAGATCGTTCGAGATGGAAACGGGTCATCGCATCTACGTCCAGCCCCGGAACCGGGAAAAAGAGACGCAAAACGAGGAAGTAAGTAAGAAGTAAAGTGCTCTTCTTATTGAAAAAGATAGGTCAGACATCGAGCGATAGAAAAATTATGTGGTACCCTGTACAAGTGCTTTTCATACAAATAAACAAGTGATCAGCAATCATTATGGCTCATCTTAGTAACTGCAACATCTGATTTGACAAGGATGCTCATATTTTTGCTCATGCACTTAGTGTACTCGGATACTATAACATTATTTGTTGAATCAAAAAATCACATTAACATTAACAATGTTCACGCTGATAATGACAATAATTGTAAATAGTTGTAAGAACCATAATAAGCACAATAATCAAGATGCGCTAACAAAGAAATGACACAATGAGTCCGACTATAAACGTGTAAAAAATCTGTCAATGGTTCTACTGTGTAAGCAATATAACAAAACAATTATCAAAAATATAAAATCTTGAAAACTTACATCATATTTGGCAAAAAGGTTTGTCAGATTGTCTGGAGTATAAATAACATGATATGGTCGTGTCGCTCGATAAATAAAAGCAGCTAGGTAATCCGCCCGCAAAGGTCCATCATAAACTACTGGATGCACACCTCGAATATAGATGGCGACTGTAGGAAAGCGGGTAAGATATGTCTCTGAAGCGCAGGAGCCAGTGGGTTCCCAGCAATTTATGGCAACAAAAGTGACCTGCAAAAGAAACAAGTTTTAAGAAACCTTAAAAGTTATTGTTAATTGAGATTTGTCAGTGTGTAGAAATTGTATTTTTCCATCAATACATCACTCACTGATTCTGCATCGGTTCATGAAATGTGGATCTATACTGAAATTTAGATACAGCATCCCGATTTTGTTAGCATCCTTAAAACAATAACAACAAAAGCTTGCATCTCTGTGACAACCAAGTTATGCCTCCATAATAATGTTCAAAAGGATATTAACTTCCTTTCTTGGTCACACATTCTTTGTACCATGTTTTTATCCATGCATTTCTTAGGGTAGAGATAATGCATAGATGAGGTTCTACTGCCTAAGAAACTGTGGAGTCTAAGGAAAGGGTTTCATAGACACATAAATACTGCACTAGTCGTAATCAAACCTTGTCATAATAAGCCCACGCATGGAGGCAGGAGCAGATTATGCAAGTTATATGGTCATATTAGAAATGCTAAAAATATGGCAAGTTACATTACAAATCTTACTTAATTATATCAAGCACGCATTTTAATACGAGCACTCGAAGATATCGTAGGTCTTTTGGCCACCATCGTTCCTTCATAACGATGACATGACATCAATTCTTGTCAAAAACAATCAATCTAGCACATTATTTACGTCCTGAATTTGGTGACGGGCATATTTTCTCAAGTAATTTGCTCATCGTGTAAACCTTGAAAAATCATTTAAGAAATGAATGTGAATACATCAGATATATCAATGTATAACAATTGCACTCTGGATGAAATTCACCCAATCGTTTGTTTACAACATAATTACTTCGATTTTCAGTTAGGGGAAACACCTTTTGCCCGTCCTATTTCATTCATGAAACTAAAGAATAGCATTTACCTATTACATAATTAAGTTAGTGATTACCAACTTCCTATTTCTAATTACAAAAAATATTCCATTATCATCGAAAAACAGTATGGTTTGTGAGGGTCCTAACATATTCACAGAACGGTCTTAAATCAATTCTCATATCCCCAACACTAACTGGGTTCTACATAATATGGACTCATAAATCCATCTATAATATAACATTCATGCCGATTGACTTACCCATGTCATTGAACATTGTTTTTTCAGTGAAAGTACATGCATTCGTGTAAACTAAGAAAAAATATTCCTTTTTGTCCCCATATTTAGTCAATTATAATTAGAACCCTTATTCTATAATTAGAGCAACTTGTAAACATACAGATCCATAGTTACCGAACTAACAAAAAAGTAACAATTGATCACTTCAACGTAGGCCTGAATATAATTACGAGTAAAACAAAGCAATAATTTATAATCACACTTTGTCAATAAAATCTGACAACTTACAATATTGTACAAAGGTGTGGATGTCCATAACATTAAAAACAAAATACAAAAAATCTTCTGAAAGTCAATGCAGACTACCGTCAAATGTCAAGTTGTACTATGCTTTCGACGCTGCCTTTGTGCCAAAAAAATCCAAAGATTCATCTCTGGATTCATTCGCTTCATTTCTCTCAATAAAGAAGCTTCACGAGCTTTTTTGACGGAGAGTTAAGCAGGCGTGCACTGCTGAATGCGACACTGAATAAAATAACCTGAATTTGCAAGCAGTTATACAACCACGCCAACACCCCTACCCTGAATTTTTTATAGTATTTTTGGTCGATTTACCAGAGTCGACTATTCAGACCCCTTTTTGACTAATTTCCGCCAAATGGCGGAAGATTGGCAGCTCTGATAGGTGACACTATAAGATATCTAATTTTCTGGAAAACCCTGAAACATTGATCAAGTTGCTCAGAGTGCAGATCCCCTTTAAATAAATTTCGTTTACCGACTTACAAAAGATATTGCAATTTCACACAAATTCATTGAAAAAGTGCAACCGAAAAATTTATCATTGAAAATGAAAATATTTTGGTATAAGTTTCAAGTGAAATATGAGGGAATCATATCTTGCTAATGGATCTGGCAGAAATGCGTGTATTATGCACCTATGTAAACAACTAACATCGATCAACATGTTCTTAACACACAAAAAGGGTGCAAAAAAGGCAGAAATAACAAAAAATGAACTTAAATTTACTTCGATAAACTTAAGCGATTTTTTCCATTTTCTTCGAGGGACATTTAAACCTGGCGAACTATTCTAACGCTACCTAGAAATCATTGAACTTGACAAACACTTATTCAGAAAACACAGTACCACTTCAAAAATTACTTTCAAAAATTCATCATTTTCTACTACCTTTTAGCACATCAAACTTCTCATTGATTAGACAGACGATACAAACCGCAACCTGAATAGTGTTTTAAGATATTTAATGATCTCACATCACTACCTTAAGACAACCTTCTACTGTTTCCATCCAGAGTTGATGCTACACATGCTTCCAGGATTCATCTTACTAAAACTGCGGATTATACAATAAAAAATTCAACAATTGGGTGTACCTGCTGATCAATCAGATTTTTATCATCTTCTTGCACTGTATCTCTAAGATCAACATGTGTATATTGCCTACCTGTGTATGTACATGTATTTTATGACAAACTACCATAGCTACAAGAACTTACGCCTTCTCTAAAGAGTTCAGAAACACGTTTGAAAGTTCCAGATCTCTTTATAGATTGCGAATCCCATGGAGCGTAGAAATATACCACTAGCAAGTCAGACTTTTGCTGCTCTTGAATAGCTTGAGAAAGATCACCAGACGAATAATCGACAATCATGGACGATTTGGGAAATATGGGTCCATGTTTGACAGCACTTCGTGTTATTTTGGGTGTACTGAAATGTAAACAGATGATAATGAAATTCTGAAGAATCAGTGAACACATTTATTGTTTAATACGTATCAATGTATCGGCATCGGTATCATATCGCAAAACCTCCGAAGTGAGCTAAAAAGCAACGGTGCCAATTCTGATGCAATAATGAAAATAATTATAGGCTTATGGTGCATTTTTTGCAAAATGCTGCACTTTTTTGCAAAATAAGTCATCATAAAATCAAGACAACTGCAAGGTTCTAATACATAGTTCTAACTTAACGTACTAAATACCAGCGAGCATATTAGTAGAATCGCTTTGTTCGACAACAGCGACATGCAGTAGTGCTATCTCAGAAATTGCTGAGACAAATCGATGATGTACTAGTATCTGTATGCACATACCATCAGTCCAAACGATTGGCATTTCCTACATCCTTCGATTTATCTACAAATCTTGGTCAACTTTATGTGAGACCTTTGCAATTCGAATTGATTGCAAAGTTCGAATTAATCCAATATTTTGTTTTTGTTCATCTTCTCGGGCATAAATAACTTAAAGCTAAGACGTAGACCAAAGTGTATTCGACCACCATACCCACCTAATTCGGTGCAACACTTCGCAGGAGAGTATAATCATGCACGAATGATTCATTTATGTGGTATCCGAAGACACGTTCATTTCGTTTACAAATATGATACCGACTGGAGACTACTGAACACGTGGAGGAAGGCTTCCTTACCATATAAATTCAACTCTGATCACGAAATGCTAATGATATTTCTAGAAGATATCACCACCAAGAAGGAATTCATTTTTACATCTAATTTATTTGCCCTTCTAAATTCTACGACGTGTTCTAGCAGAAGCATAGAGCAAACATTTTAATGAAAGAAACTGAAACTGATTGATCTTCCGACGCACAATTATTCGTTATTGCTTTTCCAAAATCTTGTACTGGCAAAAAAAACCGGCCGTCGGCCAGTGATTGTTTTGAAGGATAATTTATTTAGAAGCCGGCCGTCGGCCGGGCACCTTAGAAGCTCGACGTTGTTTTAGGCATTCATTGTTATCTAGTATGACAATGAATGCCTAAAACAACGTCCAGTCCCAAAATCTTGGAATAATGCAGTAATCATGCTACTATACAAGAAGGGCATCAGAACTAACATCAGAAACTACAGACCAATCAGTTTACTACCCATCATATACAAGGTATTTTCTAGTGTACTTCTACAGCGAATGATCGGTACGCTCGACTTCCATCAACCAAGAGAGCAAGCAGGGCTCAGGTCAGGGTATTCTACCACTGACCATCTTCAAATCATCAACCAATTGCAAGAGAAGGCGAAGGAATACAACATTCCTCTCTGTTTCGCGTTTGTCGACTACGAGAAGGCCTTCGACAGCATCGAGTTCGGACCCATATTTACAGCACAGATGAATCACGGAGTTGACGATGCTTGCCTTGACATTCTGAAAAACCTCTACGACGAAGCAACTGCCTCCCTACGACTCCACACTAACAGCAAAAAGTTCAACCTAGGTCGAGGTGCCAGACAAGGTGATAATATGCCCCCAGACTCTTCACCTCATGTCTGCAAGATACAGTAATCAATAACATCAACTGGGAGGGCAAAGGTATCAATATCGATGGAAAGTTTCTGTCTCACCTCAAATTCGCTGACGACATAGTCCTAATTGCCATTTCCACAAAGGAGTTGCAAACAATGCTTCGGGATACCCACGACAATAGCCAGCCAGTCGGACTAAAGATGAATACTGCTAAGACGAAGATCATGTGTAACAATTCCGTACGGAAGACCGACGTCATTATCGATGGAAAAAAGATCGAAGAAGTCAACAAATATGTATACATTGGCCAGATGCAGACTAAAGATCACAACCAGTTGATGGAATTGCGGGGAAGGATCACTCTTGGGTGGATTGCCTCCCGGAAGATTTGCGATATCATGCGCGATAAAGTTCTCATGAAATTAAAGAATGCATTGATATGAATATTACGAATACATTCTTCCGACTATGACATATGGCAGCGAAACCTGGTCGCTAACGATACAAAATATGAGAAGCTCGTCACAACTCAACGCAAAATGGAGTGCATGATGATGGGTATTACACTTCGTGACAGGAAGAGAGCCAGTTGGATTGGATCCGTCAGCAGACCGGGGTCACGGACATCACCCAGTATATTCGGGAGAGTGAACATCGATGGGCAGGACATGTGGCACGACGAAATGACAACCGATGGACAACACGGGTTACAGAATGGACTCCGCGCAACTACAAAAGATCACGTGGACGACCAAAATCAAGATGGCGCGACGATCTAGAAAGCAACATCGGACGCATATTGAGTCGCGTAAATATAAGGTTTGTGGACGCTGAAGAGGGAGGGGTTTATCCCAAGGGAGAGAGAAATACCCTGATGATGATGATAAGGCCGATTTTTTAAAGGACAATTTGTCAAACAAATACTATTTCCTGTATTTTAACAATCTCAAAAACTATAACAGCACTGTGATTAAACACTACATGTACCACGCGTACGAAACTTGTCTAGTGCTGCAATGTACTAATAGTTATTCATTCACTTTTTTGGGGGCCTCAGTCCGTGTGCCATCCTTATTGCCTCTCGGCAGTTGCTTCGCTCTTCCGTTTCCTCTTCCTCTCACTCAACATCATCGTAAGTAGGAGTTATTTGACACTACTCCTAAGTAGTGGAGAATGACGCTAGGCGCCCGACACGTTTCCTGGAGACAAATTTGACTTGATTTGCGAATTTTATGGTTCGGAAAAATATCTTTTAAAATAAAAGTATTTTTTAGAATTTTTTTCGATTTTTGGGCTATTTTAATTATTTTGATCTTCTGAAACATTTTGTACGTATTTCCAAGGTTAGTGGATTTACATGCATTTAGGCTTTCTCAAATACTTAGCATTTCGTAGAAACCCTTGATTTAATCATAGGTTAAAAGCAAAATATTGAAAATTGGGATGCATCGACAGTCATCATATTCAAAGATTATGTACATCTTCCATTGTCTTTGAACATATTATATCAAATTTTTAAGAAGCACTATGTTAGTTGGTGAAGGCACGCGCTTTTGTCGGAAAAATGAGAAGTTATATTGTTGTATCTGACAGACATCAATGACATATAAATCATGTGCTCTATTTAATTAGTGTTGTCAAGTGGCGATAACTCATTCCCGGACATGTCTCCTCAATAGGCTGCTACTTGCAACTTTGCGCCGATCATGAGGGTCAACGTCAAGTATACGTTTTCGACATACAAAGCGATTTTACATGAAAATCACCGGCGACTTATTCCAGAAAGTCTCTCTGAAGTATTAGTCTGCAATTGTTTTACCAATAAATGGAAATAGATAAGGCCTTACTTACATTTTCATGCCTTTATTGTCTAGAATTAAATGCTTGGGGCAGTGAGTAACTAGATATGTTGATGGAATGAATTCAACTTTTTCCTGAACACTGCGGAGTCATTTCTATAATTCACAGCATGTAATTTGATTTCTGAACATTTCATATAATCTCTTTTGTTACATGCTTCAAACCTATTTTTCTGTCTTCCTAGGGGGATTGATGATATATTAGGCAAGTTTCATAAACGTAGCCATCATATAATTTGTGGCAATGACTGCTAGTGTGCCGATTTCCCCTCCATAGAGTCTGTCAGGCGAAATCGTTGTGTCAAGTATTTTAGACATCGTGAAAGTGTAGTACCGCACCCCCAGCATGATATCATTCCGAAGCGGTTAACCATGTTGCGGTCTTTTATGTATGTCCGATTTGAGGACATCAAGCCGTTTGCATTCTTTCATTCCTTGGGCGTGTATTTGTATGAATAATATCTATTATGATTGAATTGTAATCACTTTGTATAGTTAGTATGATTGTGATATTTTCATCAGTAACTTATTCTGCCAATTTTTTCGACAAACCTTATCTGACTTAAAAGCAACTTTCAATTCTTGTATTGCATGATTTTTATTATAAGAATAAAAATCTATTTGCTTACACACACATTTTATGTTTTTATCAATTATTCCGAGGTTCTGAAATAAAGAAATATTTAAATATTTGGGTACTTTTGACTAAATGTTTTTCCGAACCATAGATGTTCAATGAAATTGACACGCTTCACATTGAAATTCGCGCTCAATAGCTGCTCCCTAGTCCAAAAAAGCTGCAGCTCATTCACAGGGCACATATAGTAGTTTTTGATCTAAGTACTCTAATAGAAAAGAATAATGAAGAAAAAACTGGCCGACTTCTTAGGTCTTCAAGCACCACCATTCAGACAAGTAATTTAGAAGCCTCGGAAGAATAAATAATTGACCGACTTTTTTTTAGCCAGTTCACTATATTTCGCCTTTCTCAATTAGATTTTTGATTTACAGTGATCTCATAAATTTAACTGTAAAAATCAATTTCAACAATTTATGAAATTATTTGTGAGATCATTAAGCAAGCAATTGCTTTTCAATCTGGTCATTTTAGTTGGGTAGAATATTGGCCTTCATCTGGTAGTGAGCACATTACATTGGTCACATGGACAATGAAAGCCTTCAGAAGAATTACAATTTACGTTTTTTTATTAATTCTCATTCATTTCGTATTACACCTCGGATTATGATGGGATAAAGGGAGCGATGTGGATATTCTTACATTGAAGGAACTATAAACGGATTATGGATAATACATTAGAGTGCTTACAGAGGTCTTCATGGAGTTCCACGAGTCTTCGGACAAATTACATCCCTGAATAAGAGAAGCGTAGGCCTATACTAAGGCAGCCTATGAAAATGAAAGCATCAAAACGTTATCGATTTTGTCAGAGAATGCTTTACTAACGGTAAAAAAAAGAAGCGCTGTGAAAATCATGACCCCGTGTTATCAGCTGAACAGTAGTTCATTGTTTCGGTTGCAGTCGACTGTTTCTCTGTAAAAATTCTTCGACTGCTCGAGAATAGAATGAAGCCATTAGCTTTTTTTGGAGATAAGCTGATAATAGAGATTTTAGCTAATAATTTTAGAGAAAAAGCTAAGGAAGTTCATCAACATCTATCATCGCCAGTTTAGCTACATGAAAGAAAGGCAAATCAGCAGTGGACATCCCGTTCATCTTCAGACAATTGCAAGAAAAGTTCGATCAAAAGAGTAAAGTCTCTATCACGTACCGCAAGATGGGGTGACTTTGGCCAAAATCAAAATCTGAGCATTGCACCTAGTTGATACTTTCAGATGTTTCTAGAACGATTGAATCGTTATGGCACACAAGCTTCTATTGCCTGGGGTTTGATGTTCTAATGAGATTTCACATGCTATAAAATATTTGAATGAGAAATTACATTATGAACCCCTACAAATGTACAGGGGGGCCATATAAAACAGCCGATTATATTTGCTTATAACGTTTATGTCACTCTGCCATTTTCAATGAAATTTTTGACCAAGTTACGTACGAACATGTAATTTACGTATTTTTGACATGTTACAGTTTTGTATGTATGTATCTGTAATCTTAACTGTAGTAGTCAAAAGCATCTCCTTTATTTAATCTTGATTACCAAAATCTTTATTTTGAAACAGTGAAAAGTTTTCAAGGTTCGAATATCTGTGATGAAAGTTATCATTACTGTGTCAAATTTGTTAAATGTTTGACAATAGTTCTTCCCATAGATATCTACAGTTTTTTAACCTTCTGCTCATGAGAAAACATTATTAGAGAAAGTGGAAACCAGACTGCATGCAGAGTCTAGCTTTCTGATTTGAATGGAATATCGCTATGTTAAATTGATTGAAAATTTCAAAATTGGTGTTTACTGTAGAAACCAACAGATTTCAAACTTTTAATCTCGAGAAATCCTTCATTTCCATCAAAAGACCATGTCGTTTACGACAAGAGAGCGCGCAAAGTGTGCGGTGTGGTTTGATTCAATGCAGAACATTGTTTTGGTGCAGTGCCAGTTTCGCACCGAATTCTGCAAAGCACGACATGACTCGATTCCGTCAGGCGATTCCATTAGAAGGTGGTATGCGGCGCTGATGAACACTAGAAGCGTCTTGAATGCACTGCATAGTCGAACCAGAACGTGGAAGAGTGATGATGATATCGAAGCAGTTCGCTTGCATTTTCGGATGAGGCACAAATACAAACTGACGGCCGTTATGTCGAGGTTCATATTTCGTGAAAGATCTTGTCTTCTTAGAGCTTAAATATAATGGACATAAATTGCATGTTTGTACGTTATTTGTGTGGAAATTTTATTGAAATTGATTGAGTATCAAAAAAGTTACAATTAATTAGAATCGGCGATTTTAAATGGCCCACCCTGTACTTTAAAAAAATTCACTGCTATTTTGCATGTGATTGTCAAAAAATATGGAATCTAAGTGTTGCATCCTTGAACATTAACTAAATTATATCTTGGGTCTATTGCATCTCCTGAAATTCCTGAAATAATTATTAGAAATATAGTAAAATCCATAGTCACACCCACTGTTCATGGGCAAAATTGGGTGACATTGGACAGCGGATGCGCCGACATAATTGTACTTCATTTTAGCAACTAAAACCATAAAGCATCGATTTTCTTTTCTGCAAAGACATCAGACCATGACTTTTGCTGCGAACATGGTTCTAGCAGTTCTGGAATCGTCACACATATTCATTCTTGAACATTATTGCTTCCGTGATATTTATATTTAATCAAATTACTTTGAATTTTCATCTTGTAATTTTCCTTAGAGATGTTAAGGGCCTATTCAGACCGTTCTCTGTTAACTACCTGACATTGCATTATTTTTTGAATAAAAATTCATCCTTTCTTGACGAAATTACGTTTGTATTTGCATTCAAAATTATATACAAGTGGGCGCCAGAAAGGCGAATATTGCAGTATGCTAAAGTATCATTGCATTTCCGCTTTTCATATTAGGCGCAACCGGATAGCAGGATCTTAATGATCGACGATGTTGTGAGTCCTTTCATATTGAGTCAATACTGTTTGACAGTAAGCCTTTCGATAATTGAATGGGCGACTTGCTGATTTTAGGGTAAGCTGTTCTTCATCCAGCGTTATGCAATCATGCAAATTTTTGCCGCCATGGTGGTCTTACCACAGTAAAAGGAAGTTGAGCAGGCAAAATATTCATAGTTTGAAAATTGATCACAACACATCAGGAGATCAAAGCGTGATATTCCGCATTTTTGTCTCCTTTAAGCAGATTGCTTCAGGAAATCATGCGTTGACACAGGTGTCACAATCAGAAGCCAGTTTTAGCGAAAAACTGGTGGAGCCAAAGAATTTACGTTTAAATTGATCAAAGGAATGTCCGAAGTGGAATCTTCACAGTGGTGCGCCGGCCCACTTTTGACAAGCATCGATTTTCTTAGCTTCAATTTTCACTTTGGATTTCTAAGAAACATATCATTTGTTGAAGAAAATGAAACTGAAATATAATTCAATGCTTTTAAGACCTCCTAACAGAAAAACAGCTTCAAACCACTCTTTTATTGCTTCAAACCATATTTTCGATGATCATACTGAACAAACAATACATATAATGCGATTATGATCTATCAACGCAACAGGCTCAATAGTTCCATTTCACGAAATAGATAAGCAAAATTTATACCACTGAATTTCCTAGCTGTGTTGAAAGCAGTATCGAAGCCCTTTTGAGACTCAAAAAGGCTGATGTTCTGACGAGTTACTCCCACGTTAAGTGGACCTGCCATTTCCACTGTATTTTGATGAAATATAGGTACCTACATGATTGGCTATTGTGAATTGTCTTCCACTTACATGTTTCACGTATAATATGCGTGCCTATAATGTGCAAGTCTCGTGTAGATTATACCAACTTTCACATGTACGTGACGGTGCCAGTAGTATTAACAGTACCTTTAAATTTCTAGAAATTATGAAATTTTGAACATTCCTCCATGTGTCAACAGTTGCTCGATATGTTGAGAGTCCAGTTGGGGACTGTGAATACATCTGCATCATTCTTTGTTCAGAGAATATTCAAGTTTATTGAAATGGATGCATGTGCCTTCTGTACTAACTTTACTTAAATGTGAATGTCTACTTTTCTCAAGGCTTGCTCTTGAGTAGATTTCATATATAAGGGATGCTACAAAATTACCGTGTTCTCTAAAATCATCTGTTTATTCTTGTGTTAAAAAGCTCCTGTGGCATGATTTAACTGCTGGTATAGAAGAAATAATTCAGGAAACAGTTGTTTTTGGCTTTTTGGCTATACCGATGTCTGAACTAAGACTAAGGCTGTAAAATTTTCCGACGCTGTGATCGTGCTGAAGTGATAGCTCTACGTTCAGAGACTCAAACCCTGGTAGGATCAAACCTAGGACTTAAGAAACATGTATACTCTACAATATTACTAGATAATCCGATTAAAAGCATGAGAGCGTATTAAATAAAAACTCCCTTTATGATCTATAAATACGAGTATGAGCACGGTTCACGTCCATCTATTACTTCTTCTCAGTGAATCACTTTAGGACATACTTCTATATTGCATTACACTTAAAATCACAGCCTTCATTGCGTAACTGACTGCTTGAACACGTTAGATCAAATTTCATCATTTAAGTCATAGAGAATAAGCAATGGTTTCCGAACTCTATCTGGAAAAACAGAGTAATAAAGTATTCATAATTACCTTCCTATGATTGGAGTTTTGCTTACGAATATAATGAGGGAAAATATAAGCAGCATCACCAGATCGTAATGGCATACTACAAGATCATGCAGTTTCAAAAGAAATCGAGACATTTATTCAACATTTTACGTCATGAATGGTAGACCAATTGTTACCGCGCCATTTCCAAGTAACACACGTGGGCTTTGTTTAAACGCTCATGTATGACCTTGAAAAGTGAATTGAAAATAGATATGCGCGAATACACATGTAATCTGACTAACATCATTATAAGGATTATAGGTAAAGGTTGAATTTGAAAATTTGAAGCCTCTACACTCCCATAGCAAGTCTTGCATATTGAACATAAGTGATGCATCAAATATCTTTGAACAACTTTGATGACTTAACATAATTTAGCAATTTCTGATTACACCCATGGTGTGCCTTTGAGAGGGTAGATGCCTATGTCCAACCAGAAGAAACAGAGAGAGTCGTAAAATGTAAATTTGGCCCTGAATCATAGATGTTGTAGCTGGATATGATCCAATAAAGCTTAGGTGACCATCTTTCATTTCTACTCGGCGGAGACCACTTAGGCAGTGACACTCTGTGGAGCAAGTACTTTGTTAATTTTTCAGATTGGCAGTTGCATCGTGGCCTCCATTATGATCGCAGAAGACAATCGGAATCAAATGAGCAAGGATAATCAACAAACATGTTCATTTACTAAGCCTTCCGTCAGGCTTCTTTGCATCTGAGCAGGTAGGTGCAGTTCATCGATGTCATCTAGACGAGCATTTAATCAAATGTCATCATGGAGTGGCACAATGTGGAATTCCATCGATTGCTGCCTATGCTAAGTTTAAAGCTGCTCTGCTTCTTCCAAGTGTTTGCATTCATCAATTCATTTTCGAAATACGTAAAATTGCATGTTTTGGAAACAATCTGCACATGTTTCGATCATGTGTTCCTAACTCATCTGCCCAATTTCTGTTTACGATCAACCTGTCCTGATATTTGATAAATTGCGAGCTCATCCAGTAGGTGTTCATGTTGGTGACAATTATCAATTTGCACCTTCCTTCCATTTTCTAACTTGCAAGGGAGATCATATACGGAAGAAACGAATCTTCACACTATAATAAAATTATTATCTTTGCTGGCTAACTGCTTTACTGAATCGATGAACTTTACAAATAGCGCGATGACAATATTCAAATGACAAAATAAGATTCAAGTTACCTCAAGACAATGAGTCAATAAAATTGATAGAAAAAGTCTCTAGATAACAAAATGTGTCTAGGTACAAAACTTGATTAAAGAATTATTAAATCGGCAAGTTCTTGCTGCAGGTGGAAGCGATGCACATGTACTTCGAGATGAGATAGAACGAATAGGACGCAAACAAAATGGCTCACAGAGAGTATGACATTCATTTGTAAAAATACTTAGAAGCAACTTCTGACAGCTTTTATTCGTAGACTATAACATAATCACCATTCTGTTGTGCGCCAATGATCTTAAAATTTCTGCGTTTAACACGTAAAATATCGTTTAATAAATAGTCAGATGAATTCCAAAATGGAGCGAATAAGAGATGCGTATCATTTAGTCATGGTGACAGCATCACATCTGACTCTCAGAAGGTTTCGAATAATGAATATTCGACGTGAAGCTTTCCTTATAATAGAAGCGACGTGATTTTCCATCTCTTATTGTAGGAAAAAATAACTCTATGATAGGAAGAAGGATCAACATGTTTAAGAAAGCTGTCATCAGAAAAAATCGGACATAAAGATAAATTCTTTTTCCTGACAATATCCATAACAACATATTTGCTGTCGTTTATAGGAAGATGAACATCATTTGACCATGAAACAAGATGATTCCATTCATTGTGCAACATGTCTTCATCACTATTCCGCACAAAATGGAGAAAAAAGTCGTCAGCATATTTAATTAATTTGATATTACAACATTTGGGGCGCAATTCATCAACAGAAAGAACGAAAAGAATAGGTGCCAATCATGCTTCCATGTGGGACGCTACTGATGACACCACTCCACTCAGACAAAGTACCATCAAAAGACACTCTTTGAGATCGACAAGTCAAAAGACATCATCCAATTGATAATGAAGGGTGGCAAATGAAACCTTTCACATGCATTTACAATATCAGAATTGGGAAGACGATCAAAAGCGTTTGAGAGGTCAACAGATAGCAAGTGCACTGCTACAGATGATGTGTCCAAATATCGCAAGATGTGATGTTGCGCTAACACGATAGCATTAACAGTACCAGAGCCTGGTCTCTGACCACAGGTAGAGCATGCTTCTGCGAAACAATCCTTTCAAAGAATTTGGATATTGTTGGCAGGATTGAGATGGGTCTGAAATCAATAACAGATGACGGCTTATCAGTGTTTGGCACAGGACATATATTCGCCTGCTTGAAACACAAAGGAGCTGTACCATCTTGTAAACTCCAATTGAATAAATAAGCAATAGCAGGCGACAAAACTTCAGAAAATTTGCGATAAACCCATTGGGGAATGCCATCAGGGCCAACACAAGGTTTGGTCAAGCGTTGGATAGCAATTTGAACTTCATTGCAAGTGATGAGAGGAAGAGTCGAAATGGAGATGCTGGAGAACACAGTTTCGTCATCATCACAGCGTTGAAAATTATAAGCAAAGTAATTACAAAAGATCTCCGCAGTAAGTTGGGTTGAAGCGGTTGGCTTACTTTTTCTGGCGATAGTACGCAAAGACTTCCACAATTTCTTGGGATCATCAGAATCGATAACTTCGCTAGATATGAACGTTTAAGATGAATAACATGTTCGCGTGCTTCATTTTTTAGCCGGTCGTACTTGTCCCATTGTCGCTTGTGAAATGCTTTATCGCGTTCATCAATCAATAATTTTAAAGAACATTGCATCCATTCTGGCTCGTTCGAGCGAATCCTCACCGTTCTCACAGGAAAGCAGTGGTTAAATAATTGAAAGAGAGCACCTTGAAAGAACTCAGCAGATTTGTCAATGTCATTGCAAGAACTTACAAGTGCTAGCCAATCAATTGAGGTAATTTGGTCCTTCTGTTTAGAGAAGTTGACACGGAAAAACTTTCCTATCTTTTTTTAAGAACAGCTTTGGCCGCCATGATATGACTTTGTGATCAGAATTCCCAAGAGGTGGAAGAGCATTAGGGTTGACATTGATGTGGAAATTGACAAAAATCTGGTTCGCCTCTGGTGCCGAAGACCACAATAGGATGGAGACAGAACGAATCACTTATCAATCGATACTGTTTCCGAAGATCATTAAAATCACCCGTCAATATCACACGAATATCAGAACCATATTCGACAAAGGCATTGATCAATCAACGTAGTTAAACAAAACGTAGTTCGCTCAGCATTGGCTCTTTAATTGTTCCAAAATGGATGATATGCGACCAGAAGGAGAAGTTTCATTTCCTTAATGAATAAACACATATACTCAGATAACGGCATTAGCGGACAGAGAACACTATCGACGTCCATAAACACAGAAGAATATGTTGATCGAACGTAGCAAAGGATACCTCCACCAGGACCACTGATGCGGTCGCATCTGTAGGCACTAATCAATAAGTGCGACTGAGGCATCATTACTAGTGTAATCCAGCCCATTCCACATTCATTATCCAGATTCAGTGATAACACATATCAGGTCGTTGAGTAGCCTCCAATAACGATATCTCATCAAATTTGTTACTAATTGATCTGGCATTAGTAACCAGTAAATTGGGATGTATAGATTTACGCCGAGAATATCGTTGCATGCGCGTAGTTGGGCGACAGCTGATAAGCGGAGATTGAATGGAGTACGACGGCGTAGCATCCAATATAACGCGCAGATTCGATGAGGTGGCACAGGAATTATCCGTTGATGGATCGATAATGGGAATATGACGAACATAAATGTTGAAATAATAAAGACGTCTCCTCACAGTTCGTGAAACACAAAGGCACTTACTGTTGTGAATTTGCAAAATGCGATCAATGCTGCAACATTGTCTTGTGGTGACCATTGCATTGAAGAGTGACTGAAAGCAGCAACGACCAAGTTGAGCGGAAGTCGCAAGCAATCCGAACGCCTACCAGCGAGACAAGCAATCGAATGATGTATAAATTTAAACAACTTTCCTCAGAAGACTTATTCTTTTTGTATTGTACAAGTCTTCTGAAGAAAATAATTTCTATTCAATTATTGCTGTTCTCTGAGTGATAATGAGTGAAATTCATTTTTTAAGTAGGGATTGTTCGAGGGAGACCCTGTTCGACACTGGTTTGAAGCCTTGATTCATTGGTTCTCCTTAACTTAGTGTTTCTTTTCCACAGGGACGTTCGATGATTCTGAACCATGAAAATAATTCTATGTGCACAGCTTCCGGTTGCTTCTCTGTTAGTTTGAAAGATAAAAAACACTGAACATCAGCATTCTAACAAAGATCCATATGCTCTGTATATCGCCCCAAATATTTTATGCAGCTTCATTCGGTTTACATGTCGTTTAACTATTTTGAATGCGTGGAATTGTTGGTTGATTTTTTGGTGATTTTATCAACATGCCAGTTAAAGCGTGAAATTAGGTATACTCCCAGAACTTTGATAGTTTCAAGTTGCTTCAGTGGCCCTGCTGGTTGACGATCAGCATCGGTATGTTTAATAAGAAGCACGATTTTTCATTATACAGTATCAGACACTTATTGGCGCATCAAGGAGTGAAATGCTCATATTCCACAGAAATGCAGCAGTACATTTCTTAATGATATTTAGATCATCACTGGGAACTTAGATGACAATGGTCATATTGTCTGTATTTTTTATCAGTGTGGAAACTACTCGAAAGGTACTTCAAGTCAATGACGTAGCTGGAGAGCAGCATAGGATCAAGTGCCGTGCATTTCTGAACTCCTCGTTGACCTTGGCACCTGAAGTGCGATTTGAGATATGGCGCAGCCAAAGAAGAAGCCCTCCAGGAAAGCTTCACCCGCCAATTTGTTGATAGTAAGATCTTGAAGTCAACAAAGATGAGCATTCACAATACATGTATTCATAAATTTGATGTCAATAACTGCTACATTTATTTTAGTCTTCACCCTGACGGGAAGAAATTTAATGAATTTCACAGTCAAATTAGCTTCAATTCAGTAGGCTGCCATTTGAAAAGAACTAGGCAGAAATAACATACAAAATGCCATAGTAATTGATATTGAATATAGCCTCATATTTGCATGTAATTCAAACAACCATGAGATAGATAGCGATATCAACTGCCTCCAGGCGACCTCGAAGAATCGAATTAACAATTGAATACCGCTGGCTTTCAGCGGCGAAGTGATATTTCAATGTACCTTG
The DNA here is from genome assembly GCA_907163375.1 of Prostheceraeus crozeri. Lineage (NCBI taxonomy): Eukaryota > Metazoa > Platyhelminthes > Polycladida > Euryleptidae > Prostheceraeus > Prostheceraeus crozeri. Next base: position 86,697 of record CAJQUW010001872.1, read on the forward strand.
CTCCTGGCACTGCCATGAAAAAAGGCTTTTCACCCTATGACATTAGGAAGCCATTTGGTAATGCCATGAGAAGGGCACATTGAATATAATTTCTCCTTTAAAAGCCAGAGGCATTGAATTGTTATATCGATTCTTCTAGGTCGCCTGGAAGCAGATGCCATCGTTGTAAAAACAAACCAGGAAGATAACGTCATTATGCACGCGAAAAGCTTTGCTTGCTCCTGACACGGTCGTGGATGGTGTGCTCTTCGCTGGTCTTCATGATCTTCACGCGGCGTTAGCAGTTCGAGGACTGTTCGATTCCCACCCGGCAAGCCATTTTTCATGGTGGTGCCAGTAGCTAGGCGCATTAAAATATATTTTCAATCGTCGAAATGATGTATCATTTCGACCTCGCAAAAGCCAGCTGAGATGGATAGTTTACTGTGCCTATTTTGTAGTTACATTTCTACAGAGGTTACCTACAAAAAATGAATAAAAGCATGATATTGTAATGAAGCATAGCATAGCATAGCACAGAGCAGTGGCTTCTCCTTGAAACACCCTTCATTCAGAAACTTTGTGAATCCATGCCATCTCGGATTACTGAATGTATTGGAGCTAGAGGGGGGCACACGCGCTATTAAAGTTGAATCTGCTATATGCGTTGTTTTTCTGTGCTAGCGACTTGGTGGAGATTGTGACTAAATTGTCAAGGTATCATATATGCATGTACGTATAAGAAGTTAATGTTTCAAAAATTTTGTCAATGAGTATATATGGAACATAAGGTTTCATATGGTATAACCATAAGCCAAAGCTGATTATCCGAACAACTCAAATCCCTTCGAAATGATGCAAAAAACCACGCATTCAATCTTTAAAGAAATGGTAGAGAAGTCGTGTCATTAACAGGTAATTTCTACTTACTCAAGTTCTGTCACCTCTGACTAATGTTTGCATGAGAGGAACAACCTGGACACAGGAAGGAGTTCGGGGTGCGCAGCTGGAGCGTAGCACGCATGAGCGGTCGAGTTGAGCAGTGGAAAACAGAGCCGTCCAGTGCGGAGCGAGACTGAGGCCAAGATTTGAGATGGTTGCCAATTTCTAGATCACTAATGTATACTATAGTCCCATTCCCACTTGATTCTCATTGCGAATTCCTAAGCGGTCCTCTCCAAATATCTTCAAAAAAAGTTGTCGTCGCCGTCCAGGGAGGTTCCAAACATAAATTATGTCAACCACTAAAATATCACAACGGTTGAACCACATAGGTGCACCATAAGACCATTTGAACGTCCTCAGACGATGATTCTAAGAGAAAAATCGAAATAAATATTTTTGAATGTGAAAGGAATTCATTCATGAATATGTAGGCGGCGTCATGGAAAATTGATTGCCGTCCAGTGTCATTTGAAATTGATGATTTAGTTAGATTTATCACTAGTCTTTTCTGATTATATGCCTGCACCAATATCGTTAATTGAAGTCTGCCACAGATTTCTCAAATGACCCCATAGCGCTTGAAGCATTCGAGTCAATAAAAAAAATTGCACCAATCAAAATCTTGCCAACTTAAAGGTGCAGAAAACTTCATGGGAAAAAAGGGTCGAGAAACTGCTAGTAGTTCAGAACAACTGCTGGTAAGTTGATTTCATCCAGATTTATGACGCACTGGCTGGCACTTTGGATAATGCTGATTTGAATCTGAGTTCACCGGTCCGAGAAATGATGCGAGCAAAATTGAATTCAAAATTTTTGAAGCAGTTGGTCATATTGCCTGTGATAATTATCTGCTTCTACTTTTAATTTCAACCAGTGAATTAATTGTGATGATAATAGTAATCAATTGATCAAAATGTTACCAAAGTGAAGGAATACTTTTAGGACCGAATATTCGCTTAGGAATTGGCAATGAGAATCAAGTGGGAATGAAACTTTGTTAACTTCAGTGATCTAGAAAGTTCGGAAATTGCCACTCATTTAGTCTCAAATACTATCCTTAGTCCCCGCCTCACTCTAGCTAGAAGGCTCTTTTTCCCACTGCCCTACTCGAAAAGTACTTCGATATTTCAAATGAATTTTTCGCTGAAGTGTTGTCTTGATATAGCAACTTTCCGCATGATGAAGTTTCTAAAACGAACTGCGAAAAAATAAACGTCAATGTATTAAAGATTTGATTTTGTACAATTCATTCGTAAGTTCATGACCGGTCTACTACTCACAAGAGTGGTCTACTGTCGCTAAATATTCAGAATATTTACAAAAAGTTTCTTGCAAAATATCTGTGCTTCAGAACTCCAATACATAGTCTACTTGTTTTTTCAACCAGACATGCTTTGGAAAAGAAATTCACAAAACATGATGCCATATTTTCCCGTTATAAATGGTGATGTTAATTGTCCTTAATACGTGCCTTCATTCCTTTCTTGTCTCTTCGACGTACCAGATAATCATGCTCCTTCGGAATGAAAAAGTACAGCATAAATGCTCGGAAGTAATGCCATTGATGTATTTAATACTCCTACTTCTCTTTTTTATTGAAACGTACTCTACTCTTAACTCATAGATGCAAAGTTCGTTCATTATCAAATGTGAATTTATTATTACTTTTATTAAATGTGAATTTATTACTTTTTTATTTGCTAAGTATGTTTTGTCTCTCTTCCTTACTTTAACATTACTATAGAGCATATCAATCATTCGCTTTGTAAATCAGACGTACTGCCACTGACTTCACTCCATTTTCCTTTAATAAATGCTAATTAAGTCTGAAATGAGTCAGTCTTACTGCTTTGTACACTCCTGTATTTTCAAACTATCTAAGTATTCTGCCACTCCACATGTCTGATCGATAGCTCCAATTCACTTTGTTGTTATGCTTTGCTAACTTATCACTAAAGTATCAATGTTACGACTTTTATCTAACTCTTTTCAAGTCTGATTTTTATGTACTGATATTTTATGCCTGTCATCTTTTACAAAACCTTTATTAATAGTATGAATTGAGTCTTCGTCATCAATCTTACAACGTTGTAATCATGGTGTTTTTGTTTTGCAGGCATGACTCAAGAGGATGACTTATGTCCTCATTGTTTAAAGAATGGATTGCGAAGTCAAGTCCAAACATACCAAATTAATTGGAATTCGGCAATGATTTTGTGTCCGAATTCCCAATGCATATATCCCCTTGATCAAGAGCTGACATTGATTGATAGTGATGGAAAGAAACGTGCCAATGAGGAAACTAGCATTGATCAAGATGTATTCAGAGACACATTGAAAAAATTAAGTCTTAAATTTGAAACTTGTTCAACAAGATCTAAGGAGAAGCTAATGGAAGATTTGTCAGACTCATCGCGCGAGATGATAGATAGCAATTTACCAGATAACATTGCTTCTGATTTTCCGACTGATGATTGTTTAGAAGCATATCTCGCTGGCGATGAGGATGATAGTGAAGGTTTTACAGATTTTCTTGACTTTTTGTCAAACTTACCTGGCGCAACATTCGCCTCATTTGCGGATGTTTCAACTTCACGAATATCTGAAATAAGAAAACAGCAATTCGAAGTAATGAAAGTTTTTAGTCCTCCTGTTATGGTATTAAACAAAGATCTGCAGCGGTCGCAATTATCTACCCTGATGCGGCAAAGTGATCATTTCTCATCTGCTTCTTCCGAAAAGCCATCGTCCAGCTTTGACAATATTTTTGTGGATAGCACGGAGCCACGCAGATATACTCAATGGAATGAAGCAGTGAATCGGAGCTATAGCTGGTTGATATCAGGATTAAGTGCCATCATACATTGCCGATTTATACGATGCATTTTGAAATTAATTTCTCAGAGATCATCGGAAACCGAGCAAACTCGAAAGCTCAGCATCGTATCGTTGATCTTCAACGATTTTGAACTGGCTATGAGAAAACTGTACGTTGCGCTAACCTTGTGCAGTGATAATAGTAATGCAGCGATGGCTTTTTTAAATAGTGACAGAATGAATCGTTTTGAGCCTTCTAATACCAGTTTTGATTACTTGACCTTCGGTGACAAATCCTCGGTCAAAATTCCGCGACCAATGCACCAGCGCATTGTTGACCATTTATCGTCATGCTTGACGTCAGTGATGCAGGGCTTAAAGAAAGACGATAAAATTCTGAATCATCCCGCTGATTTGATCAGTTACTTGTTACATTCCCATGACGCTCTAAGAGATCTCAGTATTGTGTCATTTCGTCAAACATTTTCATGCTCAGTCTGTCAGTACTATTCATGTGAAGATCGGGTCTCACGAGCCGTTACAATAGAGTGCATAGACTATCTCTCCACCTTCTCTTTATCAGGTACTAACTGTCGTGTTGCAAATATTTGTCCTGCTTGTGGAGCATCAGATCAATCTGCTCTCATTGAATGGTTGATGGTCAGTCCTATTCTCTTCCTTCATTTTCCGAAAGGATTGCCGAATGACTGTGAATTTGAGAAATTGAGCCTCAATGTAAGCAGTGTAAACCTATCTAAGGAAACTATTGTTGGAATCGATAGGTATTGCATCACATCTCGTGGCCAATTTGAATTGAAAGTTTCAACAGTGATAACTCACAACTGTGAAGATGGAAGAAATCAGTACACAACGTGGATAAAAAGAAGTAAGTACAATCTAATTGTTCTAATAGTTCATTCAACAAAACGCTATGAATCAAGTTATTTCAAACTGTTATGTTTGTTTTTCAGCTATCTTTTTGAAATTATATGTATAATATAGAATCTATATTAAAGTACACTTGTATTGTAACTCATGTTGAAGATAATACGGAGGTTACATTTTTCAACGTTAAATGAGAATTATATTGTCAGTGTATTTCTAAAATTATTCATTGAATATTCAATTTTTCAATCGATTTTGAAATTTCGAATTTAGGGCATGTATACGCGTATGTATGAAGTACCGTTTGTCATTGAGACAACTGAATCTGTCATCGGGATAATTGAATCTGAATACGCCTTAATTAGCTAGAGTATGGCCATGGTTGGAGCCAAGAGTGCCTCTCGAGGATCATATGTGGCAGTATGATACTTCAACGTGAAGAAGAAACAATGTTGTAATAAATGCAGCTGAATAGACTATCAATCATCAATTTATAAAATCGCTAGTAAATATTGGAGAGCAGTAAATGCATGTAAGTAATGATAAGAAGGAACAAATAGTAAATAATCATGAAAAGACTACGGTACTTTTCCAAATTAATAAACAGATACTGTAGCAAAAAAATTGAGCTACTGATATTTGTGACACAATGCCAATATTTGGTCCGTATGAATCAACCAAAATTGTAACTATGTAGTAAGTGCGACATGCTACATGTATATCTTGGAGATGTTGTTATTGATTTTTTCACTTTTGTTCTTTCGGCACTTGTTTTTTTAATACTATTTCTAAAAGTTTTTCGTTTTTTTTAATGGATTGCTTGACTTTCTATGAAATCTGAAAAATTGAAAAGTACGAGTGAGTAAGGCAAGCAATTTTTTCGGATTTCATAACATCAATCCAATTAAGTGAGTGAGGAGTGAGTATCGAGACCAGAGAGATCCTTTTCAAATGGATAATTTAAGTATTATCCATAAAATTCCTGGATGGACTGGAGTAAAATTGAGGACTGGAATTTGAATTTGAAACTGTTGATGGTTTCATTCGATCACTATTGATCGTTAAAGACTCGGTTCTTTTTCACGGATAGGACATTAAATTCAGAAGTGTAAAAATTAATTGTTTAGTTAATTCTCTTCAGGTTGATCTGCTGAGGTGATTTCAACACGTTTCGATATTGATTTATTTGAAGCAGCAATTCAACATCTCCATTTCAGTAAGTTATGATAGCCTATGGGTTCAACGTCGATTGATGTAATGTTATGGAAGCAGATGATGACAAGAAATTGTACAAATGTACATGCTGACTCTACAATAATACAAATGAAATAAATCATTTTATGTTTATTATTTCTCTGTGTGTAAAACCAACCGCTAAAAGTTTTATAACTCAGCAAGGAAGTGTATTTGCATTTGTTTTCTTTATAACCGATAAGATTTATGATTCTGCTAGTATATTATAAAAATATAAATTCGTATCGTGTCTTTACTCTTTACTATTGTATGTTTTGGAAATTTGTGGAGGAATCCAATAAGAAGATGTAAGTCATGCATTGATATGAAAAAGTATGTAACTAATTCCAGTCACAACTACTGACTAACTTCAAGTATAAAAAAGATTTCTTATCCAAAATTCAATTACTAAACATTTATTAGATATGGGGTTAGGAAATTATTGGAAGAGAGTAGAATTGAAAGTACGTTAAGATGATGTATCATGGAAAGTTGCTCTTACTGCAAGTTACATCGTTCATACGTAGTAGTATAAAAAATGACCTGACAGAAAAAGGGAAATGGTTCGGCAGCAAAGGAATATGCACTTTCATGTAAAATTCATCAACAGGCCCACATGCATCGACTGTCTGACGAGCAAAGAATGCTAGACCTGTGATACTAGTAGATCTGTTATAGGCATACTTGATGCTTGATACTCACAGGGTTGCCATACGTTCGGATTGTCCGGATTTTTTGACAGAATCTGCTGATGTCCGGATTTTTTGACAGAATCTGCTGAAGTCCGGATTTTTTGACAGAATCTGCTGAAGTCCGGATTTTTTGTCAAAACCATCAAATTTCCGGATTTTTATCGAATCCATACTAATGTTCGTCAGTTATTTCTTTACCCGTCTAAAATCATTCAACTACTTGCTGTGGACTAAAGCTGATTCATCCGTATCATTTTTGCAAACTGTTTTATTTTAACTACTAGGGTCCAATTTGGGTAATTTTATACTTGCACTATGCTGTTGTCATAACAGTTTACTTCTTGGATTTGCACAAATATATTTTGACTTGTCAATGTGTTTGCAAATTGTATTGTATAGAAGAATTCATTCTACCGTAACTGTTCTTCAGAGGCAGCGCGGCCAGAACAATGAAGCTCGGATTTGCATGTTTGTTCACACTTTGCCTAGATGAAACGAACAATTCATCTGGGTACAAGCAGCTTGATTTGACTGCTATTTTCTGGTGCTCCAATCAGCAAAGAATCCGTGTAGAATTCCTGACCTCGATTTACATGAAAATAGACCGGAAAGATGTGATTGAGGCTCTTGCAGGAAACCGAGCGCCACCCAAACTTTGTAGTGCTCAGATAATTCATGCTGAAGTAATGAATTTTCTGAAAACAGTGAACATCTCAGCCAAAAACGTACTTGCTATCAACCGCGACGGGCCGCATGTTATGACAGCCTTCATAAAACTGTTCTCATCTTCTAATCCGGATGTTATAGACTTTGGTTCTTGCAAGCTACATACATTGCACAACTGCGTGGAAAAAGTTATGGGCAAACTGAAATTCAATGTGCTTCAATTTGCACTCGACATGAAGTATTTCTTTTAAGGGCAAGCTGTCAGATCCGAAGAATTCGCTGCTCTGCGAGACGAGCTGGATTTACCGAACTTGAAACTAATTGATCATAGTGGGACAAGGTTTTTGACCTTACTTCATTTTGCGAATCGAGTTATCACGCTCCTTGATGCGCTTTGCACAAAAAAGGATTGGCACATTTGGCAAAGAATGATCGGTATGAGCGACTTCGCAGCGCATTTGCATCAAAGAAGACAGACCTCCTTTTTCTATCGGAAGCACTTCCCCTATTTCAAGAAATGCAGTTATTTTTACAGAGAGACGATCCCATTGGGCCGGAGCATGTGTATAGAATTTGTGGTATGATGGCTTCTCTAGGCGGACGATTTTTGCTGCCTTCTGTCTGTGAAGACATCGTCGTGTCGTAGATTTCAACATAGAGCACGGACCCTGAAAATGAATCATCAGACGTTGACATTGGCCACCGAACCGAACGTTTATGTCTGAAAAATTTGCAGTCTGCCGAAATGACCCATTTCAAACTCGAAGCGAAGGCTTTTTATTTGGAGGCTTTCCACGCAACCATGAGCAATCTCAAACTTGATCAAAGAGAACACATGCGTTTGTGGCGAAAGTAGACATTGCTGTGTCCACAAAACCGCACGTTTCAGTCGGATAAGGACAAGACAACAAAATTGAAAAACTTGACGTTTCTTGCAGGTCTCATTCCCACAATAAAAGTTGATGACATGCAACCATTAATCGAGAATGGAAACAGCTGGCAATCAACAATGATATTCAGCCACTCAAAGAAGAACGGCTAGATGCTTATTGGAGCAAGATATTCGAAAAGCACAAATATCCGCTGATCAAAGTTCTTGTGCAGGCATTGCTTTGTATTCAGCCACACAATGCTGCTGAGGAAAGAGATTTAGTGTAAATGCAGCTGTAGTCACAAAGGAGAGAAATCGTCTCCAACCCGAAACTCTGAACGTATCCGGCGAGTGCGATCTCACTTGAAAAATATCGATGGATTACAACATTTTTCAGTAACTCAGTCCCTCATCGACTTAGCTCGAAGCTCATCCCGGCGATACTTTCAATCATATGAGCACGATAGTGCTAGTGATGATGAAGAATCATGAACGTAAATTTTTAGACTGTTTAAAGAATTGTTTTTGCCAAAGAAGAATTTTTTATCGGATTGTTTTTATGGACAGATTTCAGTGAGCTAGATTGTTTATACTCGTACTTCACGTGTTTTTATTGATAGTGATCATTTGTCAATCAGTGATGTATGATTATATAGACTTGTTTTCTGGTAACGCAATCACAGATGCAACGTTGTATTCTTTATAGATTTGTTGATTCATAACCCAACCATAGGCGCACTGATGTACTTTTATGAAGATTTGTTTTTTCTGGTAGCGTAATCATAGGCGCACTGATGTATTTGTATATAGATTTGTTTTTCTGGTAGCGCAATCATAGGCGCACTGATGTACTTTTATATAGATTTTGTTTTTCTGGTAACGCAATCATAGGCGCACCGTTTTATTCTTTATAGATTTGTTGATTCTTAACCGAACCATAGGCGCACTGATGTACTTTTATGAAGATTGGTTTTTTCTGGTAGCTTAATCATAGGCGCACTGATGTATTTGTATATAGATTTGTTTTTCTGGTAGCGCAATCATAGGCGCACTGATGTATTTGTATATAGATTTGTTTTTCTGGTAGCGCAATCATAGATACACCGCTGTATTCTTAATAGATTTGTTGATTCTTAAAACAATCATAGGCGCACTAATGTATATGTTTTTAGATTTGTTGATTCAATCATTTAACGAAATCATAGACGCGCTGATCAATTTTTATATAGCTTTGTACTGCCTATATTTGTTAAAAGGATTTGTGAAATATTCTCAAGGCTTCTGAGATTTATAGATGTATATGTTAATTGAATATATTGCGGGTTCATAAAAGCTGCGATTTTTCATTCAGAATCACCTGTCATTTATGAATGACGAGGAAAAGAGATACGGATGATATTGATGACAATCTTACGCATAATGATTATTTTCCATTCACAGTTAAGTATATAAGGCAATCAATGTTTATATTTATCTGATGATATAACATCAGAGCGTCCGGATTTTTTTCTGGACGAGTTTGGCAACCCTCTACTCATTATCCTTCATCATGTTATGTTTCATACCGAAATTTGTCGTTTCAATTATATTCAAAAGAAATTTTAACACAGGGTGGCAGCTGTGTCGGGCAACCCGAGAATTTTGTTAGGGCTCGAGAATCGCCCTTAAATTTTGAAGAAATAGGCAGTTAACCCCTAAATAGCCTGGGAATACGATTAGTGATTTTTCATTACTGCGTTTAACATAATTCCTTGATTTCAACTACTTCTAATAGAACGATTATCAAGCTCATTAATTTCATTCGTTGTTAGAAGCCTCATTTGTAACAGAAATTCCTTGGATAGGAACTCAGATTAAATGTGTTCAATTTGAAAATTGTATTGCATATCTTGCGAGAAGTCTATTTTATTTGGTTATACATTATACAGAAGAGTATCATCGATAAGCAGCTGCTATATTACCAGTTTGTGGAAAATGTGAGCCAGGCATCGATAAATCGTCTATCGGCAAGTACGAAACAACAAGAATATCATTAAGGCTGCAAACTTTGGTAGTCGGTGATTTGTTAACTCAACTGTTAAAACGAATCCACTGAAAGCATCGGGTTCGAGACTATTTTTGTCGAAGCCACGGAGTAGCCATGTCCTGATGATAGATTTGGAGTTGACAGTGATTGAATGCTGACAAGTCAAAATGGTATTTTTAAGCTTCCGAAGGGAAGTCGCAAAGTAAAATGTTAATAACAACCGTTTTCAGCAACATTTAAAAATAAGTTTCTGTAAAAAAAATTACAGCCGAAATCTCAATAGCCTGACAGCTTGAAAGTAGGTATCAGCTGATTCACTGAAATCATATTGAATGGAGTTCAGGCGCCAGAAGTGTAAGCGGGGACACGTGGCCTAACTGATTGAATGGTGTCTATCTGAATTCATTAAAGTTGCCATAACGTTAGTAATCCAGCTATATTAGATGAATGTTAGGTAAGTCTCATTCGATTATCTGAACAAGATTTAATATAAGTTAAAAAGTCAAGAGAGCGGATGGATAATATCAATTCACATCTTGGTCATTTGTCGTCACAGTTAGCCTTAGCATTTTGGAAGCAATAGATGACAGAACTTCAAATTGAATCTGATACTGCCGACAGTTGAAGTACACTTCTTTGATGTCGTAAGATAGCTGATTTTCAATTCGCTATTGATGAGCTTGTGCTTCTTGATAATGTTGAGTGAATATAACATCTCAAGCTATGAATGAAGCAGCATTTGAATTTGGAATAATTGTGCCTATTTTGGATCAGACTGTACAGTGTGCATGTTTTTAGTGTTAGCTATTTCTCTGCAACTCGAAGATAAGATCCAACCTCCTTCGACGAACTCGTCCAACTATTCATTGCATCCTTCCAGGACTTTGATGATAATATTTCTCCCTGATCAATCAATCGTTGCATCACACCTTGTCGATATAATGAAGTGAAGCTTTTTAGATGAGTCTTCAAGAAGTGTCATAAATTGTTGAAATGCAGGTAGAACACCACCTTGTAAACAGAATAATTGAATATTATATTGTTATAATTAATTATATATTAATGATCATAATACCTATTATTAATGTATGCCCGTGGAAATTTCACTAACTTTTTAATTGCAAATCTCAACAACAACCTTGTCGTAATACAAGGAGTTTTCATTTGAAATTTGAACGAACCTCCGGGCGTGCTCATGTGAAGTCTAACGATTTAGTTTGTGGCACTATTCAGGAAAGGAAGTGTCCTCTATTTGATATGATGCATTCCATGGAAGTTGAATCTATTAACTTCAACTACGTTCCTCTATTGACGTTCAATTTTATTGCATAAATTCGGAAGCCGTACGAGATTCCTTCCACAATCAGACGTTCGTCATTATACTCGGCACATTGTATAACTTTAAGGCCTTGTGCATAGTCAGTTCCATTGCTAGTAGACTTTATGCCATGTCTATTTCATAGAATTTTGAAAATGACAACCTTGGACGATAGTAGCCATAGGCCCGTGCTATATGGAAACGTAATTGTCAATTGGCAGGAGTCAGAGCTGGTAGCAAGAGAAAATATTTTTGATAGCGATGGAGTCCCGTGTTCAGCGTAACTATGGTGTGCAAAAAATATAGTTGCACTGTTCACCGCAGAGGTCATCATGCCGTGGTTACCCTTTCTAACACAGCATGTTTCAAGCACATGTGCACTGCACAAGTAGGTTGTGTTCTATTATCAATTAGATCAAATCTTTGGATTATTCCCGGTTCGATTTAGTTGCTAGAGACGACAGTATTTTTACTTATGCAGTGTGCACTTCAATGAAATTATGTCTTAAGAGCCAATCATTAACTAGCGCCATTTTTTGTAAACGTGACTGTGACCATCAAATGATGACAGTTGAAATCAAGTGCATATGACATACATAGAGGACGTATTATTCGATATATGTTATCGATAGCGGACATTAAATGTCTCCAACATGTATTTTTAACGGAAGCAATATTAATTCAGAGCATCGTCATCTTTTTGTATGTGTCACTTAATGTTGTACAGACGTAGTTCCAAATCTTGATAGCAAGAAATTGGCTAGGTGCATTGTTGATATTAGAGGAAATCCCTGTTACGCTCAGCGCATCCTCTTCTGAGAAGCTGAAAAGTAAGAGCCGTATCCTCTCTGGCCATATCATAAGGATTTAAACAAATATTATGCAGACATACAATGATGTGCAACGAGTTTCTTGGTCGTCGTGCAACGAAGATTTCTCAAAGCTCTTTCTGAGTTGGTCAACAGTTTGATGCCCACCATCCACTTCTTTGGTTGAAGAATAGGATCGTGGAATATCATTTTGAGACATCCTCATTGACGTAACGATGGATTGCGATCTTCGATTTATTGTAACCCGATCTCTACATGTATATGTCTCTATCTGAACAGATGCTCAAAATATCCGTCGTCGCTCAAATGCCATGAAGTTCTTGACCGCCAGGGCCGCTCGCACATCTACTGCTGCGATTTCCTAAGAAAAGAGGCTAGTCGACACAACGGCTACGACAGGGCAGAGATCAAGGCATGTTGGATGAGTCACAGGAATGATTCTGATGAATAGACAACTTAATGGCGTGTGACATTACCCAATGTAGAAGGAGTTTCGGAGCGACTTTCCGTGGTTCTCCATGGTTCCGCAGTTGATACCAAAATGAGAACTTTAAGGTGCGCAAACGCACATGTCCTCCTAGGCAATTTTGTGTCGTCTACCCTCCAACTGTTCTGAGTGCGAATGTCTACTTGGGCCAATCCGGAAGGACAGTGGATAACAGGCTGATGGAACATGGGCACACGGTCAAGAATCTCGATTTGGATCGTTACGAGGTGGCCAAACACAGCTTCGAGAGTGATCATCGCACAGACTTCTCCAGCACCACGGTGGTTGGAGAAGGAGATTGATCAAGGAGGCGATCTGGAACTTTGTATTACATTCTTTGATTTTTCGTTTCTCTTCATCTTTTTTCGTGTTTCAACTGCTTCATCTTGAATTTTTTAGTAGCATTTTAGTTTTTTTTCGATTTAAGTACAATCTATTGTCTATTGTATCATTTTCGTTCCACGCAATCATTGATGCCTGCTTGAGGTCTGCTCAACATATCTATGTTTGTATGGGACAGTTTTTACTTTTCCGTTTCTCAGAAGATGATGTGTTGAGCGCTCGAAAGTGCTTAGACCAAAACCCCCTGAAATACTAAGACACCATAATATTTCAGGGGTCTAATGGCTAAGGCTAATTGCACTTATATCACTTGTTAGCCCACTTGTTTTGTGGAATCATTAAAAGGACAGCCTTCAATATTCAATATTTTTAATAACAGTGGAAGTACGCATCAATAATTGTTGCTGTAACAGAACTGATATCCTGTAGTTTTAATTGTGGATAATTAGTCATAAGAAGTCTAGCGAAAAAGAGCAGAAAATTCTGCATACACTGGTAAACAATGTATGTTGGTGATTTATAGTATAGCCTATAAGATGAGTCATTCACAACGATTGTCAATTTTTGACAATGACATGGTCGACCACAAATAATGAGATCACAAAATTTTTAGAGGCGTGAAGGAATATCGCTCTGCAATGGTTTATGAAAATCAATCATGCAAAAAAATAGGAACGACAACTATTAATCTGTGGTCACAAGATCTACCAATTTATAGAATTTTTCAAGCGTCTGCAAGCTTTGTTGATGATCCAGTTTCATTCATATTCAAGTAGTTGACATGCAGCTTTGCGCTATATGAAAAATTAGGGTTTTACGGCATTTGCATCGGAATATTTCTCGAAATAAAGACAGAAAACCTGAACTAGACAAGTTGTTCAAGTTCAGACTATTGTCATCCTGGTTATGTATGGTCCTCCTCTCTAGACTTAGAGATGACAATAGCATAGACATCTGATTTCAATGGCTTTCTGTGCCCAAGTATTGCAAGTTGCATAGATAAGCAAGTTGAGAGATAAATATAACGTGCCAGAAAATCTGACACTGCTCTACTGCTTGTGGCACTCCCGTGATCAAATATTAAGGAAATCAAGACTGATGAAGATAAAGGCTAAAGTCTGACCGAAATTCCGGTTGTATTCAAAACCCATGCGCCGCTAAACAAAATGGATTCGCGGGTTTCGGATCACTTCTAGAAAACGACTTGATGTCCGGAATGCACTCTTTTAAGAAAGAGTTACATCCTGGTGGGCTTTGCTCTCTTTGACTGCTTGTAGTTTCAATTGATAACTTGTAATAAAATAAGATCCTGAGATTTCACAAGCTTCAGAGGCTGGTTGCAAGCTGTCATTACAGGTTACTAACCCCAACGGGTTGAGAGTTGTTAGCATATGGAGACTTTCCCATCTTAAACTTGCTGTACAAGCATGTCTTCGTGCATTTGGGTGCGAAAGGGTGAAATTACATAAAACAGCATAAGTAATCGCTAATTAGTAACCTAATAGCCTGCATCCTAAAGCATATGCTCTTATTATGATCATGCTTTTTGAAATATATTCTTTTATGTACAGGTTCTGACTCATGGATGGCTTGTAAAGAGTCGCTAGGCGATAACAGTTACCTCACTGAATGGGATCCAATGAAATCACCGAAAAGCACTAATCAGCCTGCTGGTAGTGTTCGCATACTGTTGCTGGAAGCTGTACCTACAACCCGCATGGATAGTCATTCGACTCAAATCAAGAACTCTGCACCTAAGTCACAGCTGCACGAACGTTTAGCCAACATCATGCAAGAGCGCAAGCGACAAGTGAGTTTCTTCGTTAACTATTACCTTTGAGCATTGAGCAGGCTATGATTATGCTTACAAGCGTAGCTTTAGGTTTCAATGAAAATTAATTAAGTTTCGAAGATCACTTTACATCTTGTGGAAAGACGAAATCAAAAATATTCATCTATTGGCGACACAGTCAATAACTTTAAAATGTCTTAGAAGATATGAGTTTCTGACTGCTATAAAAACATTATCAGATCTCATATGGGCTATATGCAATTGTCCTAACCCATAAATGTGATTTAATCAGTGTGATCAAACCCTAGGAAAAATACTGCATAGTAATTTTCATTAAGCTATGAGGGTTATAGTCATCAAGGTCAAGATTGCATGACCTCTCCTATTTAAGTTCAGCAAAGGTGTCGAGCCGTTGCACTGCTCTGTCAATGTGTCGTTTACTCTTATGCGGAGAGGTTCCATTCATGGGTAAAATAGTACATCCATAGAATAACGTGTGTGAAGCACTCAATGTAGGGACATATAGGTAGAGTGTCGACACAAAACGTATCTGTATATAGTGAAAATTTTATTTATCAAAAGATTCAGTTTTTTGCGGAGATCACGTTCCCGTGGTCCTAAAAATTATTTGAGCAGTTTTAAAGTCAAAATTTTGCCAATTTATATGCCACCGAGATAACGCCCCTATATAAGTAGTATGAAACAAGTTGGATATCAAAAGGAATGAATATTTGCTAATGCATCCTAACTAAGCGGAAATTAAGCTGATTATCAAGGGAATTTCATTATCCGTATTTTAATGGAAGTCTTCATGAAAGAGTCGTGATATTATTCGTGCTTTCTTGGCTGAAATTTCAAGTTTTTAATTCAATTTTCACCGGCATGATTTTATGATTCACTAAATTCATGTTTCATTTCTTGAATCTGAACAGTGATGTGGACCCATTTACATCTTTCAAAGTTAATTGAGATCATTGTCTTTGATTATGTAATTTTTCTCTGCCAGTGGCAGGTTGAGCATGAAAGTAATAGGAACCCATCGAATAGCTAATTTAACAAACATTACCTCTCGAAGGCTGTCATGACACAGAGGATCCGCAAAATACAATTATTCTTTCTGTGTTACTATCATGATCAGTCAATTCCGTAGTAATTTCTTCAAAACTTCGAAGATGTGCATGTCTCACTTTTGTAGCAATGCTGTGTTCACCTCGAGTTCATTTAATAAATTTGAAAGTGTATACACATCGGGGATTTAATAAATGCGGAGTTACCACTCTACCTAATATACCTACTCTATGGTACATACAGTTATTGGCCATTCTTGGGAGATCCTGATATTTTCTATTGCCTCTGGCCTTCGGAGGAACTTCCAAAAAAACTTGATTCCGGAATCAACTTTTCGAGATTCTTTAACGAAAGTGACACCACAAAATATGATTTATGGACAATAATCCAGCAAAAGTTCCAAAATCGTTGCAACTAGATATAACATGAGTATCTGTTGTGTTGACGTACAAAATTTATGACAATTCAGGAATATGCAGAAGATGTCATATAATTCATTCAAGGTAAACCAAACCATTGTGCATAGTATTAGAGGTCCACCATCAGCAAATAACACAATGAAAAGAGAGCGGTGCTCAGATAAACTTAGATAGTAAATAGATAAACTTAGCTAATTTATAAAGCATCACAAATACATTAAAGCAAGACTTGTGACCAATTATGGCATTAAGGAAAAGCAGCAACCGATAATGAATGTAATAAATGATGAACAATAAATTTAATAGATTAAAAATGTAAGCAGAGGATAATGAAAACTGCGTTGTTTTTCCTCAATCAACAATACATTCATTTATTAAATTTAAAATATCTTGATAGAAATAGGCCTGCCACTCTTCCGGTTTTAACCGGATTTCCGGTTTTTTTCTCAGAATAAACAAAGTAATGAGAAAATCTTTTGCCAAGGAACAAACAATTTGGATTCTGAACTATCTTAAATTTTGAAGTGGGCCCTGTTGATACTGCGAATGGGACCCTAGTTCGAAATTTGTCACACTTAAAATCCCTGCTTCATCATTGAACTTATGAGTAAGACGAAAGTCCAGATGTAGAAAAACAAGCTGCTGCTTCCCAAATGTCTGCACCCTCTCGCAACTCTAAGATTAGCTATTCCCCTAATTGAGGATTGAAAGCCCGGATCTGTAACCGGTCAAGAAAATGTTGCCATCATTTTTCTTGTGAAGTCGCTTTTACTCGTAAATATACTCTAGACATTAATCGGTCGATGCCATATCTGGCACCGGTGGCCGAGCCAGTTCTGTCCAAGCTGGGAAATTGACCGTTTACATGTGTGTGAGAAGTGAGTGAAAATCACTGCTCAAACAATCTACTCAAAATTCTGATACATAAACCTTTAATATATCACTTGACTCATGTCGGTCTACTGAAAACGTCGGGAAAGTTTTTCGAATTATTTCTCTAGCCATTGATGTAGTTCATCAAGCTTTGATGAGTACTCCAATGTCAAGTGACAAGGTAGCCAAGTAGACATGACCATTCGGTTTTGGAGCAGCCTTGGATTGAGCTTCGACATGGTAATGCTCAGGAAATAGACATGGTGTATAAATAGACTAGACAGCGTTAAACTTTGTTGCGAAAGTTGCCAATTCTAATTCATATAGTCGAGTAAAATGTATGAGAGGAATTTGACACAATGTTTTATCCTAAGGTAGTGGATGACGCAACTTCAGGTTTCATTCAAGGAAGGCAAAAAACCTTATTATTTATTTTGCTGATTTTCATATGTGCATGCCTATTGTACTGTGTAGATGCTTGTCGATGAATTTCATGTTATTTACTTCAATGTTGCAGTTTCTGCATGAAAAAGCTATCTCGGATTCCGCTAACAGAAATGACTCCTCCTCCACAAAATCAAAGGCGTCTACAGCGATGATACATAGGTTCCTGAACTCGGAAGGAGATTTATTGTTTGATAGAAGGAACAAGCGATTTCAACCGTACCCATCTGATAATCAGAGCATCAAAATTCAGCAACCCGATATTTTACGCTCTCGGAAGTCGGAGTCAGATATGTTCAACGGACGTTACCGAGCCATTGAGGTAAATCTAAGTATGATTTTAAATGAATGTGGGAGTTGTGCTGATATTTAGGGATGTGACCTAGGTGATGATCACTGATTTTTGATGAAATGGCATTTATTCAGGTCTGCTCCCATTTTTCAGCTTTAGAGGCGACTATTTCCAAGTTGTTTTGAAATCCGAAGAATGTAGAAATACATTATAGCCTACATATTTAATATTTATGTTGGGACCTATGAATTGGCAAATCTTGAATCGAATCGGGTCGTGATTCGCAAATCGAATCTAGTCATTGAAAATTTGTATAGGTCTACTTCGGCTTTTTGATTTTACGCCTTTCTTAGTCGAATGATATTGAAGCACCCGTGGATTCTTAACGTGAGCAGCGAAGAAGTCTTCCATATTGCAAGCACCGATAGGCAGTTGTTAGCTAATATCAAAAGACACTACATGAATTTTTTTCGGAGAGAAGCACGATAGAAAACTTTGTAACCACCGGAATGGTGTGCGATAAATAACCTGCCTATAAGTAAACAGAAGCTACCATTTGTGAATACGATATCAAAAGAGTGCAATCTATCACCCATTGATGTTATCCAAGAAACGAAATATCGAGATAAATCTTTTGAATTTTGTGTTGCACTTGCCCCTCTTGAAGTGACATGAGAAAATTTTGGAAAGTTGACTGAATACAATTATTTACCTAAAGTCCAATTTTTCTGTAAGGTTGTTTTCCTTAATGTAAGTCTGTTTTCATGATTTGCTTAGTCTTTCTGTAACTTTTCGCTATTTGCACATTATTTGGAAATTTGTCTTAGTGTATTTTTGATAATCATTCCAAAATACACTTTCTGTCTCTGATTGAATTTACTATAGCAGCAAATCATCCAAATCAATGGTTGCCTTTTATTTAGACAGGGAATTTAAAATTGGGCACGGTAAGGTGATATCTTCGTGGCACCAAGAAGAAATTCACGCGAAAATTACATTAAGAAAAGACTCGCTTATCCCTCATGTGAAGCACAATTTCGTCAAGAAATGATTTATCGATAG
Source organism: Prostheceraeus crozeri (assembly GCA_907163375.1). Classification (NCBI taxonomy): domain Eukaryota; kingdom Metazoa; phylum Platyhelminthes; order Polycladida; family Euryleptidae; genus Prostheceraeus; species Prostheceraeus crozeri. The sequence goes on from CAJQUW010001872.1 coordinate 105,738, forward strand.
AGATGCGGTATAATAATTTGAAGAAAATGTAGAAAGTATAAAGAAGTTTTCAAACATTCTGTTTCGAAACAAAATTAGAAAGAAAAACTAAAATTAAAAGGAACAAGACAAAGTCAAATTTTGATGCTAATGACATGTCGATTTTTATGTTGCCTTAATCAATGCGTTTGGCAAACGCGCATGCATCCTTTTCAGTAAAAAATAATATCTATACAAACAATAAATGCGATGGCGAAATTTGCAGGAGCGTAAATAAGTTTAACTGTAGTGATAAGCATGTAGTGTATAAATGCACCTTCACATTTGTGGTGAATTTTATATTGTTAAGACGTACGCAAATTTATTACTAGATATCTCGAACACAAGAGGGCCATAGATAACTGTTTATCTTCCAGCGCTTTATATGAACATTTGGCACAAAAACATAATAGGATAGGTGGCATCGAGAATTACCGGGTCGATTTCATTGATCACGAATACTAGGACACAACATTCAGTGAACCAAAAGCAATCACAGCTTAAGCCTACAATCAATAGGCAACATGAATTACCTTTCTGCAGTCTGACTTCACATTTCGATCACCTCATATTGGACAAGCAACACATTTCTTAATATCACTGATGTCTCTTTATACACATCTTCACACAAAGGTTGCTTACGCTAAGATCGACCTCAGAAGGCGCAGAACGCTGAAGGTTTTTAGAACATTTTTTTTAACAAATCGAGACTGAACATTTTCTGTTTTCCGGGGAATTTTCAGTCAAAATGACTTGATTGGAAAACGCGCCGCTGTTTGGTCAATTGCGTAAAACATGTCGGCTTTCAAATTCGTCACTCAAAGTCACACTTGTTCAAGCATGAAGGATTGCAGAAGACTGACGATTATAATGTAGACTAATTCTTGTATAAGCCTGTACTAACCCGGGCCTCGAAATTGAGGGTTATGGAAGCTCGAGTTCATGGTCTCTGATTCAGATTAAGTTTTCAGGAATCCGAGCTTGTAGCCTTAAGTCATCTGAACAGCATGATGCAATCGGAGACTTCAACCGCTTTCAATGAGAATCTAACACAAGGTGATCTATTTTCCGAATTTTTTTGTTAAAATATCATTGGGTCTCGAGATTCGGCGAAAAATGGAAAAAAAGGAGGGTAGGGGGAGGTAAGAGTTACATCTGCTAACTGATCAAGAATGCTGTCTTTATGTCATGTCGGACATAATTATTGCATTGTTTCATCTCTGCCAGTCTCGGTGATTTTTTGTATCTTTGAGCGTCGTTTCATGCATGATTAAAGTTGAGCATAGTTTATACATAACGTAATAATGATAATGTAATGTATAATGATTAACCTCACTTGCCTCTCTGTACAGTTTATATCATTTTTTAATCAGCAGATACAAATTATAGGGCAGGCCCATATCCGCGTGTTTGTTGGTGATGAAGAGAGAATATCCAGAAATACACATACAGTATTAGGGAAAATGGCATTACTTGGGCTATAGTCTTCATATATTTATGTATGGATATCATTGACATAGTTTGATGTCATTACGTCAACTTCAAAAGTCACAAATTTGTAGAATTGACGCTTGTCTCATCTGTTAAATACTTAAGATTGAATTTTATGGACTAGGACTACGCACGCACGGTGGACCATTTTCCGGATTTTTTTCTTTGCCCTATAGTTTACCATGATTTAACATCAAAACTCGTAGCTTATCAAAGCTACGAGAAGAGGCTCGAAGTCTAAACTAAACAACTGGAGTAATAATTTTCAACCAACCAAAGCGAATCGATTCGAATTTTTTCGAATTGCAATTTTGAATCGAATCTCGAAACTTCGCAGGTTCCTAATTTATGTACTACATCGATTGATGGCATGAAGAGATGGCTTCACATTCTTAATAATTCAATAAAAGCATGCAAAAGATGATAATTAGCATGAATCAGGTCTATAGAGGTGTATTTTTCAACAACCGCCCACGCATACAAGAAGCCTGCCTCCGAGAAGAAGACAATCTCCTCCTCTACAGCCCTGCTATATATAAGTTTGATGCCTCTCAAAAAGTGAGCGGAAAGAGAACTGATTTTTTTTGCTGAACTGAACGGCTTGGCGCAAGTTCAAAATGAACGGCGAACTGAGTGAAATGAAAAAAATGGCCACGTTATATGTACAGATTCTGCTACGTTTCTGACCTCACGAAATTCATAGTCAATTTGATTAAATATCCATTTTATGATCTTGCGTCAAAGATAGGCATAATGCTGGCAAGTTTTGCAACTCTAAATACATTGGCAAAATTGCATGTTCAAGCAAGTAGTGGCATGCCTTACTTCCTGCTATCACTAAATTTTATTTTTTCAGGTATATGATCCTGTGGAGGGCATTCGTGCTAAATCTCGGAAATACCTAAAGAAAAGAGCTTCATCTACTAACTTGAGAGAAAGTCAACTTGGTTATAAAGCTATTTGTCTATGGCCCAGTAAAAAAAGTAAATCAACACCGAGTACAGTAAGAATTCCTAAAACTGAAGTTTCTGCTTCGAGCAATTCTCAGACTGAAAAGGAACCCGTGACATTCAGTATCGATGCCACAACTTCTTTCATAGACGGACAGTCGTCTGAACTGAAAGGACAGTGACACTGGCGCTTGTATGCAACGGTCAAGTTGATCAGTTGTTCCTCCTTTGATACAAAGGTATAATGTGATCTCGTCTCATTGTATCATACGTTTTTTCACATAAATGATCGATATAGGATAGTCTTCCTAATTTTTGAGAATTTTTTTCTGGCGCAGCTGTTGTATTTTCAATTGGCTGCTTCCATGTTATTCGTGTTCTTCAGGTCATAGCGAACTGTATAGGGGCTGTATAAATTCAAAGATTGATTCAAAGTCAGAAATGGAGGTAATAAGTCAAGCTGCAAAATTATCTTTTTTTTTCTATTATTCCCTATGCATTTTCATTAAATCAAGTATCATGTGACAGAAATATCTATATTTATGCTTTATACATCCATATTTATTATACAATAGATACACTCATCAGATGATATTATTATGAAAGCAAAAGCAATTATCACGTGATATGCCTGTGCTGCTCTTTTGTGCTATTTCCATTACAAGATGGTTTGCTACGTAATTACTTGGTATCAATGCTGGTGTTCAGCAGAAAAACTCCTACTTAAAATTCACTGTTATTGAATGATAATCTGTAATTTGATAGACATGAGCTTGATATCTTCGTACAACGGTTACTTTTTTCATTGTGTTAGAACGATCCAATATTAAGCAGAAATTCCTCATCAGCGACAAACGAATTGGCCAGTAGGATAAACAGCTGCATGCGAATTAAAGAAACCAAGAGGATAGGCGATGCGTTCATGCTTTTAATATAAAATAATGAACTCGCTAAAAGTTGGGAAATGCCCATGCTATTATTTTATGAGTAGCATATAACATCTGATTATTGTTTATGCCTTCACCAACCCAAGCGAACTATCTCAAAGCCATCTAAAACTACTTATATATTGTATCATAAATATATATGTATAGTGCATAAATGTTGCTGTCTCATGATGTTCAATTTGATGAAAATATATAGGGAATAATAGAAAAAAGATAATTTTGCAGCTTGACTTATCTGCATTTCTTACCTTAAATCAATCATTGAATTTAAGCAGCTTCCTACTGTTGATAGATGTGACCTGAAGAACACGAATAACATGACATTAGCAAAAATACACGCCTACGTTTTCCAGTCGCATTTTTTTGAAAATGTAGGGAGACTAATATCTGCAATTCATATACTTCGATAGCGTGAAAAGATGGATGTTAAGTTCAATCGTTTTTGTATATTTTATAGATTCATCATGCTGCAGTAAGCCAAGATTTTGTATTATAAGTCTGTTTTTCAATGTTGCTTTGAGCAAAGAAGCAATACATAACTGTGGATCAAATTGTGTTTTCACTTTTCGAAGTTTATTCAAATACCCTGAAATTAATATTTTCAATAAATTTGGAGTCATGGCATTAATTCTCAAACACCTAAATATATGGTAGGGGAGGCGGGAAAGGTATTGGCACCCTAGGGCTTTTCAGAATTAGGTTTTACGAAAGTAATTCTTCTCATCCCGGAACAACGCACAAGGCAAGAAGATCGTATCAGCCCATTTAGACCCATACCACGGGTTAGGGGACTTCCCTGGAGCTATATGCAGGTTGTCTAACACGGGGTTTTTTCCGCCAATCCTTCCGTTTTGTCGGAAATAGATTTCCGTCAATTAGCGGAAATGATTTTTTTTCATGGTGGCTTGTTATAAGCTAATTGTCTGTTTTGTTGATCTGCAGAGGTCCGATGCACGCTGTTAGAGAAGCCTGTCTGACTCTCCCATTCGCACCAAACATTTTCGTGAAACAATTATCCTTTAATCCACAGACCTAGTAACGGTGAATGATGAATCCACAGTAACGGTGAATGAATGCAGTCTTCCCTAATCCTAGGTCTGTGCTTTAATCGTTGAATCTGGAAAACTAGGAAAAGCAAGGCGTGTGTTGGTGTGACGTCATTCAGGGTGTTTCTAGCTGCTGTTGAAGTCAACACGAGATGTTCCCTAAATCAGCAGCATCAGCGTGTATTCCGACGTCCACAACACCTTGATGGCAGCCTTCCACTTTTCTGTGATTTTCTCCGTCCACAGACCCTATAAACTCTTCGGTAATATTTATATTGCCTGATCCGTCGTCGCATCAGCTACGCAACTGTGTTTCTCATTCCTCTCGGTTTTTCGGTCTCGTCGAAGCAATCGACAAGCCTCCGACCGTTTATCGCTGCCACATCGGGGAAATCTGCTGCCTCGCGTTCGCCTGTAGTCGCTTCCTAGTCCACAACCGTGCTCTCTCTCCCCTTGACGCCAACATCAAACAGCCATATCGCCAGATCTGCTCTGCTCCGTGTGCTCTTCTACAGATGTGCTCTGCTACATACATCAACATTATCCATTTCTAGCCACATTGTAGGCCTATTTCATCTGGCATTATGGTTAGGTGCCAGACAGACTTAACCGTCAAATGTTATAACTCGTCACCATTATCGCACAAGTTGAGCTGGCACTGACGCTCGATGGAAGGGCTAGCAGTTTTTATGGCGAAGATTCCACTCATTTTATGCGATATGACTGATTGAGGTCAGAATGACTGACTGAGGAAAAGTGGTGAAATTTAAGGCGCATTGTTCTGTGGTGGTACAACTGAAAAGATCCAAATATAGCTCTCTTCAAGTCATCATTTTAGTGGCGGAATTATTTTATGAGTTGGCGGAAATTTTTTGAGCGATTTCCGCCAATTGGCGGAAGGCTCGACGACGAAAAAAACCTTGGTCTAACATGTACTACTTTTGCGCGAGTGTACTACTTATCCTACTTTTTTGAAAATTGTACTACTGAAATCCTACTACTTATAAAGCAAGATTTCTGACGACAAGGATATACTGGACCATTCACCAATATTGTCAGACCATTTTGCACGCTAAATGATGCAGCGAAATTTGAAGCATAACATTGATATTGGGATTGGAGCTCGACAGATACTGCGAAAGGGAAACGTCTGGCACAAGCGATGTGCTTCAATTTCGGAAAGATTGTCGTTCGATTCTAATCCTGACTGTGAAAAAGTTGACCTCGATCTCCTTTATCATTTTCCCTGACTCGTTATATTAGTGGCTTTTCTCCAGTTACGATGAAGAATCAGTCAGTGAGTCTTATAGGCGTGTGGGAAGAAAATTGAAAGCCGAATAGCAGTTGGTCACTTGAATGTATTAACGTAGAGAGAGCGTTGAAGCAATGGAGGTCATTCATCAATGGTAAATTCGTTCAATTACGAAGGAATTTCTGTCCTTTTGTCGAAGTGCCGGCAGAAAGAGGAACTTGGCCCTGGAGGAAAGGAAAGCTCGTGAAGCGAAAGAACAACAACAGGGTACAACCAAGAGAAAAGCTGAACTAGATCTCTTGAAGGAGATGGAGAACAAACAAGCTTTGTTGAACCGGGAGAGGGAGACTCTTGACGAGGAAATATTGGCGCTAAAGAGGAAACACATCATGGAGTAGACAATGACAGAAAAAGTGACAGACATTTAGTGCCGACCATATTAAGTAGTTTTCTTGGATGATGATGATTACAGGACAGGAGTTTCCGTGACAACACGATTTATTTTTTTACTTTGTTGACATGTATTTTTATCTGATTACAAAAGCAGTCAAAGTGATTGCACGAACGCCGATCTTCAAAACCGGTTACGCATCACGTCGATAAAGTCCGTAAGCATATCGCTTTACCAATCATGTCACTTGAGTTACTCACAAGTCCTTTGAACTCAATTGGGTACTTATGGGTTATCTTCCCCCCAGGTTTTCAAATTTATCTGAAATCTGGAAAAATGAATCAATCATCACCAAACTTCAGATAAACGTGTTTAAGTATATTTCCTACCTGCATACGAAATTTTATGCGGATCAGACAAGCACTTTTTGCATGAGAGACGATCACGTGAAATGTAGTGAAGTCTGCAGCTTGATCTGACTTCGTCTGTTCGACGCATTATTGTTACTCGTGTGTGCATTGTTCTTTCTCCCTCCCCGTCTCATCCACTGTTATTTGAAATCTTTCCACGACCACTACCTTGCCGCACCTTTATTAAACCAAGCATATTACGAGATGTGGTCTGGTCATCATCGCTTCACGAGTTGTCGGGAAATGACTTTGTTAACCTCAAGTGCTTTCTGCTCCGACGGTGAGGTCATAGAGATCAGATGAAGCTGCCGGCATCGCTGCACTTCAAGTTATCACTCCTAATTCAAAAAGTACTTGTCTGATTTGCCTAAATTTTTTGGATGTGGGTAGAGAAGAACCTCACTTGTGCAACGTTTTGTGACGATTGATTCATTTCTACGGATTTCAGACAAATTTGAAAACGTGGGGGAGTTGAAAACGTGATCAGTTTGATCGTCTTTTATTGCTTTTGTTTGATATTACAAAAACGTACATTTGCCTGCACATAGTATAATGCAACAACAATCTTCTTAATATTTTCTACATGTACACCTTGGTTAATTATATCTATTTAGTAAACAGTAACTTCATTTTGTTAGCTTCTTGTGCTAACTTCTTGAAATAATCTAAAATCCCTAAACAAAGAGTTGAATTCCAGTTAACATACAAGCTTGCAGACAGCACAGCACATTCATTCTTGAAACTGATTATAATAAATTATTAGCAGATGGGAATTGATACTTATCAATTGTCAACTGACACGTTTCGAGCGCTGTAAGGACGAACTAAATTCTGGTTCAGTATAGTAAGCCCGTCCCAAATTCAAGCACGGTGCGGTGCAGTGATGAGTCATCATGATGACTCAGCCCCCCCCCCTGGAAGGAAGTCGCCAAGTATGTGATGGAAGGATGGGTCCGAGAGGAGGAAACTGTTCCCTACCCCCTCTGGAAGGAAGGAAGGAGATTTTCAATGACGCAAGTCGGACAATTTGACGCAGAAAACCATTTTTACCAACTGAATTCGTCACTTCAGATACGTGACGTGACGCAAGTCGGTCTTTATGACGCAAATGGTATATTAGACGCAATAAGTATATTTGACTCAAGCTGAAGTAAATGAAAATTGAAGTCAGACTTTTTGACGCAGTTCGTATATTTGACTCAAAATCATGAAATAAATTCTGAAAACTTCCTGACGCGTCCGAACAATTTGACTCAAAAACGATCGATAATGCAATGCGGTATATTATTATCTAAATATACGGTCACAAGTTCTCTCAACAATTTTATGTATCGAATTGTGACTTCTATAAAAGGTACATGTTGAAATATACAGAAGTCAAGAGTCCAGCTCGAAGTTCACTTTTCTATTGAAACACATATTCAAATGTTTACAATCCATGATAACATATATATTTAGTACAGATAAACATCACAACTCGCCCTTTCTTTCGAAAAGAGTCCAATCACTAATGCAGAAGACAGCAAAGAGGCTGAAAAGGCGAACACTCATAAATCAATCACTTAGTGAGAATCACACCATCACTATACACAGCGATGTCACTCGATTAATGAGACTCACTATCACTGTCGACATTAATGTCATTCGAGGTCATCTCAAAGTCTCGGAAGCGCGACGGCGCCCTGCGGCTCCTCTGTGGTCTTGGATTTCTTCTCTCCTGATTTCGCGTTTGACCAGTCCTTCCTGTCTGTGGTCGGTCTTCACTTCTTGCACCTTCCTCGTTCACTCGATCCCATCTCCTTTCGACGGTCGGCGATAGTCGTTCACTATCGAGTATGATCCGTTCTTCCGCCTCCTCCGTTTTAGTTTCGGACATCATGCGATTCTTGACGGGCAAAGGTGATAACCTAGCAGTCGATTCATTCTTAATCCTACCCCCTTCCTTAACCATGACTGTATGTCTATCAACTTGACTAACAACCTCAGCCGTAGTTCCTGGTGCCTCAAGTTTCTTGACTACTGGAGATTTGACAAGTACTTCTGAGCCGGGAGGGAATTGCCTATTTTCATAACGTCTATGTGCATCTGCTCTATGCCTACGCTTAGCAATGTTCTGGGCGGCAGAACCGAAGGGCTGCGGAGAAAGGTATCGGTCGCTAAGGGGTGGGAGTGAGAGGTCCTTGACTCTAAAGGCTAAAAAAAGCTCGCTAGGTGTGTACCCTGTTGTTGCATGTATGTCATTTCTTATTGCCATTAAGGCGGTCGGCAGAACATGTCTCCAGCTACTGCTTTCCAATCTTTGTTCGAGTAACAAAACATTTAAGCTTCTTCTGTAGCGTCCCGTTAAACCTTTCGCACAAACCGTTTGAGCTAGGCCTGTAAGTATTCGTAAATAATTTCTTAACTCCGAAATTGCGTAAATAGTTCAAAAATTCCTTGCTTCTGTATTGTGTGCCATTATCAGACAGGATAGCGTCAGGAAACCCATACCGTGAAAAGAAATCCCGAAATTTATCAATAAGCGTTCGTGCAGACATATCCCTCACTGGGTAGGCCTCAGGAAACCTAGAGAAAGCGTCCATGATTACCAAAATATATTGATAACCTCCATCTGATGGAAGCGGTCCAATGTAATCTGTTGCAATCATTTGAAGAGGGGCATCTAAAAGGTATGGTTTCAGCTGCGCGTTCACGAACTTAGGTTTAATCATTGAACATATTCTACAATGTTGGACAAAGTGTCGCACGTCTTGCCGGAGGTTTGGCCAAAAATATGTGCTCGTCGCCTTCTGTATCATGTTCTCTATCCCCTGGTGTCCATAATGCAGTGCTGTCAAGAGTTGAGTTCGTTTCCGGGGAGGAATTAGGAGTTTGTCTTTCACGTAAATAATTCCATTCTTGATTGATAAATCATTCTTACAACACCAAAGTTGCTGGGACACTCCATTTGGTTGGCGACTGTCATTTCTATCAATTGCTTTGAAAAGAATCTTGAATTCTGGGTCATCTTTCTGGGCCCTTCTGATAGCATCAACCTCAACCGAAACTTCTCCATCTTCATCTACCTCGGCAATCGAATAAACTCGTGATAACGCATCCGCTACAACATTTTCTTTCCCTGGGATGTATTTAACATCATAGTCAAACTCAGAAACCAACACTCTCCATCTATGAACTTTGGAACTGACGCTATCTGCTTGTAAAAGGTATTTCAAGGGTTGGTGATCTGTTAACACCGTGAATCTTTTCCCAACTAAGAAAGATCTCAGCCTCTGCATGGCCCATACAATCGCGAACGTCTCCTTATCGATAGTACTCCAACGTGTCTCTGTCTCGGTGAGCTTCTTCGATGCGAATGAAACTGGCTGTCCCGCTTTGGTCATGAGGCAAGCCCCTACACAATCATTTGATGCATCTGTGCTCAACACTAATTCCTCTTCAGACCTCGGGAGGACCAAAACGCCATCAGACAATTGATCTTTGAGCTTATTAAATGCTAGTAACGTCGCATCTGTCCATGTGATTTCTTTTCCTGATGCCAAATCGTGCAAATCTTTAGAAATTGAGGCAAAGTCTCGGACGTAATTTCGGAAATAATTGCACATTCCCAGGAAACGCTGTAACTCTTTCGGGGTTTTCGGCGTTGGGAACTGCCTTATGGTTGTCGTCCTGTCTGGATCGGGGGTAATTTTCCCGTCGCTGATCTTATGGCCGAGGTATGATACACTGCTTTTATGGAAAGAGCATTTCTGCATGTTCAAGCTTAAATTGCTATCTTGAATTCTTCGTAAAACTTCGGATAATGCCTTATCGTGATCTGCTTTATTCTTGGCGTGAATGAGGATATCATCAACATATACTGACACACCTGTTATATTGTGGAAGAGTTCATGCATTACACGCGTGCAGTAACTTACGGCATTTTTGAGCCCAAATGGTAGTCTCCGAAACTGGTATAAATTGCCGACCGCATAAAATGCGGTTTTCTCCTTATCTGATGGGTGTAGCGGCAGTTGGTAATAGAACTGTGAAAAGTCAAGTGTAGAGAACACACAACAACCTTCTAAACGCTGCAAAAGTTCCTGTACATTTGGAATCGGGTAAGCATCACCTTTAGTCAGACTATTCACCGGCCTATAATCAATAGCCATTCGATAGCCACCTGAGCGCTTAGGGACAATAACCGGAGCATGCCTCCAAGGGGACCTAGATGCCTCGATGATACCGGCTTCCAATAGCTGTTTCACCTGTTCCTTGCATATTTGATAGTTCCGAGGGCTCATGGACCTTACTTTGCACTGATGTGGGAGCGATTCTGGACTGACCTCAATGACTGGAGACGGCTCTTTTGTATAACAAGCTCTGCCAAGTGGCTTATCAAAAACATCTGGAAATTCAGACAAGGTTTTGGCAACAAAGTCAGAATCAAATCAGGTCCTTCTTCATTTAGCTGGATTGATCTGAACCTTCCAAGTAAATTCATTCCTATCAAACAGTCACAAGGTAGGCCTACTGACGAAGGTACAACATAAAACAAGATTTCATTACAATTTCCGCTTATTTTCAGAGGGCCGCTAATGGCCTTATCTAACTTCAAAATTCTGCCGTCAGGCAGAAGAGCCTGATGTCTAGCCTTTCGAACTCCCTTCTGAAGTCCTGCCTGATTTACAAACTCTTGTGACAATAAAGATATCGTGGCACCTATAGCACGGGAGATCACGCAAACCGACCTTTGCGACGTCAAAAAGTTTAGCTATCTCAAGAGAACTTTCTTCCACATGCAAACTGATCACCACTGCGGAGCGCCACGAAAAAGGCATTATTCAATGCAGATTATTAAGAAAATGCTATTTGAGATCGAGTCTGTTTTCTAAAAATCGATCTCTTTTATCATCATTATAGTATATCATGGATCTATATCGAGCACATCAACTTTCTATAAATAGGCAGGTAACTATTAGTGAGACAGTTTCACACAAGACACTATTCACTGCATGGAAATGTGTCTCGTGCGTCATGGAAATGAACAAGTCATTCATTGGATGCCAACGTCGAATCAGCACGCTGTAATTCTGTAGCGAATTTGATAAGCCGATGACGAGTTTTTTCATCAGTTTACTACAAAGGCATGTCAAGGTAAGTTGTTGTGTGTGGGGAAGATTACTGCAAATGACACGGTAGTAATTCATCGACTATTCGATTTGTAGACTAGCTACTACAGATGGAAGACACCACGTAGATAAGTGTTGAGGAAGACCAACTCCAAACCCGCGTGATTAGGCGTTGGACGGTTTAGGGATGGGGCTATTGCTTCAACTAAGTTGGAGCAATATAGAAAAATGATGAAAATATTGCTTTTATGCTTAAAGCATTGCCAATTTGGTCAAACGAAAAGAAAATGTAGTTCAGTTTTCACTGTAATTCATTTAGTTTGTGTATTTATTTGATTTTGAAATTTAAAATATCTATGTTGTCGGAAACAGTAGACGAGTCAGGTTTGGTGGTGCTACATATATGCTTACAGAGGCGTTGTGAGATAAAAAACGAAGTTTTACTTTGGAGCAGCAGATGTGGGAGTCGCTTATGACAATTATATGTAAACACGGCATATCTAACGAATGCGAAGATCCGGGAACGGAAGAATATACAGTTAAACACATACCCTATTGGCAAATCCTAGAATAAAACTAGTTTATTAAAAGTCTAAATGCACAGAAGAATTAATACTGGGAATCTAGATATCCAAACTCTAAAATGAGTAAGATACACAATACTAATGGTCATATAACCTAAAGAATATGAGATATAGTTGGAGAGAAAATAAATGGCCCAAATTAGCAATGAATTTACAACAAAAATTAATCATAATAATGCATTTATGAAAACATATATAAACTTAGGCACACACATGCATAATAGACATAAGTCAGCAAATATACACATACCCCGTCAAAGAAAAATAAGTATTATTAAAGTAAAATTGAAGTGATATGCAGTTAGTATTATATAATTTTTTGTGACAGTGAAATCTTAGTAAAACTTTGGTTTATACATTTAGTATTTTCCCAGTATTCAGTAAAACTAAAATTTTTCCAACTCGGTAAATACTAACTTTTTCTTCAGTTCCCAAACCTCAGTAATACTTCAGTTTCCCAACTCGGTAAATACTTAGTTTTCATCAGTTCCCAAACCTCGGTAGGCCTAATACTTCAGTTTCCCAACTCGGTAAATACTTAGTTTTCATCAGTTCCCAAACCTCGGTAGGCCTAATACTTCAGTTTCCCAACTTGACAAATACTTAGTTTTTCTTCAGTTCCCAAACATCAGTAATACTTCAGTTTTCCAACTCGGTAAATACTTACAATTTTAAACCCTAGAAACTTAAATAAAACTTTTTTTTCGTTTCTCAGTGCAGAAATGACTTAGTAATGTTTAGGGTAGAAAATCGAAGTAAAACTTTAATTTTCTCTACTCAGTTTTACTTGCCGTCAAAAACTTCAATAATACTTCAGTGTACTTTGACTGGGTACATGCATGTAAAAACATAATACATGAAAACCAACTCACACATAAATATATAGATATTTCGATATAGTATAGATTATATATATTATATAGTTTATATAGATTAGATATAATATAGATTTATAGATATATAACATACAAGAAGAACTGAAATTCTAAAAAAATATAAAGCTATGCGAGGAGTCATCAGGGGGGAAGCATGTGGCTGCAAGAGCAAGGTTTCGGCCCTTGGTCAAGAGGTTAAGAGGATAAATTTTAGAAAGGATTCGATCAAAATGTTTGTAATTGAAAACACAAATGTCGTCAACATAACCAGTGATGTAAGATAGGAGCTTGGCTAAACCAAATTTTTTGGCAGCAAGAAAACCAGTCATGTACCTGAACTCCCTATAGACTAAGAAAGGATCAGATAACAGTGAACTGGAATTCCCCCCATTGGAATGCCTCGAATCTGTTTAAAGACAATTCCCCCAAAAGTAATGGAAGTGTTGTCATTGTCAAGAATGAAATTTATGGCAATAAGGAATTGTTCTTTCGACCAGCAGTGATACCCCTTGTACTTTTTGTTCGAGAAGAAGGTTTTGCTATCCTATGCAAATGAAGGTTTTGGATGTGCTGAAAATCAGGTCACACAGTTTCTTCAAAGAATCTTTAACTTGACTCAAGTTTAAATTAGTGTAAAGCATGGAGAAATCATACACCTGAAGGGAATAGCAGTTAATGTCTGATGTCCTATCAGGTAAATCTCCAGAGGACTTAATACTCCAGGAAGTATTGATTCCCGAATTATTCTTGATAGAAAGGTAATTACTTTTAAACCTATCCCTGATTATTTGTAAGCTCTTGTTAACTAGGATAGCTAAATAAATAATAATCAAATAATTCTAGAAATTTCAAAGTAATTTAACTATGCAATGTAATTCGTAGTCTTCGCGTTTTATAAAGTATATTTTTTCAAAGAAAACACCTTGAATTTAGTTTGTCAAGATAACCCCACCAAATCACTGGGCCGTATTCTTGTACCTCCATACATTTTCGTCATAAGGTCGCTTTGACCTAGGTAGTCATTTCCAAGATGTCCTTATTCAAGGTAGCCTCGACTTAGAAGTATTCCTGAACGCTCCTTTGGAGCTCCCTTCGTGAAGGAGTTCCTTACGACAAAGTCTCCCTTTATCTGCTGTGAAATTTTATGGCATTCAATGTCACCTTACATAAGGTCGGCCTAAATTAGAGTCGTGGCAAAATCGTGAAGCTGCGACTCAGTTTGTTACATTGTTCATGGTCTTCAATACTAATTCAATCAGCAGAAGCTTCAGGTAATCGAACACTTGCATTGTCTCTACAACTGAAGTCTTTCGTAGACGTCATAGATTTCCGACATAATTGCATCTAAGTTGATGAAAAGTTGGCTCTTCTATTCTTCACCTACATTTCAGACCTGTTCAGAACTGGTGTTGAGTTTCAAAAAGGACGAATTCTGATTACAAGGGATTAGGGTCCAATTTCAATGTGCAGGATTGCTTCAATAGCAACCTTCATTGACTTACTCTGTCGTCTGACAACATTTGTCTTTGCTCATGAAGACATCAATCGCACGAGTGACAGCTGCATGGAGTAGCGGCGATTGCATACAAGCAACCAAATGATAACATAACTGGCGGATCATCAAGCATGCGTGTATTTACACTTCACACAGTGTGTGACAGTGCGAATCAGTGTGTGATGGACTAGGCATGTATCACATTTTGTGAAGATCGATATTCGAAGATCGATTTAGATTTAGTTATCTGAATGGAATATGATCATTTATAATTATGCCTAAAGACTTATTGAGTACACAGTGAGTAGGCTACTTGCACAGTGACTAAGTGAAGTTACGATTCTTGCAGGTAGATAAAAACCTTCTGTTTGAGCTGAAAACAAAGCATGGACAATCAACCCATATTTCCTCTAATCACAGTCACGGGATGCTTTTCTAAATGTGTTGTCCGGGGCTCTTGATAATGGAGAGGGCGCTAATTAGAGGTAGGAAGGCGCCTAAACGTACATGAGGATGCCGGCATTATTCTACTGTTTCATGTTCAGTGGATTGGAACTGAGCCTTTTGCTTGAATGTAGATCGTGTTTTCAATCAGAGTCAGTTTCACTCTCCTTTTTCGAGAATATGCTTTCATCCGTGACTTCCTATTTCTGCAGGCAGGCCTCCCGGTCATCTACATGTGGAGACCAGGAGATCTACGGAAATAGAAAGTAGATTGTATAGCTTCTAAGTTGTACGCTATGCACTTGTAATGGAATATGAGTAGGCCTACCATCCACACAAGTCAAAAGCACGTGAAGATCCATAAAATAAGCATCGTTGAGATAGATTTGGAAATTTTGTAAAATTTAGTGAATAGCGGGTGCTCTCTTGCAATGGCCGGAGAGACCTCTGCACAATTTTGCTTGCTGTCGACTGGGAAAGCTTATAAACAAGCTGTCAATAGAAATTTGAAAACTTCTACTCGCAAAGTATCGGAGTGCCACTTTCAGCTGAATGGAATGCGGCTGATTTCCTCGATTTTTGACAGATTTGGAAGGGTAGTCCTTCAATAAAGGCAGAATATAACGAAATCTTCCTCTCGTAAAACGATATCTTTGAAAAAAAAACTGGTTCACATTCTGCTTTTCCTTCGAACGTCGAGTGATTTGAAGCCATCTTTGGGTTTTATCGGAAAGAATCTGTAGAAACACTTGGACTTCGCTTATTCACTTATTATTGAGTAGGTTTACCTGATGGATATCCATTATATTACATGACTTGTGCAAATCTGTCAGCGCATCCATAAACTGTATAGGCATGAAGGAATCGTGACAGTGAACGTTTAGCATTTCTGAATCAAACGATCGAGTAGCAGGGAAATTTTCTCCCAAACGACAACCGGTTAACTTCCGTCCGTATTATAATGTCGTCATCGACTATGTCCCATATCGATGGTGTTGAAATGGTAGTGAAATTCAGGGTCTCACAATTCTGAAATTGGTATAGCAATATGACTAGTTCTGATTAAAGCAATAAATTTATTCAGCGTATCTTTAGTAGACCTATGTCAATTGCATTCTTTTGAATAGGATGTTCATTATTGCCCTCATAGCACCATAGGAATAGACGCAATATATTACAACGCAGTGAATATGAAAACATGTTTCCCAGCCATGCTCTTAACTCTCGCTTATAATCAAAAAGGTTTGCCTCTACTAAACAATATGTAGCTTTTACGGTGCTGGAAAAGTGTCAAAGGGTTGTTTGGATATTTATCTGAGTATGTGTCTGTTAACTGCAATTTCTAATGGATTATCTTACAGCTCTCCCACCGTACATGAGAAATACCAAGAATCACAAATTTATAAATCTGCTGAAAAATGCTAATCAAGGTCTGAATGACTGATTATAATCAGTCACTCTGTGAAGTCGAAAAATATTGATAGAGGTTCTGACTTATCAAATAATAGATAGACGGATCAAATAAAATAAGAAAGATATTACCAGAATCTAATTAATGCTCAAGAAACTAAAATGTCAAAATAAACTACAAAATGACAGTGTACTACCTTATTCCAATGACAAGATGTTCTCATATTGTGATTACTTTTCAGAATGGATTCTTCTTGTAAGTATATTCACTGTTTTGTTAAAAATAGTTCACGCTCGTTCCTGAATGATTAGAAGTTCAAGAGCATAATTCAACATTTCCGCAAATTCAGTAGCAAAATAAAGTATTTTCAGTTTTTGCTTTGTTGGGAAATGCTTTTTGATGTGCATCTCCACACAATGTATACTCTTATACATGTAAGTGGCAAGTGCATTCACATTTCTGATTTGCTTATGTTAACTTCGAATAATTCATCCAAGATATCGCAGTAGAAAGAAAGCCTGATTTTGAGAGATGTTTTCCTAATATGTAGTGATGATTGAACAGCTCTTTTTCAATCACTCTTGGTAATCCCGGGGAAAGAAATAAACAACAGATTTGAGAAATAAAAATTAAACTTTTTAAAAGCAACCTTGCAGATTTTATCATGTACCAGAAGCTATTTTACTTGCAATATGCAGCGATTGATTTAAAAGGGATCAAGAGGCAGCTCTCCGCAAAAGCATTTTCTCAGGGTTAGGTTCTGAGGTTTTTTTATCGAAATTCTTATCCTATCAATTTTTGCAACTCATCATCTAGCCCTGTAACATCAGATTGCAGTATGTGGCATGGACCCCAGTGAGAAGATAGGGTCATGGTCAACGAAAACCAAGTGAAGAAATTGCAGAGTGAAAAGGAAATACAATTCAGGACTTTCTGACTCAATTGCTTTTTTTCCACAATTTCAATCGATAATCACATCACTTGAGTTTGCAAATTATGCTGACTCGTTGGAGGAGAGCAAATATGTCAACAGTGACAAAATAAAAGAAAAACTTATCATGGACCTACCGAAGCTGAAAGAGATTCATATCAAAGAAGCTTCAGAATACTTAGCAATGCAGGAGACCACGGTTTTTAGTAGGAGTATGTGCATGAGCTATATATTGATTGCATTATACTATGCATTCCCATCAAGCAACTGCGATTTAGCGTGATGATTATAGATTATAGTCTATATAGTGTATAGGTATATGCCGATGCGCATTTCACTAGATCTACATGTAGAATGATTCATTATGTTGTAATGCGAGTAGGTCCATCAAGTGTCAAATAATTGCTTCAGAATATGGCTGTCATGATATTGTGTTAGACATTCTATTTCATATCCTCCACATCGAAATTCTTAGCTGACTGCATCGTTGATGTCGTTTGAATACGTCTTCAGCTCTGCGTACATTTAGCCTGTTAAGTACAGAATCCGTCCTTAGAAACTCAGCCAATTCCTTCATAGCGAATTGGATGCTCACTAAATTTAGAGAAAGATGTCATAAACAGGAATCTTGTGATTGATGAACTTCGATGTCTGGCCCTCCAAACGAATAGCGCAGAATCATTGCCACTGTATCTTGGGCCGTTTTTTTTCATTTCTTGATAGGATGCTAGGCCAACTGTAGATTGGGCTGTGACTGGTCAACTTTTTTGTAGCAATAATTTTTTGACATTCAATGAGTTGGTAATTCAACGGCACTGGTACTGACATTCCGTGATACAAGCATTAATTGAAATTGATAGAGGTAGGCTATATTCTTATGATGATGTGACTGGTTCACGAGATTTCAAAGATTGCTCTAAAGATTTTAAACTCGAGAAAATGGCAATCCATAGTTATCCACAGAAACCAATTCAAAATTTCTGCTTTGTGTTTCTACCTGAAGCAAAAAATAAATAAATAGATGATGATAAATCTAAGTGATTATCATCATTCCGATAGAGCTTTCACAAATGCGATTGACATACTTTCAGATGGAATGCTTTCAGAAAAGGAGCTCGACAATTCGTTTCTAGATTTTCTCATGAAGGATGAGAACACTAGTACCTTGGAGGAGGAGGAGGCAGAAAGTTTCTCCAGCACTTGCGACAAAAACTCGGCCAATATTGGGTCGCCTGATCGAAATTCATGCTCGAAGCGCCGTCGTGGTAGATAATACCTATGTCCAATTGAAGAAGATAAGTTTGGCATACATGTAATTAAAGACAGCAGACTTGCCGAACATATAAAAAGAAAACATATAAATGTGGGCGGAATGTCAATGCAGGATATGGTGGTGCGAATCAAAAATTATACCATCGAGGCCTGCGGAATAACTGACTATGAAAAATGTTGCTTTTGCGGAATCCCACAGAGAAAGAATTATATGTCTAAGCATTTGTCTAGAATATGAACATAATGAAATACATAATGAAAAGCCTGTGAGTCGCTCTATCTCATTGGAAGAAGCGAAAGATCAGATTTTGAGGGAGAATTCTTCGAGTTCTAATGTAATACTGATGAATAATGAGGATTTTGCGGTAAGTTAAAATGGAAAATATCTTACTATTATTTGTTAAGATACCATGTTCAATACGCGTATCGAATTGTGTACAAAGTTGTACGAATTGTGACAATGTCATACAGGTCTCGAAATTTGTACTTGCTGCTTTGATTCTATTTCTGCTCATAAGAACATCGAAACTTCGTAAATGCGGCTCACAATAATTGCTTTAAGTTTGTTGTTATTTACTCAAAGCTCATATTTTTTATCTGTAGTGTTGTCTAGTTCAATCGATTGTTTTCCATCCGTTTTTAGCAAATTTGCTAAATTTCCGGGATTTGGATTTTGGAATTGGGTGGCAACCCTGGTTGTGCGATTGCACGCCAAAATCTATTTCGGCATGCATCCCTCGTATGCATTTGGTGGCGAGCGAGTTGCAGTCTAAATGATGTTCAAGACTGCTTTTGCATTGGCTTAATTTCGATTTTTAACGCAAGCAATCTTCTTCGAGTTTTCTGCACACAGGCCTACCGGTCTGCGGACGAAAAAAGCGAGGGTTGACTTCAGAGTGTGCACTGCATACTATAGGGCACAAAATTCTTGTCAATTTGCGCACAATGTCCAGGCGTCGATTCCGACCAACGCGAGAGTTTCGTGCCTGTTGTTGCCTGATTCTAATCCATATTGCGCATTTCATCAAATGAATGCATAACTGCTGATTTGTGGATTGGTCCCGAATTGAGAAAAATTCCTAAACTATACGAGTAGCATATATATTCTATAGATAAATGAATATTGCTTATTTGGCTTTTCCTTATATCTTGCAAATGACTGTAGTATTTTTGTATTATTGTTACATTCATCACATGAACAGAGTATTTTTCGTGAATGAACATTTTTTTCACGAATAGGTGCCAAATTTTGGTTTCGTCCCTCAAAGTTTGCAGTGCATGCCTACATTTACTAATAAAATTGATGTAATTTACAATACTTGATCAGCAAAAATAGGCCTATTTGCATTAGAAGTGATCGGCCAGTAGACCAAGTCTTCCGAATTCTATATGATTCATGTTTCAAAAAAAAGTTCTTATTATTCAGAACTGTCTCAATAACTGGGGTGGAGGGAAATTATCGAGTGGCACGATAGAGAAGTACACACGTTATCTTCAGCAACTTATGACCGTGACAAAGGTGAACAATTTCTTCGATCTGGTGTTGGTTCCTGAAAATCGAAATTCGATCTCAGATCATTTGGGATTAGTTGCCGAAAGCTCTCCGAGTATTTGTACATCAACTCTGGCGGCACTTTCATCTCTCCAGCGATACCTCAGTTGCAATAAATGACTGACATATGTGATCGCAGTTTAGAGCCAGAGCTGAAAGCCTTTGAAAATCAACTGGTCCTTTGGAATCGTAGTAATAATTCAAACAAAAAAGCAGATAATGCACGCTTAAGGGTAAGTATAAATGCTGGACAAGGAGCACGCAGTCGCTCGTTTCTGTTTGATATAAAATTATGTCTGTTGCTGTGGCAATATTCTAAAAACATCTTCCAGCTAGTAAATGTGATTCGCTTCGCTAACCCTTTATATGGCCGATATGACTGATGAAAACACCTGTTTTTTGCTGATAGTAATTCAGAGGCTCAAAACATTCCCATAAAAATGAGGGAAATTTCCATGTCTAGCAGAGAATAAGTGATCAGAATGATTTGTGCTTTAACATCACTAGCATCTGATAACAAGAGCAAAATTATAGCAGCAATTAAATTACTGTATAAATATTTACAAAATTATAGATAAGAATTTTTTCCAAATTCTAATGGCAACATCAGCAAGCAAGAAATAAACTACCAACTGTTGTAAAAAAACAGCCTGAATGACGTATTTTTGTTTATGTGAATGTTGAACATGACCAATTTTTCCAATAATTCTATTTCAGAGTGAATTGGATGATCATTTAATTACTGAGGAAGATGTTATAAACATGAATCTTGTGATTGCTGAACTTCGACGTGTAGCCCTCCAAAAGAATGACGCAGAATCATTGTCACTGTATCTTGGGGCCGCTTTTTCGTTTCGTGATGGGAATTGTAATCGCCCTGATGTGCCGTCAAATGCGACTCTGTCGGAATTTCTCGCATGGAAAAGCGAACTAGAAAGTGCTAAAAATGGTGAAATGCCGCATTTCAGAGTTCATAGTCATAAAACTTGTCACATTTATGGGGCCCAACGAGTAACAATCTCAGAGGAAAACGTGCCAATTTTACTCGAATTAGGTCGCATAAGATTGGAGAAGGAAGGATTGGCAGTTGCTGCACATGGATATGTGACGGGAAGTGCAAGGCGATTTCAAGATAGTTCGCCCATTCTTATGGTTTTTCCTGGTAAAGGCGGCAACTTTAGTTCAGCTTGGAGACGTGTACGACTAGCAAATATCAAGATACTGAATGTAACAAATACTGCTTATCGACACTATATTGAAACAAAGGTAAGAGATTTCATAAGAGATGTTACATTTTCTTAATTCAGCTCAATTCATGGTAGCCAAAGGCGATTGTCTTGGATGCCAACTGCTATGGGTAGGAACAGTTGGGATGTTTTGCTGTCTGTATTTGTATACTTAATCCTGATATTAAAACAAAGCATGCTAGCCGTCATGCATTAATGATTTCGACGTTCACGCTTTGAACGAAAGCCAATCGTTGTTTCCACGACTAATCAAAATTTCCCTGAATCTTGCTGTTGCCTCAAATAGATGCATGCAGTGAGTGGCATAAGAAAAGCAAATAAAAATTGCTGTCAATGCATCGGGAATTACTTTCGAAAGTTTTTTAGCTCTGTTGACCCGTTTTTTGACCATGCCTATTTAGCATCAAAACTCTTTTCGAGGTATTGTTGTCACACATTATCATGAAAAACTAGTCAATCATTAAAAGAATATATGACTTATCAACATCTCATTCCACAGGGAAAAGAAGAATTGAATGTGGAAGAACAAGCTGCCCTGAATGATAGGCTGGCTCATCGAGGGCATGTGGCTCGACAGAATTATCAAGCTACTACGCAGCGACTGGCTGATAGGGGGAGCTGTCTTGTAAAGTCTTTGTTGGTAAGTTGGAGTCCCCACTGAGTGTGTTAGATACAATGAAAATAACATTTTCAATAATACTTAACGGTACTTAACATGTCTGCTGGTGGGAGCGCACTGTCTGTCTTCTTAGGAGCAAACTGCAGGTCATATTGAATATAAATTTATTAAAATGTTAAACAATATTTAGGCGTCATAGTCGAATGTCCCAGCTTCAATTAGCAAAGAAATCCCATTCTAAGCTGGATTCATCAAAATGTGGTAGTTCTATTAAATAATGTTATTGTTCTTGACAAAAAGGTTTGCAGGTCGTTCAAGAGGTAAACCGACACAGAAATTTTGACAAAAAACTTAGATAAAGCTCTAATAGGGTGGGTTGGTAGACGAAGTTGTCAGATATTTCTGCCCACTAAATCAATGTTATATTCCATTAATATGCAGTATAGAAATGGAGCTATTCGGGAATTCCTCTTGTGCATAGATTGTTATAACCCTCATGAAAAATTGTCTTGTTAACTTAACGGGTTTAGACCCTGCATCCATTGAAAGATCAGTGCGCTTTTATTTCAATACTTTAACATGCATGAATCTTTTCTTATGACGGTGACTATATCGATCGAATTTGCGTGAAGAAGTGCATGGGAAGGTTTCTTCATATCATCTCTTAGACATAAGCTGACTCGACTTCAGAAATGCTGGTCGTGTTGTTGATTCAGTATAGCTGCGATGATGATTATCGATTGAAATTGCGTGAAAAAGGGACACGAGTCAGATTGCACTGTGACATTTTCAACATTTATCTTATCTGCAGCAAAAATTCCAATCCCTCTCCAGTCGCATATTTTCTGACACAGCTTAAATTATTGTCATGCTTAATGCTTATTTATGCTCTAGTCTCTACACATTTTCTAGCAAGGTACCCCACTCAGTGTTCAAATCATGATAAAATGCATTGATGAATAGCTATCTACGAGTACAATGCAGTTCTTTATCATTCAAATATTGAGATTGAAGTTAAAGCAATGAGTAAATCAATGCACTGCAGTTTGTGATGAATTTCGAATTACAACTTGATTTGATTAATTCATGTTTTCTTTCTTTTCGGCAACGGCTATGTGTCTTGTATCGAACTTATACATAAGCCGTTCATTACAGAAGATATTATTGTGAAAGTTGTCAATTTTGATGTAGTGACTGTTGCCATGAATGCGCTACTTTTCAATTTTGATATCCTTAATTTTTGCTCCTTTCAATTTGCTGTTCAGCATCCTTCATTTTCCCATTTTCAACGTGTGTATAAACAAAGAAAAGTTGATAAAAGTTGTCTAAACTTCAGGAATCTGACAGAACAATTGAGGAGACTGGCGAGCAAATCAAAGTGAGTTGATAAATAGCTTGTGAGTTGTAGTGTACGTAGTCTCATGATCTTGTCTGTCTGAATTTCTCAGGAATCTGACAGAACAATTGAGGAGACTGGCGAGCAAATCAAAGTGAGTTGATAAATAGCTTGTGATCACTGCCATTTTTCTCTAAAATATACTGCATGTATCTTTGTGTATCGAGCCAATGGAATGCACGCTCTGGCGAATACTTAAGGACTTCAATGGCGAAAAGATTTTCATGTGTTCCATAACTGCATGAGTTGCTATGCTTTACCGCAACCTTCAAATTTCATAATCAGCTATTTGCAGATGTATAATAACATACTTCTTTATGAAATGTTCTTGATGTGAAGTGCCTCTTCAACCAATTCTGTGCTCATACATTCATGTACTTGTACTTCTCATCAAACTTATTGTACAAATTTCGTTTTACCATTTTACTGTTCACCTCATCTATATTTCCTATGCTTCATCTGCGCTTTCCTATTTGGAAATGAACGTTTTGACATTTGATGCAAGAAATACAGTTGCCTACTTCGATCTAGATTTGTATCATGTTGCATTTAATATCATTGCAGGGATCATCATCAAAATTGAAATTACGAAGGTGTCCCAAATTGAGCAGTAAAGCTCTTATGATGTGGGCATCCTCTAAAGATCAGGTGAGGCCAGAATTAAATGCATATATTTTACAATCAATTTTTCGGTGTAGTAATCTTTGAATTCGTCTAACACTTATGTAGAATATCCATGCGCACATTCATCCGAGTTATTCTGAATCTTTTGTCAACATCCTGTTCAGGGCCGGCTTGCACGGAACAAGATGATCGTCTCAAGATTATATAAAAATCAGGATGTGTGGGCTGTATCTAAATTTTTATCTCTAACAAATAACGTATTTCAACTTGGTGCTACCGACATTATATTTTCTTTTAGGATGAGATAATCGAAGATAAAATGATACAATTAAAGTTTCGTGCAACTGGACCCAGGTTCCTGATAGCACTGGCTGGGAGACGAATATTCAATGCCTAGAAGCAGTTCTGAAGATCTTATCAATAAATTAGCCATATGGGCCTTCCCTTAAAAACTGCAAAGAATATATCTAAAACCAATCTATATTCAAATAAAACCAGCAGCATCTAAAATCAAGATATTTAATATCCAGAATCGAATTGCATTTTTCTTGACTTTTGCAGTTATATGTTATTGAGGAAGATTGAGAACAAATGTACATGTATATTTTAACCCTCGGGGGGTTTTCTGGGTCCACGTGGACCCATTTTTCCAGATCACTTGCTGTTATTTATTAAGTTTTCAGTATTTATTATTGATATCACTGGACTTTATCTGTATCGATATGTCAATTATAACTGCCAAGTGAAAATGTATTAGCTGTTGTTTAAATAATTGCAATACATCGCAAACCTTTTAGTAAATCTATGGGTCCAGCTGGACCCAGTCACACTGATTCGTTTCATCGGTCGTCATAGCGCAGAAATTCAGTCACTGCTATTCCAAATAACAAAGGCCCGTATTCGTGAAACCAGATAAGGATTTCCCGTATCCTTAGCGACGCTATATCTTAGCCTTATCCTGACCGTCATATTCGTGAAGGCAGCTATCGTCACGCGCTCACGATGTGTAGCATTTTTTCTATTTTTAGCCTTAACGCCATGCACTTCAAAGGCTGACAACTGGTCAGATTTTGGAGACGTTGAAATCACAGGCGCACTTACAAACGATTCCATCGATTAGTTTGTCGATCTGCCCAGGCCGATTGGGCCGCCTCAACTCGCCTGATACAATGCGAAACAGTAGATAATGAAGCATCGGAATAGCGGTAGTGCTTATTGGCTGCACACAGAACACACGCACACTCCTTCCCTGCACACAAAGACACACGGGATAACGCAGCTGAAATTTCGCTTTGCTTCAAAGCTTTTGCTATCGTCGCTATTGTCGCACGCAGGTGCAACTGTGACGAACTAATGAAATCGATTTTGATGTGACGCGTGAACAATGCTCCCTGCCTGCGCTTGGCTATGAGACCGCGCAGGCAGGCCGTTCTGTCATTACACCGCACTGCTGTTTTATGCTACGAGCGAAGATGGCGGAACGCTCACAACGGAGCTCAAAAGTTGAAGCTTTGAGATTATTGAGGGGCGCGCAGAAGACGTTCCCGAAGCTTCTTCATCTGCGAATGACACGGAGGACTCCAGTGAATCATCTGGTTCATCTGATATCGATGAAAGTGACAATATTTCACCTTCTGATGACGACGTATCCATTAACCAAGCAATCGGCAATCAAGTGAATATTTCATCCGCTGATGGAGAGCAATGGACTTCTCTCCTACCTTAAGAACAGAGACGTGGCAGGGAGCGAAGAGAGAATCTGCTTAGACCAGCACCAGGTCTTACAAGTTACTCTCTGCGGCATATTCGCGCGCCAAATACTATTATAAATAGCTGGGAAATTTTGTTTGATCACGATATGATGGAGACAATACTAAAAGAGACAAATCGGCGAGGGAGATCTATCAAAGGTGCAACATGGACGGACGCTTCGATGGAAGAAATGTTAGCCTTCATTGGCCTGTTATATCTACGCGGCGTGTATCGTTCTCACATGGAGAGTACTGAAGAGCTGTGGTCGAAAGAACACGGAAGGCCCATCTTCAAAATAACAATGAGCCATTCAAGATTCAAAGAGTTACGTATCATGCTTCGTTTTGACAATCCTGAAACAAGGGCTGCTCGACAACTGCGAGACAAATTAGCAGCGGTTCGTCTTCTTTTGGATGGTTTTCACGAACAACTGTCAAAAATCGTATGTGCCTGGTGCATTTCTTACCGTTGATGAGGAACTATATCCTTTCAGAGGTCGCTGTGCATATAAGCAATATATGCCAAGCAAACCATCAAGGTATGGACTTAAGTTCTGGCTGTTGTGCGATGCCAACAATTATTTTTGTTACAATCTACAAATGTACACAGGCAAAGAAGACAATCCCAGTCATCACGGACTTGGAGAACGTGTTGTCATGGATTTGACCAGCTCTCTAGAAAATTCTGGAAGACACATAACAACTGACAATTTCTTTACTTCTTTGAAGCTCGCACGCTCTCTCCGCTCAAAAGGCATGACTTTGTTAGGAACTCTGAGGAAAAACAGACGAGAAGTTCTTCCGCAGATGAAGAATCTACAGGGCCGTGCTGTTTACTCTTCAGATTTCCGATTCAACCTCGAAGATCAAACATGCCTCCTCAGTTACAAATGCAAGAAAAATGATTGTGTCCTTCTTTTGAGCACCTTCCATCAAGAGCCAGTTGTTGACCAACAGACTGACCGAAAGGTTCCAGAAATGATAAAAGACTACAATGCGACCAAAGGAGGTGTAGATAAAGTTGACCAAATGGTGGCGACATATACGGTGAAATACATCAGCCGAAGATGGCACACAATCGTGTTTTGCAACCTCTTGGATTTGTGTGGGATAAATGCATATGTGTTGAATTGCGAAATTGATCCTCATTGGGGAAGAGACAAGCCTCACAAAAGAAGACAATTTCTGCGATGCTTAGGAGAGGAGCTGGTCAAGCCATTTTTGGAGTCAAAAGACGTGCCACGGCCAATCATCGAAGCAAAGGTGGATGTTGAGAGAGCAACACGAAAAAAGACAGATGTCAACTCTGCGGGTGGAAGAAAGATCGGAAAACGAGAAAAACCTGTGCTCGGTGTGGGAATCACTGTTGTGATGAACATTCGAACTCTGTGACTCGTACTTTCTGTACTAATTGTGCTTGATTGTGAAAATAAATCTTCTGGGTCCACGTGGACCCAGATTTTCACGAAATGGAATAGCGAATTTTAAACCTCCCGAGGGTTAATGAACGTTTGTATGAAGGCCTTCGATAGAATGATATGCAATGAAGGCAATAATACAATCAATCCACGCTATCAAGCATAGATATAGATAGCTGGGGTGGTCGCAGGTTCAAGTCGCACATATGCATGGCAATTTGATCCATGGCTTATTCATTTCATTCATTGTTAATACGATCAATTATCTGATAAGCCGGAAATTTATCTGTAAAAAGGTGATATCAGTTATTCATTTTTATTTGATTTTTATAGCTGTGGAATCTGTTTGCATATGTAGAGATTACTGACAGATATATTGCAATTGATGTATTTGATTTGTAAATATTGGCTTCAAAACTCTTCAAGATTTTTGAGCATAGTGTGCATATGCAACTACATGCATACCTATGCGAAAATTTTACGAAGCAAATTCTGGTGTAAAAATGTTTTGCTGCATTTCTGAGAATAATTGCCGTTGATGCTGTGGGTGGTATTTTTGGATGATTTTGACTTAATAATGGGGAACGGAATCTTACGGAATTCCGGAATCTTTTTGACGGCCATCTGGTTTATGTTTTCATTATGGCAACAATGGCAAACAATTTTATGAAAACTGCTCGTATAGTGAAGTAGAAATATGTACTCAAGTAACTCGTAAATTGTGAAAGAAGCAAAAAATACCTAAAAAGACGAGATTTTGTCCGCATTACTTTGCCTCTGTGTGATTTTGTCTTTATGTATTGATGAATCAATGCATTTTTAGTCGCAGCATGGGGCCTAGCCTAAGCGCATTAATTAAGTTTTAGCAACAATTTGAAATTGATTCTTGGATTACAATTGTAATAATGTCAAAACTGAACATGAGCCCAAAAAAAGAAGAGTGCTAGAGGAAAAGCTCTTCCGGATGTTTGTGACACAGCGTTTGAATCCCCGAGACAAACATTTGCATGGCAAGTAGGCCAAATTGAAACAATCATGCGCGAAAGTTTTATCGTATGTGCGATATGTATACGTGAGCTGTATGTGTTCTTTTCCGGATGATGGATACCCTGCTATTTGTGAACATAATGCAATTTTCCTCAATGCTTATAGCATTGCCATTGTCAATTACATTTGTGCTAATCGATGATCGATCGAGCATTATTTGTGTGAAACAAAATAATTTTACATACATTCTGCGATAAAATCCAAAAATGGCATTTCCTAGTGTTATTACAATGAATACTCATGAATCGTTGTCTGCGGAAACAGCAAAATTTTATCCGTCTACGTGGCAGATCATCTCAATTTGTTTTGCTTTCCCCCCTGTTTGAGTCCCTGCATTTTTTAAACCATTGTCTTCCAGATGGAGACGAACGTCAATTCGGATGTGTGTTCGGCAT
Organism: Prostheceraeus crozeri; assembly: GCA_907163375.1. NCBI lineage: Eukaryota > Metazoa > Platyhelminthes > Polycladida > Euryleptidae > Prostheceraeus > Prostheceraeus crozeri. The sequence goes on from CAJQUW010001872.1 coordinate 134,415, forward strand.
GTGAATGTGAATTTGAAGAATATGAGGGACCTGACTGGAGCCGCTGCACGACCTGTGAAAAATGGTATTGTGGGCGATGCTATAAGTACACGAAAAAATTTGTATGTAGAAGCTGCCTTCCGAAGTGGGTTTGACTTATTTGACTTTTGTTCTAAAGTTCTGTAATTACGGTAAGAATGTTCTGTAAAAGAGCTCAAATATAAGGTAGCAATTAAGTGATCTTTTCCCAGATCAAGCATGTACTTTTGCAATTGCATTTTATCGCTGCATCTATCACCCAACAGTTAGTTTTATTTCCGCCAGAACTGAGATGCTCCTTCTCCGTTCATGGTAGCTGATTTGCATTAGTCTACGATGAAATCTCATATCATAGGCATTGATTTTTCTTTCCAGCTTGTTGCTATATTCACAGCCATGCAGAAGAGAAGAAAGCACTCATGATCTTTAGAATTTGATATTTTGATGAGTTTAACGTGCTTGTCTTTCCAGATATTGTTTTTTCTTTCCAGCTAGAGCTGTTGTAGCTGGGGCTATTCTGCTCCAGTCCATCTGCATCAGTCGGCAGCAAAGCAAATACGTAATACGGACGTTGATGAAATCTGCTAGCTAGCGAGAACTGCACAGTCGATTGCGTAATAACCTGACTTGTGTGAAAGCGCTCGAAATCACACAACTTTCTCAGATCTAGCTTGAAAATTTGATGATTTCTATCGATCATTTAAATTCTGTGCGAATTATTCTTCAAAAACATGCAAAGCACTCAAATATATTTTCATTTTGTGACCAGTAATTTCAATCCTGGAAGATTGAAATGAAAATTTAGGAACTTCAACCGCTTTGTAGAACTTCTACCGCTTGTACATTGATTGGCAACACATTTTTGAAGAATCTCTAGAAACTCTTGAATTTGAACAGTCTAGCAAACATTTCCTCTAAATTGGTAGACCTGTGTGATCTATTGTAGTATGTAGGATATACTCTTGAATTCTAACTGTCCAGTTTTGATTATCACATGAGTACAGTTGATGTGAAGCAAAACTGGGCGACAATGAGCTGGTTGGAAGCCAGTGATACCCCCACCAATGGGTGGATAATACTGAAGACAATTCAGGGGGACCCAGAACCTTGCTTTTGAAATGAATGATTTTCTTGCATCTCAAAGACTATTCTCCCTTTCAGGTGAAAACGATAATCATGGTTAAGAAATTCAAATCATGCGAGTTCCGCATCACAGATGAGGTAAATCATAGTTAAGTGCTGTGTGCAATGCAAAATTTTATGGCAATAACATGAAAAAGCTAGGTAAACACACATCGTATGCATTTCAACAATCACTTAGCATCGGATCTTCTCCGCATGCTTTTCTGACTGAAAATGATCAAAACTTCCATAAATTGATACACTAACTATTTGTGTAATATCGTTATGATGGCCAAGCCTCGTTGTATTGCTTCTGTCAGAAACGGATGGTTTTCTCCGTGTCTCCTCGATATTTGTTTAACTCGATTACAATGAAATAATGCAAACGCTGCTCTATGGCCTCACGAACTTTTATCGGTGACCTCGTCTCTGTGAATATTGTGTCTGTGAACGGCTGCGTATGATGTGATGGAAGTAATATTAATTAATGAAAGTAAATTAAGTTTGCGTAAATAGGTCTCATCAAGATTTTTAATGTGAATTTTCAAAGTGCGTGAATAGTTAATAATAACGCGTTAGAATTCAAAGTCGGCTATTAATAGCTTGAACCCTCTTGATGGATCATATGATTCTCGATGTTGGCGATATTAAAGAGCACGTTCTCACAAAGACCACGTCATAAAGAATTCAGTGTCATTTTATGGAAGTGAAAAGTCACAATGCCTCAGGCGTCAAATAATCTTTCGTCACATTGTCCGTTTTGCGCGATCTCGAAGAACCATTCCAACATTTTGAAAAATTATTTTTTTTCACGAAAAAATCCTAAGTGTCGAGACCACCGTAGTGAAAATTTTCGAAAAAATTTTTTGGACGAATTTCAAACTGAAACCTTGATAGAAGTTTGTTTCACATGATTCTGAACAACTTTGGTCTTTTCAACCAATTTAGTCAGTTGAGTCGTTGGGGGGGGGGCGGTTTTTTCACCGAAACTTCACCGACCCAACTTTTGACGACAAACACGATGGGATGGGTCTCGGAACTCCATTCCAACATTTTGAAAAATTATTTTTTTTCACGAAAAAATCCTAAGTGTCGAGACCACCGTAGTGAAAATTTTCGAAAAAATTTTTTGGACGAATTTCAACCTGAAACCTTGATAGAAGTTTGTTTCACATGATTCTGAACAACTTTGGTCTTTTCAACCAATTTAGTCAGTTGAGTCGTTGGGGGTGGGGGGCGGTTTTTTCACCGAAACTTCACCGACCCAACTTTTGACGACAAACACGATGGGATGGGTCTCGGAACTCCATTCCAACATTTTGAAAATTTTTTTTTTCACGAAAAGATCCTAAGTGTCGAGACCACCGTAGTGAAAATTTTCGAAAAAATTTTTCGGACGAATTTCAACCTGAAACCTTGATAGAAGTTTGTTTCACATGATTCTGAACAACTTTGGTCTTTTCAACCAATTTAGTCAGTTGAGTCGTTGGGGGGGGGGCGGTTTTTTCACCGAAACTTCACCGACCCAACTTTTGACGACAAACACGATGGGATGGGTCTCGGAACTCCATTCCAACATTTTGAAAAAAATTATTTTTTTTCACGAAAAAATCCTAAGTGTCGAGACCACCGTAGTGAAAATTTTCGAAAATTTTTTTGGACGAATTTCAACCTGAAACCTTGATAGAAGTTTGTTTCACATGATTCTGAACAACTTTGGTCTTTTCAACCAATTTAGTCAGTTGAGTCGTTGGGGGGGGGGGCGGTTTTTTCACCGAAACTTCACCGACCCAACTTTTGACGACAAACACGATGGGATGGGTCTCGGAACTCCATTCCAACATTTTGAAAAATTATTTTTTTTCACGAAGAAATCCTAAGTGTCGAGACCACCGTAGTGAAAATTTTCGAAAAAATTTTTTGGACGAATTTCAACCTGAAACCTTGATAGAAGTTTGTTTCACATGATTCTGAACAACTTTGGTCTTTTCAACCAATTTAGTCAGTTGAGTCGTTGGGGGGGGCGGTTTTCTCCTCACGGACCCATTCCTCCCATTACATCCTTGGCGATGGCGAACTCCCTCACCTTCCTGCCAGAGGGACTCAGGCAGCCTCATGACGCCGCCTTTCACATTTTGTCCTTGCGTCCGCCTGATGACTCAGCACCCCAGTAAACATTGTGACGTCATTGCGACGTCCCATTGACGTCATCATGCGTCTGAGACGTCTATGACCAGAACGGGATGTCGCAGTGACCTCCCATCAAAGACGTCAGAATGACCGCCTGTATATGACGTCACTGTGACATTCAAAGTGTGACCACAAACATGATCAATGAGCCACAACCACGATGAGTCATGAAATTATAACGTTTACGCTATGATGAATAAATTCCACTTAATTGCACTAAGTTTTGGGACTGTCTTTTGATTTCCATTCTCGAACTCTCGATCTCTCACTCACTTTATCTATCTCCTCGCTTTTCTTGATACTTTTTCTTCTGATAATGATTCTCTGTCATAGCATTAGATCTCATTCATAATTTCTCTTCTTCTTCCTCTTCTCTTTCTCCCTATTTCTATTAATCTCTCAACTTAATTCTTTTCTTCCTCATCTTCTATTTCTCCCCACTTCTCTTCATTTTCTTCTCTTGTTCCAATTCATCATTTCTCTTCTTCTTCCATATCTCTTCTCACTTCTCTTTTTCCTCCTCTCCTTTCTCTTGATTTCTCATTCTTCCTCCTCTACTCTGTCTCCTCATTTCTCTCATTTATCTTCCTTTTATTCTTCTGTTTCCTTATCAGCTCTTCTTTTTCTTCTTCTATTTATTATTCTCCCATCAATCTGTTTTCTGCTTTGTTTTTATCTAAAATCGATGTATCTTCGATAACAACATAATGTAAAAATTCATCACTAATTTCTACCCATGCATTTCTTATTACTAGGATTCATGTTTATCGCATGGCATTTGATGAATCCCAATTTTGCGATTGCAGTTGGAATAGAATACAATTACAATACTTCAATATCATAATTCAACGGATCTCTTTTCCGGATTCATTCGTGCCCGTACTCGATGCATGGAATGAGTCTGTCTTTCGATGATTTAAAAGCATCCCAGCGTTGGCGGTCACGTCATTAAGTGCAGCCCTCGTATTTCATTTCTGAATAGAGGAGAACTGCGCACAGATTATTTCCCTACTACCGCCTGGGCGAATGACCTTCAATCAACACGTCACTATCGATAATCACATGACAGCGAGAGGAAACGTACAAGCAGTCCTTCATTTCATTCATGTTACTCGCACTGCGCATCGAACGTGATTCATGTTTTGCGATACGGTTTAGTGATAGACCAAACTTTCTTAAACGACGCCTCGAGCACCTTTCCTTTCGACATTTGGAGGAACTTAAATCCACCACCCATATTCGACCTCCACAATCAATTCACAGATCATTTATTTCTATTTTCAAGTTGCAGACCAGCAGTTGACGACTAAGCTTTTGCCTTTATCATCTTACAAAACATCTTGCGATTTGGTTCACCTAATATTTAGTGACTTGACTTTATCTCCTACATTAGTCGCTGAAAACCAAGGCTTCGAATTTCATCTCGTGATCTCTGACAAGAAAATAGTCTAATGCAGTACAACAAAATGTTTTCGATGATTGATATCATCAATTGCCGGAGTTTTCAGGTGAGATGTCTACTCTTTTCACTTCTTATTAAGTTTAAGTGAATTAACTACGCACTGGATTAGTTATAAGTCTATTTTCACGAAATTATTATAAATGTTGAAGCTAATTCATGAAATCGCAAAATAAAAGAAAAAATATTTTAATTGTCTATAAAACATGGCATCATCTGATATCAATTAATTTGTTTCAAATTTCGTGGCTCTCGAATTGGAATCAGATTAGTTCCTCCCGCCGAAGATAATTTACCATAATTAGAGGCTTTACATACATTTTGCCATGCTTAAAAAGGAACGCTGCTATTCGAACATTTTCATCTTCCTGTTATTGAACTGTTGTGTGATCATCAATATAATACTTAAAGTTTTCTGCAAAATACTGAAGTTTGTACCATAGGATTATAAATGACAATGCATAGGCAACCATTTTGACGATCAAAATGTTTGTGATTGTGCATTGATTTTTTTACGTAAGTGAATAATTTAAATGTACTGTAACAATGTAATAATGTAAGGTACAGGTATCTAAGCTTATTAAGCAAATCTAGATAATGATTATGATTCTACTGTATATTTGAATAATTGGACGATTGTACGTCACACATATCAGTTTGCAATATCGTAATGCGTGCACATACATAAGTTTTGTTGAATAATATTCAAATAAGCTTATTTTGTTGAATGTTATCAATTATTGCGAAAATGAATGAATAAATAATTTGCTTTTCTCATGAATGTATTGGATGCAATGTATTTTTTGCTAGCCTGGATTTTTATGAAATGGTTGCAAACATGACAATATTATAATTTGCATATTTGTAAGGTTAGGAACACATTCTGGGCTACATAAAATAGGCCTGTATTCGATTTAATTATAATAAAACGTTATGTTTGTAATATGTTGTAAATAGAACAAAACGTTTATTATTTGATGATAATTATGATGTCTAAAAAATGATTACCCTTTACTCAGTTTAAAACTAAAGCCACTAAATTCATTTTGATAAAATTAAAAACTAATTCTTGCACAATGCATTTCGTCCATTCTTATTCAAGTGCAAACATGCAGGATTGAATATAAAATACAAAATCTGAAATCATACTTCTACAGCAATGAATCTATGAACAAAAGGATTGTTCATAGATATATTACTGCAGAAGTATGCTTATATGATTCTAGATTTTGTATTTTATATTCAGTCCACGTTTATACTTAAATAAGATTGGGCGAAAGACATTGTGCAAGAATTAGTTTTTAATTTTATCAAAATAAATCTAGTGGCTTTTTTTTATTTATTGATAATTATGATGATTTATTTTATCATGATTGTGCAATTAATTGTGTGTAAATAAATTAGCCTATAGCCGGAAGATGATGGTCGCTTGTCCCGCATTTGCTTGAAAAACAGAGGAAATACTATCTAAACAAGGAATTCTCTCATCATATGAATGTCAAATTTTATTGGGTTGTACAGTATTAATGCAAAATCATGTTAAAATTCATGATCTAATTTTACAGGCGATAAATATCCGAAGATGGTCAAAAATCAAAAATATATCAAAAATTGTGTCCCTGTCCAGATGCAGAGCATTGCATGCATTCAAAATATAATGACAATGTGAATTTTAAAATGTATGTTTTTCTAAATTTTAGTTTCTAATTATGTCTTCAATTTATAATTTAGCTTCGATAGCCTCTAGATTTTAGGCAACAAGCATGAAGAAACTTTTATTTTGGATCAGTTGTGCCTCATGTCAATGAAAGAAATTTTATATTTTACGAACTATACAGAATTATATATTGTTCATATTCAATGTAGGCCTATATGCCTACATGTCGAAGCATCTTCTCTACGGTGACTCAAATTCAATAGGCATGCATTTCGATACCTCTGATGATCAATTTCATCATATTAGATATTGATATTCTAATATAGTGATTTCTCTTTTGAGCGTTGTATATGTATGCCTATGTGTATGTAATTTTTGTGATCTAATGAAAATTTTGCTGTTTCTTACTTCAGGTACGTCGTGCTTACAAAAGGTCTATGGAATATCGAAGAAGGATCCGTGATTTATCAGCGTCTGCTTTTGTCTCAAGTGGAACGTGTATGCAAACAGAAATACTTAGATAATTTGCGAAAATATAATTATCCACAGATGATTCCAATGTTTTCGCTATCTTCATAATTGGGTAAATGATTGAAACTAGTTTTAAGTATGGTAATGGGATGTCTGTCACGATGTCAAGTGACTCATTAGGACGTCTTGTAGGAGCACTTTGAAGACGTACGTTGGATGTCCCGGCGGGATGTCAGACTGACGTCCTGTGAGAGTTCCGCTGTGACGTACGTGGGATGTCCCGGCGGGATGTCATACTGACGTCCTGTGATGCTTCCGCTGTGACGTCTTTTTTACTGTCAAATAAGACGTACGTGGGCCATCCTGGAATGACGTCGTCATGACATCCCGCTGACGTCACATGTTTACTGGGACTGCACCGCACTGTCCTTGACTTTGGCATGACTCATCACTGCACCGCACTGCAATGGGATTACTACTGCTGCAGTGTCGATTTTGTCCTTCTAGATGAATTTTGATAACTATGAAGCAATGGGAAAATTCTTCTAGCAAATTATACTTTGGTGTAAATAACGAATCTTTTCTAGGAGATGAAAGAAGGAATAGAGACGGACTGATGATATCGTAGTACATGAAAAAGTAGATGCATAGGCTATACCCTCATTCAGGCTAAAATTCAAACCGCAAGCCATATCCATTATTATAACAATGATAGTCATTACTCAAAATGATGTATCTTTCAATAAAGCACGAAGACCGAAAGTCTGAGTGCTTTATTGTCTGATAATAAAGCACTCTATTTGATTTAAAGCATATTTACCATTTGAAAGCAGTGCTATATTTTCTCTTAGAAAGTATAACACCGGTGAGGAAAATAAAGTTCAGTTATCCTAGATCCACATTTGTCTCAAGTTGTACATCTGTGATTAACGGCAACTCTAATTTCACAGTCCTAGATATATTTCAAGCATTGCACCATTTCTGTTATGAATTAAATAATTTTGGTCAGAAATAAAGCAACATGTTGAAAAATGAAGTCTCATAATCGGAATGAAGCATTCCTTGACTCATATTATTTGTATAGGCCTACCGGTATATCATTTCAACTTGGAATTACGCAGTTGTGAAACACATCTTCTCTTTCCTTTTTGGCACAATGCTGATCAACTAAGAAACTTTATCTGCCTAGAGATATGTCGGAATCCCAGGATTTGGAAAGTCATGGGGATTGCATCATATTTTCCTTATATATACAAAAGCCTATCATGTCATGCCTCATGCAAAATTCTCTTGTCATTTTATTATACCAGTTTTTGCGGCATAAATGCGCGTCTAATTAGTGGCTTAAAAATTCTTGAGGTTGGAAAAATATGATCAAAATGTAGCTAGACTTGTAAATGTGTGCTTGACGACTTAAATCGTCACGCACCATTGCAACTTAGTGATTACCATCATGACAAATTATAAACCCATCTTATTAATAAGAAATAGCTCGAACTTGGATTCCCTAAATCGTACTTACATGAACTTTCAAAACACGTATGAGATTGCCGAATGATTAAGAGTGCAAGCAAAGGTAATTGAGTTTTACTTCATATAGTACAAATAAATCACTTTTATAAACCTAAAATCGACGAAGACGCTGCAGCGAGTTGTAATGATGCCTAGACTACACAGTAAGGAAAGGCGAGCGATTTTCAAACAGTATCTGATCTAGGTCGACAATTACACGGCGTGTGACAGAAGAAGATAATTGACTAACAGATGATGAGCTGACTAATCGGTCGCTTATGAATCCCGAACTTAAGGTTTATCTCCAACCCGTGATCACAATTGCTACCATCCATCCACTAAGCTTAAAGAAGCATAGAAATGCTATCTCTTATTGAATAGCTCAATCATTCTTGGTGTTGAGAATGTAAAATGTGCATGTGTTTATGATTACAATTTAGGAATTCCAAAGTCATGGAAAATTTCAGTCCCGGATCAATGCGGAATCCCACGATTGAACGAGTCCCGGTTGGGATTGCGTATTGAGTAGGGACTGCAGTCCTGGGTACTTTTCCAAATCCCGGGATAATTATATAATTAATTTTAATTAATTAATTAAATTAATTTTATAATTAACAAAATTATAAATTATGTTCCCGTGTGTGGTATTTAGCATATGTGCAGACCTACTAGCACTTGTGAGCACTTGAGCAGACTTCGTCACTTTCATTGCATTAAACCGATTCAAAATTCCTAGATGAAATCGAACTCAATTGAATACCCGATCCGTCGAAACAAATTTTGTTGCTCTACACAAGCCTATATTATCCAAATTCGTATTATTATTATAAGACGTTCATACATGTGTCTCATGTGAAGAAACGTATAGGCTTACGTCTGTAATAATGTGTAAATCTAGCCTACGTATAAGTCATGAATTTGTAGTTTTCATCGTGTAATGTAATGTACCTTAAATGTCAAGACAAAAGCTATGAAGTTCCCGAAAAAATGGTGACATAAAATGTATTATTAAAAAATAGCAAGCTTTTTTTGATATTAAACCCAAACCCGATCAGAAGTTAACAAAATTAAATGCACTTTAGTTTAATTAGGTGATCAAAATTGACTCGTTGCAATTATGTGAAACACTAGCAAGCAAACAATTGCAAGAAATTATTTCTTGCTACAGTCAAACCTGTCATATTGCCAATAGAAGGGACCGGCATAAAAATTTGCATTAACACAGGTTTGCAGTAATAGATGTTACAGACGAAAACACCAATTTATTGCGATTTTTTTTATTATTACATCCATGCGTTATATCAAGGAAAAACTTTCATGAACAATTAATTGATAAGAATAAGTATAATTGATAAGAAAAGAAATCAGTAATCTTGGCCAGTGAAAATCTGCGACCTAAGTCACGTATGACAGCTGCCTCAAGTTCAAAAATAGATTGTAGTATATATGTGAGCCTACACTGCTTGCAGTATATGCATGTGATGTTCATGGATAGAACTGTGTGCAGAACTCATGCATGCCTGCAATTTAGGCTCACATGTACAATGCATTGCCGGTCCACTTTGTACAGTACCGGTGCGGTATAGTCTTGGTGTTATTAATCGTAGGTGAAATCATGATCTCTGCAATGACGTCATTATTGAAGTCAATTGAGGTTGATTTAAGGTTTAATTTCAAGTACATGTAGAAAGACGTAATCAAGCACTAGTACTAGGGAAAAAAGGTCGGTTTAAAGATAAACAACGAGAAAACAAAAATTTTGACAAACGGCCAAAAGAGTTTAATCCACATCAATGGACACGTCATAGATTATGCCGACGATTTTATTTACCTTGGACAGAATATCTCCTTTCAAGCCCGCCAAGAACAAGAAATCCTAAGAAGAACACAAAATGCCTGGAAGTCCTTTTGGAAACTCAAGCCCTACTTAACATCACGAGGTATAGAGATGAAGAATAAAAAACGTTTGCTCGATATGTGCATTCTGCCTGTCCTGACATACGGATCCCAAACCTGGTCTCTAACACGATCGCAAGAGAATAAACTCAGAACAACACAACGAGCGATGGAACGAAGGATGATTGGAGTCACTCTGAAAGACAAGGTTAGAAACGAAGAAGTAAGGAGACGAACAGGGTTAAAGGACGTTGTGATAGAAGCGAAACATCTCAAATGGAAGTGGGCTGGTCATGTCATCAGGCGACCCGATAACAGATGGAGCCATAGAACGACAGTATGGATACCAAGAGAAGGGAAAAGAAACCGTGGAGGACAGAGAAAGAGATGGAGAGACGAACTCCCAAGGAACTGGCGGCTGGCGGCTAGCGATCGTGCGACATGGATTCGTATCACAAGGGAGGCCATTTTCCGCAAGGATGATAACGGCTAACGTAAGACGTAAGTAAGACTATAACATAGGATAGTTTCAAAATGCGTGTTTGTAAGAATGCTTATCTTACTCATGCTTATGCGACGTATAAAATCTACCCGTTTATGTGTAGGCTGCTTATAATTAGACTTCGGAATTATAGCCTATGCAAAGAAGACCTACATAATTCATGGATCTCATTTCCTACATTATCTGACAAGATTCAATTGTTATTTTATCTTAACGCCTATCGCAGATTGAGTGTTTTGGCAATACGAAAGGTAAAGTATTTCAATGATTTTTCCATTACTTGTGCACTATGACTTAATCTTCAATGATATATGATGATCCAAATTTTAAATTTTCTTGCTAATGTCAATACACAGTTGGCCATAAAACATGGACGCGTATTTTCTAACTTTTTTCTTTCTTGAATTTAGACACCTCCTCTTCGAGTACAGTCACGAAATCTTAATTGACTTTGGACAATGCCCTGAGGTTGTCATTACAGGTTTAACTTTCAAAAATAATGTTTCTTGGAATTGCTAGGTCCAAATTAGTAAAAACATATACATTTTTCACGGGCTGCTGTCACTAAACTGAGTCTACACTGAGAATGATTTTATTATGAGAAGAAAGGAAATTTCCGGCTGTGTCATAGCACGCAAAATTCAGTCTGGTGCGATGACTAGCCGAAGAACGCTTTCATATTGATTGCAGGTAATTTTTTTTGAGTTCAACTTTCATCATTGTAAGTTTTATGCAAATTAATAGATTTAGAAGTCAACATTTTCAGCGCTATGTTGACATTTATCATTAGCATTGAGTTAGAAAATGCGCGTCCATGTTTTATGGCCATTTGTATGTACCTATGCCTCTAATTCCTGATAAAGGTTGTGGCCAGTAGCCCATCTCACTGTCCTCCAATCGAAACTGATTGAAGCAGTAGTTTTTGAATAATGGTCCTCCCGCCCAAAGCCATCAATAATGAATTTTGAACCGAGAGTCACCTGCGCTTTCTGACTAATCAGGTCCAAACGCTTTGATATCGCTGATTTACGGAGCACTTTTATAATGATATGTCATATTTTCTGTGTCTGATCATAATTAGTCATATCTTGGTCATTTTGCTGTAGTTTTAGACTGTTTGAGTTGCCGGGAAGAGGGGATATAAGACGACCGATGCTTGCAGAATGACGCAATATTGGTCTTCTCAACAGCGCGATGCAGCCTGAGGACAGTTCCAATGTTGATAAGAAGAACCAAATTTCTTGGTGGCTCCGTACGTCTTTATTGATCACGTTTAAAAAACAGATTATAAAAGAAATATGCACGGATCTTCGGCCATTGTCATTATTCTGGATTGAGTGTTCAGTAAGAATGCAAAGTGTATTTTAATAGTAGCTTGGTTTCATCAGATCTAGATTTGAACCCGTCTCATGAACGCAGAGAGAACACTCTACCAAAGAGCGTCTGCACCGGAAAATCTCAGCTCCCAAATCAAGCAATGTGCAACAGTCACTTAGAATGCATTTCCATTATTTTAGAAATATTAGTCCGGGAGCCAGCGTGAAGTTGTGCAGGTAACGAGGTAGTACATAAAACTTTCACATAGCAGTAGTAATAAAAGGTCCATAATAAACACAGCGCGCCCTCCCCCCCTCTGGAACGGCAGAGTGTCGTGGTCGGCCGCCGTGGTGCTTCGGATCTGACTCCCCCCCCTCTGGAACGACAGAGGTTGTAGTCTGTCGTGGTGTGCCGACCAGGTGGGTTCACAAAATGTTCGCTGACGTCCCCCCCCCTCTGGAACGACAGAGTGTGAGACTCGGGTGAGTTGGTCCGACCGCCTGGTTGACGTGGGCGACCGTCCAGGTTAACGTGGGCGACCGTCTAGGTTAACGTGGGCGACCGTCTAGGTTGACGTGGGCGACCGTCTAGGTTGTCGTGGATGGTGAAATGGCTGCCAGATTCGGATTCAGCGTAAAATTCTGCATCGGTATGGTGAGTTTCAAGGCAATCGGCGAGAAAAAATTTTTCTTCAAAATTTTAACAGAGTTAGAATTTGGGACGTTTTGGTGTGTAGCGCCCAAACGAAGCATCGGATGAGAAAACGGAGGCCAGATTCGGATTCAGCGTGAAATTCTGCATCGGTATGGTGAGTTTCAAGTCAATCGGAGAGAAAAAATTTTCGCTGACCTCCCCCCCCCTCTGGACAGCTCGCTTCGATTTTGGCTTCCAGTGGACGGATTTAGTCGTGTCATAGCTCGTTTGAAAGCTAAGAGTGAGACAAATTCAGTGAAAGAATCGGCCTGTTCCTATCTGTCTTCGTTTAGATGTGAGACACCATTTAAGATTTTGGGACATTGGCGAAAAACGACAGAGTTAGAATTTGGGACGTTTTGGGCTGTAGCTTCAAAACGAAGCATCGGATTGGAAAACGGATTTCAGATTTGGAATCAGCGTGAAATTCTCTATCTGTATGGTGAGTTTCAAGTCAATCGGAGAGAAAAAATTTTCAACATTTTTCGAAAAAACGACAGAGTTAGAATTTGGGACGTTTTGGTGTGTAGCGCCCAAACGAAGCATCGGATGAGAAAACGGAGGCCAGATTCGGATTCGGCGTGAAATTCTGCATCGGTATGGTGAATTTGAACGCCATCGGAGAGAAAAAATTTTCGCTGACGTCCCCCCCCCTCTGGACAGCTCGCTTCGATTTTGGCTTCCAGTGGACGGATTTTGTCGTGCGATAGCTCGTTTGAAAGCTAAGAGTGAGACAAATTCAGTGAAAGAATCGGCTTGTTCCTATCTGTCTTCGTTCAAAAGTTAGAGCGGTTACAAGATTTTAGGTCGGAGCTCGCTCACCTGAAAAAATCCTAAGTGTCAGAGTGACTTTGTATGGGTAAAATTTTGAAAATTTTCCAAAGTGTGGAATTTCGACCTGGGACCGTCACCAAAACATTTTTCATCAAATTTTGAAATTTCACTGACCTCCCCCCCCCTCTGGACAGCTTGCTTCGATTTTGGCTTCCAGTGGACGGATTTTGTCGTGCGATAGCTCGTTTGAAAGCTAAGAGTGAGACAAATTCAGTGAAAGAATCGGCTTGTTCCTATCTGTCTTCGTTCAAAAGTTAGAGCGGTTACAAGATTTTAGGTCGGAGCTCGCTCACCTGAAAAAATCCTAAGTGTCAGAGTGACTTTGTATGGGTAAAATTTTGAAAATTTTCCAAAGTGTGGAATTTCGACCTGGGACCGTCACCAAAACATTTTTCATCAAATTTTGAAATTTCACTGACCTGCCCCCCCTCTGGACAGCTTGCTTCGATTTTGGCTTCCAGTGGACGGATTTTGTCGTGCGATAGCTCGTTTGAAAGCTAAGAGTGAGAAAAATTCAGTGAAAGAATCGGCTTGTTCCTATCTGTCTTCGTTCAAAAGTTAGAGCGGTTACAAGATTTTAGGTCGGAGCTCGCTCACCTGAAAAAATCCTAAGTGTCAGAGTGACTTTGTATGGGTAAAATTTTGAAAATTTTCCAAAGTGTGGAATTTCGACCTGGGACCGTCACCAAAACATTTTTCATCAAATTTTGAAATTTCACTGACGTCCCCCCCCCTCTGGACAGCTCGCTTCGATTTTGTCTTCCAGTGGACGGATTTTGTCGTGTCATAGCTCGTTTGAAAGCTAAGAGTGAGACAAATTCAGTGAAAGAATCGGCTTGTTCCTATCTGTCTTCGTTTAGATGTGAGACGCCATTTAAGATTTTGGGACATTGGCGAAAAACGATAGAGTTAGAATTTGGGACGTTTTGGGCTGTAGCTTCAAAACGAAGCATCGGATGGGAAAACGGATTTCAGATTTGGAATCAGCGTGAAATTCTTTATCTGTATGGTGAGTTTCATGTCAATCGGAGAGTTTCAAGTCAATCGGCGAGAAAAATTTTCAACATTTTTCGAAAAAACGACAGAGTTAGAATTTGGGACGTTTTGGTGTGTAGCGCCCAAACGAAGCATCGGATGGGAAAACGGAGGCCAGATTCGGATTCAGCGTGAAATTCTGCATCGGTATGGTGAATTTGAACGCCATCGCAGAGAAAAAATTTTCGCTGACCTCCCCCCCCTCTGGACAGCTCGCTTCGATTTTGGCTTCCACTGGACGGATTTTGTCGTGCGATAGCTCGTTTGAAAGGTAAGAGTGAGACAAATTCAGTGAAAGAATCGGCTTGTTCCTATCTGTCTTCGTTCAAAAGTTAGAGCGGTTACAAGATTTTAGGTCGGAGCTCGCTCACCTGAAAAAATCCTAAGTGTCAGAGTGACTTTGTATGGGTAAAATTTTGAAAATTTTCCAAAGTGTGGAATTTCGACGTGGGACCGTCACCAAAACATTTTTCATCAAATTTTGAAATTTCACTGACGTCCCCCCCCTCTGGACAGCTCGCTTCGATTTTGGCTTCCAGTGGACGGATTTTGTCGTGCGATAGCTCGTTTGAAAGCTAAGAGTGAGACAAATTCAGTGAAAGAATCGGCTTGTTCCTATCTGTCTTCGTTCAAAAGTTAGAGCGGTTACAAGATTTTAGGTCGGAGCTCGCTCACCTGAAAAAATCCTAAGTGTCAGAGTGACTTTGTATGGGTAAAATTTTGAAAATTTTCCAAAGTGTGGAATTTCGACCTGGGACCGTCACCAAAACATTTTTCATCAAATTTTGAAATTTCACTGACCTCCCCCCCCTCTGGACAGCTTGCTTCGATTTTGGCTTCCAGTGGACGGATTTTGTCGTGCGATAGCTCGTTTGAAAGCTAAGAGTGAGACAAATTCAGTGAAAGAATCGGCTTGTTCCTATCTGTCTTCGTTCAAAAGTTAGAGCGGTTACAAGATTTTAGGTCGGAGCTCGCTTACCTGAAAAAATCCTAAGTGTCAGAGTGACTTTGTATGGGTAAAATTTTGAAAATTTTCCAAAGTGTGGAATTTCGACCTGGGACCGTCACCAAAACATTTTTCATCAAATTTTGAAATTTCACTGACCTCCCCCCCCTCTGGACAGCTCGCTTCGATTTTGTCTTCCAGTGGACGGATTTTGTCGTGTCATAGCTCGTTTGAAAGCTAAGAGTGAGACAAATTCAGTGAAAGAATCGGCTTGTCCCTATCTGTCTTCGTTTAGATGTGAGACGCCATTTAAAATTTTGGGACATTGGCGAAAAACGACAGAGTTAGAATTTGGGACGTTTTGGGCTGTAGCTTCAAAACGAAGCATCGGATGGGAAAACGGATTTCAGATTTGGAATCAGCGTGAAATTCTTTATCTGTATGGTGAGTTTCATGTCAATCGGAGAGTTTCAAGTCAATCGGCGAGAAAAATTTTCAACATTTTTCGAAAAAACGACAGAGTTAGAATTTGGGACGTTTTGGTGTGTAGCGCCCAAACGAAGCATCGGATGGGAAAACGGAGGCCAGATTCGGATTCAGCGTGAAATTCTGCATCGGTATGGTGAATTTGAACGCCATCGCAGAGAAAAAATTTTCGCTGACCTCCCCCCCCCTCTGGACAGCTCGCTTCGATTTTGGCTTCCACTGGACGGATTTTGTCGTGCGATAGCTCGTTTGAAAGCTAAGAGTGAGACAAATTCAGTGAAAGAATCGGCTTGTTCCTATCTGTCTTTGTTCAAAAGTTAGAGCGGTTACAAGATTTTAGGTCGGAGCTCGCTCACCTGAAAAAATCCTAAGTGTCAGAGTGACTTTGTATGGGTAAAATTTTGAAAATTTTCCAAAGTGTGGAATTTCGACCTGGGACCGTCACCAAAACATTTTTCATCAAATTTTGAAATTTCACTGACCTCCCCCCCCCTCTGGACAGCTTGCTTCGATTTTGGCTTCCAGTGGACGGATTTTGTCGTGTCATAGCTCGTTTGAAAGCTAAGAGTGAGACAAATTCAGTGAAAGAATCGGCTTGTCCCTATCTGTCTTCGTTTAGATGTGAGACGCCATTTAAAATTTTGGGACATTGGCGAAAAACGACAGAGTTAGAATTTGGGACGTTTTGGGCTGTAGCTTCAAAACGAAGCATCGGATTGGAAAACGGATTTCAGATTTGGAATCAGCGTGAAATTCTTTATCTGTATGGTGAGTTTCATGTCAATCGGAGAGTTTCAAGTCAATCGGCGAGAAAAATTTTCAACATTTTTCGAAAAAACGACAGAGTTAGAATTTGGGACGTTTTGGTGTGTAGCGCCCAAACGAAGCATCGGATGGGAAAACGGAGGCCAGATTCGGATTCAGCGTGAAATTCTGCATCGGTATGGTGAATTTGAACGCCATCGCAGAGAAAAAATTTTCGCTGACCTCCCCCCCCTCTGGACAGCTCGCTTCGATTTTGGCTTCCACTGGACGGATTTTGTCGTGCGATAGCTCGTTTGAAAGCTAAGAGTGAGACAAATTCAGTGAAAGAATCGGCTTGTTCCTATCTGTCTTCGTTCAAAAGTTAGAGCGGTTACAAGATTTTAGGTCGGAGCTCGCTCACCTGAAAAAATCCTAAGTGTCAGAGTGACTTTGTATGGGTAAAATTTTGAAAATTTTCCAAAGTGTGGAATTTCGACCTGGGACCGTCACCAAAACATTTTTCATCAAATTTTGAAATTTCACTGACGTCCCCCCCCTCTGGACAGCTAGCTTCAATCTTGGCTTCCAGTGGACGAATTTTGTCGTGCCATAGCTAGTTTGAAAGCTAAGAGTGAAACAAATTCAGTGAAAGAAACGGCTTGTTCCTATCTGTCTTCCTTCAAAAGTTAGAGCGGTTACAAGATTTTAGGTCGGAGCTCGCTCACCTGAAAAAATCCTAAGTGTCAGAGTGACTTTGTATGGGTAAAATTTTGAAAATTTTCCAAAGTGTGGAATTTCGACCTGGGACCGTCACCAAAACATTTTTCATCAAATTTTGAAATTTCACTGACGTCCCCCCCCTCTGGACAGCTTGCTTCGATTTTAGCTTCCAGTGGACGGATTTTGTCGTGCGATAGCTCGTTTGAAAGCTAAGAGTGAGACAAATTCAGTGAAAGAATCGGCTTGTCCCTATCTGCCTTCGTTTAGATGTGAGACGCCATTTAAGATTTTGGGACATTGGCGAAAAACGACAGAGTTAGAATTTGGGACGTTTTGGGCTGTAGCTTCAAAACGAAGCATCGGATGGGAAAACGGATTTCAGATTTGGAATCAGCGTGAAATTCTTTATCTGTATGGTGAGTTTCATGTCAATCGGAGAGTTTCAAGTCAATCGGCGAGAAAAATTTTCAACATTTTTCGAAAAAACGACAGAGTTAGAATTTGGGACGTTTTGGTGTGTAGCGCCCAAACGAAGCATCGGATGGGAAAACGGAGGCCAGATTCGGATTCAGCGTGAAATTCTGCATCGGTATGGTGAATTTGAACGCCATCTGAGAGAAAAAATTTTCGCTGACGTCCCCCCCCTCTGGACAGCTCGCTTCGATTTTGGCTTCCACTGGACGGATTTTGTCGTGCCATAGCTCGTTTGAAAGCTAAGAGTGAGACAAATTCAGTGAAAGAATCGGCTTGTTCCTATCTGTCTTCGTTCAAAAGTTAGAGCGGTTACAAGATTTTAGGTCGGAGCTCGCTCACCTGAAAAAATCCTAAGTGTCAGAGTGACTTTGTATGGGTAAAATTTTGAAAATTTTCCAAAGTGTGGAATTTCGACCTGGGACCGTCACCAAAACATTTTTCATCAAATTTTGAAATTTCACTGACCTCCCCCCCCCTCTGGACAGCTTGCTTCGATTTTGGCTTCCAGTGGACGGATTTTGTCGTGCGATAGCTCGTTTGAAAGCTAAGAGTGAGACAAATTCAGTGAAAGAATCGGCTTGTTCCTATCTGTCTTCGTTCAAAAGTTAGAGCGGTTACAAGATTTTAGGTCGGAGCTCGCTCACCTGAAAAAATCCTAAGTGTCAGAGTGACTTTGTATGGGTAAAATTTTGAAAATTTTCCAAAGTGTGGAATTTCGACCTGGGACCGTCACCAAAACATTTTTCATCAAATTTTGAAATTTCACTGACGTCCCCCCCCTCTGGACAGCTTGCTTCGATTTTGTCTTCCAGTGGACGGATTTTGTCGTGCGATAGCTCGTTTGAAAGCTAAGAGTGAGACAAATTCAGTGAAAGAATCGGCTTGTTCCTATCTGTCTTCGTTCAAAAGTTAGAGCGGTTACAAGATTTTAGGTCGGAGCTCGCTCACCTGAAAAAATCCTAAGTGTCAGAGTGACTTTGTATGGGTAAAATTTTGAAAATTTTCCAAAGTGTGGAATTTCGACCTGGGACCGTCACCAAAACATTTTTCATCAAATTTTGAAATTTCACTGACCTCCCCCCCCTCTGGACAGCTTGCTTCGATTTTGGCTTCCACTGGACGGATTTTGTCGTGCGATAGCTCGTTTGAAAGCTAAGAGTGAGACAAATTCAGTGAAAGAATCGGCTTGTTCCTATCTGTCTTCGTTCAAAAGTTAGAGCGGTTACAAGATTTTAGGTCGGAGCTCGCTCACCTGAAAAAATCCTAAGTGTCAGAGTGACTTTGTATGGGTAAAATTTTGAAAATTTTCCAAAGTGTGGAATTTCGACCTGGGACCGTCACCAAAACATTTTTCATCAAATTTTGAAATTTCACTGACCTCCCCCCCCTCTGGACAGCTTGCTTCGATTTTGGCTTCCAGTGGACGGATTTTGTCGTGCGATAGCTCGTTTGAAAGCTAAGAGTGAGACAAATTCAGTGAAAGAATCGGCTTGTCCCTGTCTGCCTTCGTTTAGATGTGAGACGCCATTTAAGATTTTGGGACATTGGCGAAAAACGACAGAGTTAGAATTTGGGACGTTTTGGGCTGTAGCTTCAAAACGAAGCATCGGATGGGAAAACGGATTTCAGATTTGGAATCAGCGTGAAATTCTTTATCTGTATGGTGAGTTTCATGTCAATCGGAGAGTTTCAAGTCAATCGGCGAGAAAAATTTTCAACATTTTTCGAAAAAACGACAGAGTTAGAATTTGGGACGTTTTGGTGTGTAGCGCCCAAACGAAGCATCGGATGGGAAAACGGAGGCCAGATTCGGATTCGGCGTGAAATTCTGCATCGGTATGGTGAATTTGAACGCCATCGCAGAGAAAAGGTTTTCGCTGACGTCCCCCCCCCCTCTGGACAGCTCGCTTCGATTTTGGCTTCCACTGGACGGATTTTGTCGTGCCATAGCTCGTTTGAAAGCTAAGAGTGAGACAAATTCAGTGAAAGAATCGGCTTGTTCCTATCTGTCTTTGTTCAAAAGTTAGAGCGGTTACAAGATTTTAGGTCGGAGCTCGCTCACCTGAAAAAATCCTAAGTGTCAGAGTGACTTTGTATGGGTAAAATTTTGAAAATTTTCCAAAGTGTGGAATTTCGACCTGGGACCGTCACCAAAACATTTTTCATCAAATTTTGAAATTTCAATGACCTGCCCCCCCTCTGGACAGCTTGCTTCGATTTTGGCTTCCAGTGGACGGATTTTGTCGTGCGATAGCTCGTTTGAAAGCTAAGAGTGAGACAAATTCAGTGACAGAAACGGCTTGTTCCTATCTGTCTTTGTTCAAAAGTTAGAGCGGTTACAAGATTTTAGGTCGGAGCTCGCTCACCTGAAAAAATTCTAAGTGTCAGAGTGGCTTTGTATGGGTAAAATTTTGAAAATTTTCCAAAGTGTGGAATTTCGACCTGGGACCGTCACCAAAACATTTTTCATCAAATTTTCAAATTTCACTGACCTCCCCCCCCCCTCTGGACAGCTTGCTTCGATTTTGGCTTCCAGTGGACGGATTTTGTCGTGCGATAGCTCGTTTGAAAGCTAAGAGTGAGACAAATTCAGTGAAAGAATCGGCTTGTTCCTATCTGTCTTCCTTCAAAAGTTAGAGCGGTTACAAGATTTTAGGTCGGAGCTCGCTCACCTGAAAAAATCCTAAGTGTCAGAGTGACTTTGTATGGGTAAAATTTTGAAAATTTTCCAAAGTGTGGAATTTCGACCTGGGACCGTCACCAAAACATTTTTCATCAAATTTTGAAATTTCACTGACGTCCCCCCCCCTCTGGACAGCTCGCTTCGATTTTGTCTTCCAGTGGACGGATTTTGTCGTGTCATAGCTCGTTTGAAAGCTAAGAGTGAGACAAATTCACTGAAAGAATCGGCTTGTTCCTATCTGTCTTCGTTTAGATGTGAGACGCCATTTAAGATTTTGGGACATTGGCGAAAAACGATAGAGTTAGAATTTGGGACGTTTTGGGCTGTAGCTTCAAAACGAAGCATCGGATGGGAAAACGGATTTCAGATTTGGAATCAGCGTGAAATTCTTTATCTGTATGGTGAGTTTCATGTCAATCGGAGAGTTTCAAGTCAATCGGCGAGAAAAATTTTCAACATTTTTCGGAAAAACGACAGAATTTTTGCGATGGCTGCCTACTGTAGAGCCAAAACGAAGCATCGGATGGGAAAACGGAGGCCGGATTCGGATTCAGCGTCAAATTCTACATGGAAATGGTGTATTTCCAGCTCAATCGGAGCACTAGAACCGGAGATAGACGGGATTTTTAGTGTTTGGATGATGGGTATTACGTCATCAGCTGATCGCCACACACTATATAAGCTGGGAACCGACGGAGACTTGTCATTTAGAGGAGAACGATTGTCAGAGGTAGGTCGTCTCTCTGAGCTCCGATGATAGCTTCGGACATTCCAAATTCCAAGTTTCTGTAAGAAACCGACTTAGAAAATTTCATTGCTGATATCAGCTAAGCCGTCAGACTTAGAGGTTCGCCAGGAGATGGCCTTCGTCTCCAGGCCATAAAAGACTCCAAAACTTTAAAGGCTCGTAACTTTGCTTCTACAAGTCCGTTTGACTTGATTCAAAAAAGGTTCGGTCGCTATTGACCTGCCCTAAGTGATGGACTACTTATAAAATTTCATAAGTAGTGCTAAAAAGTTGAAAAATTTAAATTCACTAGTTTTGGAGGTTTTCTGGGGTTTTCGACCCTGCTGAAGTCAATGAAAGCATTTTTAATGATGTCTGAGCCAGTCTTCTCATGGTATAAGCGGCTTTTCACTGAAAGCGAGCAAGACACGGAGAGTTTTGCTGTAATATTCCACTGACAGGGTGTTCCTTCGGGACGGCGGACGATGCCGTAGTGATAAGTGTGGCAAGGGAATGTGTCATATTTGAGACCGTAACCGCTGGGACAACTCATGTCTCATGTTGGGCATTTGACACAGCTCTCAACGTAGCACTTTGAACGCCAATCGGTTGAGTCTTAGCTATCTTGTCATGGGTGGCCTCTAAACATCTCCATTGCAAAACGCTGGTGAATCAAGCTGTCTACGGCTTGCTATCAAGCTGATCAAAGCAATAACTTGGGATGTTTCCTCAAGGTTTTCAAGTATGCTGAGTTCAAATCTGCTATCAGATTTCAAATTTAACTAAGACTAAGGCAGCTTTGAGGGGTTAGATCCCAGCTACTGTTCACTACCTTTGGCTCGGCGTTGCTGTTACCACTTCGGGGCAGTGACAATGATGTCTTAAGCTGTAAATAGCGGGTATCGGGGAAGATCTCTCACTTCCCTAGTGATCAGTACAAGGCCTTCGGGCTGTCGACGGGATCGAGTGCCACTCACTACACTCAAATCTATCATTCCTCACTTAGTGTAAATTACTGACTATACATTTGTCCTGCTATCAGGTTGTTTTGAGTTGCTATCTAGTTGAATAGTCTCTTGCTATCAAGAGATTCACTTCTGCTCATAAAGCACATCATCGCTGTAATACCTCCTTTGCTCGAGCGTTCCTTCGGGACGGCGGGTACTGCCGTAGAGGGATTGTGTTGCACGGGTTGTTCGTCGTTTGTTAGACCGAAACCTCTGAGCCGTTGCTCATGTTGGGCGTTCGACTTCATACTCAACGTGACGCTTTCTCTCACCAGGTCAGAGTACTTCAGCCATTCGACAAAGGTTAGTCTTTATGATATGGAGTAGAGTGAAATGTAATTCATTAGATGCCCCTTCAATGATTGCTCCCATGATAAACGTTGATGAGACAAATGAAATGATTCTCATCTTCCTTTTTCAGTGATTGAAATCTACTAACACACTACCGCATAATCGTCCACTATGGGGTAAGACATGATAGAGCCTCCACGCGGTTTGCCCTGGGCAGTCTTTAGACTGGCGAATACTATCATTAAGTTGAATCTGCTATCAGTCAACTTGAACGTTGCGTCGTGTTAGAGGGTATATAAACCACTGCCTCTCATTTCATTTCATTTCAATCATGCAGACGCCGAACAGTCAAGTCAGCTCTCCTCGCGGACCGCAGTTAAGGCCGCGAAATTTATTTGAGGAGTTTGCCAGGCTAGAGGAGCAAGACAGAGTTTTTAATAATCTTGCTCGGATTGTCAATCCGATGACAGCAACTGTTGTCAATCCAACGGAATGGCGCTACATTCCACTTTTTAGCCATGTACCAGTTAGTGTGGAAGTCGACACTGCTACCAAGGAGAGAGTCAAAGACTCTCTCAGCAGAATTGGTAGGGTGTAAGATGACGTTACTCCCGAGAACGAACCATCGGCTCTCTTAAGGGCCACCATGGGGCAAGACATGATAGAACCTCCTCGCGGTTTGCCCTGGGCAGTCTTCGGACTGGCGAATACTATCATTAAGTTGAATCTGCTATCAGTCAACTTGAACGTTGCAAATGAAGTTCGGTGTAATACTTCCTTTCGACGGGCGTTCCTGTAAAGGGCGGCGGTGAAACCCGTAGCTATGCATACCGCAAGGGGCATTCGGCAATGGTCAATCTTGTTAAACCTCTCTGCGTCATGTTTGCAAGTGATTGCCTCTGTCTCAACGTAGTATGCATTCGCGCCAGGGCGACATTTAGCCAACTGTCGAAGGTTGCCTAAAACTTTCCATTGCATACGTTATGAGAACCATGAGTTCTACCTGTCTCTATCAATGAGACGAATTGATGAATGGAATGAAATGGGAGGACACTCACGCGCCACACGCAACATAACACACTTCTCTCTTCCGTAGTCTAACAAGCTCTTTACACATGGATCGCAGTCGATTGCTATCCCTATATCAGAAGTGTAAGCTATCTTAATTTTATCTAACACTATTTCATCTACCATTATCATCCATATGAAATGTTATAAGAATTGCAAGTTAGACTAAGCGTGCTACTATTTCCAAATGAATAAAGTATACATGGTTAAATCATCCACTTAAGCCCATCCGTAGTCTAACAAGCTCTTTACACATGGATCGCAGTGGATTGCTATCCCTGTATCAGAAGTGTAAGCTATCTAAATTTTATTTAACACTATTTCAGCTACCATCATCACCCATATGAAGTGTCATAAGATTTACAAGTTAGACTAAGCGTTCTACTATTTGTAAATGAAAGATATCGTTTCAACAGTTTACAGATTGAAAATAAAGTTTCAATAGTGTGTGCGTTAGAAATAAAGCTTTATCTGTTTGTATGTTAGAAACAAAATAAAGTTTACAAGATAAAAAGTAAAGTTTCACCACTTTACAAGTTAAGAATAAAGTTCTATCTGTTTATATGTTAGAAATAAAATAAAGTTTCAATAGTGTATGCGTTAGAAATAAAGTCTTAGCTGTTTGTATATCAAAATACAAAATTTCAAGAGTTTACAAGTTAGAAATAAAGTTTCAATAGTGTATATGTTAGAAATAAAGGCGTAACTGTTTGTAAAAATAAGATCGCAAGATTTACTAGTTTACAAGTTAGACTAAGTGTAAATTAAAAATAAATTATAACTGTTCACGTGTTAAAGCGTTGATGCAACGATGAACAATTAATAAGCTGAAAAGTTTTAGATTCACTTCAACATTATCATATGTTTACAGATAGAAATGTATCACAGCAAAGCTACTTCATGAGTTAGTTTGCCAGGAGTGTATCATCTCAAACTTTTACTCCGACTGTGGAACATTGATTTCCATGATGAAGATTTAAATGATCGTCTTGTGATTGGACGAGACGTCTCATCCATTCACCGCTTAGGAAAATCTTATAAAAGGTAGTGCACCAGCTCTACTCTTCACATTTATCTTTCATAAGGTGAGTGTTGGTGAGCTCCCGCTATCAGGTTGTTTTGACTTGCTATCTAGTTGAATAGTCTCTTGCTATCAAGAGATTCACTTTTGCTCATAAAGCACATCATCGCTGTAATACCTCCTTTGCTCGAGCGTTCCTTCGGGACGGCGGGTACTGCCGTAGAGGGATTGTGTTGCACGGGTTGTTCGTCGTTTGTTAGACCGAAACCTCTGAGCCGTTGCTCATGTTGGGAGTTCGAATTCATACTCAACGTGACGCTTTCTCTCGTCAGGTCAGAGTACTTTAGCCATTCGACAAGGGTTAGTCTTTATGGTACGGAGCATTTCGAAGTGTTGATTGACTCATGTTCATTGAATGACTATTCACATGATCATCATAGGTAAAATGAAATAAATCTTACGTATCCTTTTCAGTGAATTTGCCTACGACGTCGAATCTAACTACTTTAATCTTCGATATGGATACGAGTATCACGAGAAAAATTGAATCTTATCGCGTCTCTGCCGAGATGGAGGAAACTCTCATTGAGCAATGTAAGTTTTTGTGTGATGGGGCAAGGATGCAGGTTGTGCTAATAAAACTCTTGAACTAACATCATTCGGTTACCATGTGTGTTGAGCATAGGAATTAATTTTCATAAACCTTTGAATAACATCAAGAATGTAAGAATCATATCCTTACTAATTTTCAACAAAAGACCCTTAACGTCTTTTTACTCCGCGATTTTCAAAAGCGAAGCTCATTTTCTAAAATTTATAATGCACTCTAATATCTCCCTTCGAGAAATCTCTCACCAATATCTCCCTCCCTTTTTTCAGTACAGCAGCGCATCATGAACAGAGAGCCTATTCCTGAAGGGGCACTTGGTCGAGCCTATGAACGACTGGGAATATGTAAGTATCTTAATGAATGAATGCTGTTATGTGTTCTGTATCATCATGGCTGATAGCATGCATTCTATCATTCATCAATCTCATCTCTTTTCCACTCTACAGTTTTGGTAAGGCAGGAGAAGTGGGAGGAAGTCGCGAGGCGGAAATATGATGATGATTTTCCGACCCTACCCTCTCGCCCATCTACGTCAGCTCCACCATCTGAGCAGCCATCCACCTCGGGTATGGTCATCGCCCAACCTCCACCACCACCCATACCAGCTCCTCGTCGCCGCATCCCTCCAACACCCAAGCCGCGGACTCTTCCACCCTCGGCTCGCATCCCCCTTCTACCTCCTCTTGAACCATCGGTGATGGCGGAAGTAGATTCTCTTGATGGTAAGTTACAGTGATGGTAAAGGGGGACAAGGACTTAAACAAAACGCACGCCACACTTGGAATTGAATAGTCATGTTACTGATCACTTTCCTTCCTTTTCTCAACAGATCTCGCAACGGTATTTCTGTGCGATAACGTTCCTAACCGCCCCGCCAACTCTCACATACCACCACCGGCAACAGCAGGCGACTTCCCTCCCATCTCCAACAAGCCGGTAGAAATGGAGATCGAGGTGTACGACCACACCATTAAAATGGTAGGTTGAAGATTTCCTCACTCATCTCCCTCAAACGTTTGGCTAATAGCATCTTCCTCAATTTCAGGCATCGACTTCATCACCAAAGCCCTCCTTTCTCAAGGAAAGTTTAGAGCTGTTGAGTGAAGGTAGGTTGTAACAAAACACTAAGACTTTAATAGAGATGATAGAATGATTTCTCTTTTAGGTGATGCTAGTTCCAGCTCAACTCTATCGCGGGAAGGTGACGAGCGGGAATGTGCTGACTGTGGGCACATCTTCATGAGGAAACGCGATCTGCTCCGACACATCAGACAACGTGTGTGTCAACCCAAGTCGCCATCAATCTCCCGAGGTGAGGATGACTCTATTGAACACGTCTCCTTTACTTGCGACTTCTGCATTCAATCATTTGAGTCACATTTTGAATTATCTTCACATAGACTTCGACATACACACACGAACGATACCTACACCAACGGTACCTCCTCTATCCGACTCACTGAAGTGTCCATAAATAATTTAGTGAGGAACTACCAGATGGACTCCTCAGAAACCATTGCTAACTTTGAGGAATGGTTTCATCAAAATTCATCATTGATAGAAGCGCTCTTCAACAATTTAGACAATTTTAGGATGAAGGCGCTCATCTATCTTAAAATAAAATATGTAAAAATCGACCACCATACTGGACAAATAATAGAGAGGTTGGAGTTTCACATACCCTCCTCTCCCGCTACAGAAGTAATTGATGAAGATTCTTGGTTAAATTTTCATATCCAAGGACTAAAACTAAATATAGTTAAATTCAACGAACGCGATAGTGGTCTCATTTTTGATGGTATAGAATCTGCCAAGTTTAAAATCAATTTGCTAGAAAGTTATAGTGGGCGAGGCTCTTTTAAACTTCCGAAAAGTTTAAAAAATAAAAAAGCAGTCGTTTCTGCAGATTGTGAATCGCAATGTTTTAAGTATGCAGTGTTATCCATTCTCCACTACAATGATGTAAATGATAATCGTTTCCGTAGAAGTAAGTATCAAGAGTGGGAAAATGAATTAAAGTTTGATGACTGCAATAGTGAAGATATGAAATTGAAAGATATAGAGAAATTTGAGAAATTAAATAAAATTAAGATAGTGGTACACGTCTGGGAGAAAGGGCTAAAAGGTGTTAGGTATAACAACCGCCAAAGTAGCTATGATCGAGTTGTCAACCTCTTGCTAGTGTATGAGGACAATACTCAACAGTGGCATTACTGTGGTATTCCAAAAATTCATCGCCTTTACAACCATATACAAAAATCGATTAAAGGTGAACATTTCATATGCGATCGCTGCACACGACCATTTTGGTCGAAAAATAAATTTCTAAGTCATTATGAATGGTGCAAGCGGGGTAAACTACAAATAGAGCGCATGCCCAAAGATAAGGAGTTTTCATATAGAGAGAATGGTGATGAACTAAGTCCTCTTCGTGTCATCTATGCTGACATCGAATGCTATATCGATGATAACATCCATCGACCAGCAGCCATTTCCTGCTATGAAGTATGGCATGATCACTTTAGGAGTAGGCAAAATAAAATGCGCGTCTGGCAAGGTGAGGATTGTATTTACCAATTCCTACAATTCCTCGAACAGGCTGTAAAATTTCAGCAAAAGTATGATGGTGAACTCTATCGCAGATCATTGCATATGACAGCAGATGATCAAGTAAAATTTGATAGTTGCAACGTTTGCCCCAAATGTAGGAAAACATTTGACGATGATAAGATTAAGAAAATGCGCGACCATGATCACATCACTGGTAAATTTAGAAACGCACTCTGTTCAAAATGCAATTTTTCACTTAGGATGAAACGTCGTACATTACCCGTCATTTTCCATAATTTCAAGGGCTACGACAGCCATATGATAATAAAAGGAGGTTTAGGCCAAATGAAAGAGTGGAAGCTTGATGTAATAGCACAAACGAGAGAAAAGTTTATTGCCATGACAGCAAAAGTACCCGTCGATAAAACCAAAGAAAATAAGACGGTCTATTTTGATATAAAATTTTTAGATTCCTACCAATTTATGACTGCATCACTGGCCTCTCTCGTACAAAATCTAAAGTCTCTTCCACTAACACAAAATCTTAAGAAACAATATCCAAATTTAACTAATGAAGTCATCACACGGAAAGGAGTCTTTCCATATGCATATTTTGATACGATTAGTAAACTCGGCGAGACTTCTCTTCCGCCCATAGATAAATTTAAAAATTATTTGACCGGCGCAGAATGTAAGACCGAAGATTATGATCATGCACAAGATGCATGGATAAAATTTGACTGCCATACATTTGGCGAATATATGATTGCCTACCTTAAGTTAGATGTATTTTTGCTGGCTGATGTATTTCAGGAGTTTCGACGAGTGGCATTAGAAGAAGATAAGTTAGATCCCGTCCACTTTGTCAGTCTACCAGCCATGTCATTTAAGTCTGCTTTTAAAATGACTGGTGAGACCATTCATCTCTTACAAGATCCAGAGATGTATAATTTATTTGAGCGAGGAATTCGCGGTGGTCTCACATTTGTAAATAAACATAGGTTAAAATCTGAAACAGTAGGTAATGATCATACCCATCTTAAGTATTATGACCAAAATAATTTGTATGGTAGTTCACTATCCAAACCGCTACCTCACTCTGAGTTTAGCTGGTTAGATGATAGTGAAATTCAGCATCTCTCCAACCGTTCTAACATACTAGCAATTCCAGATGAAGGTGATTGGGGATATTATTTTGAAATAGATCTAATCTATCCAAATAATATTAAACATAAAACCGTGGATTTTCCACTCGCACCCGAATCAGGTGAAGTGACCAAAGATATGTTTTCCGACTTTATGAAACAATTTCATAAAGATTTAGAATCATGCGGTCAACCCGACTATAAGCCTTGCCGCAAACTTTTACTCACCCAGTATGATAAAGAAAACTATCTAATCCACTTTAGCATCTTAAAATTTTATTTAGAAATGGGTATGATTTTAAAAAGAGTTCACCGCATTATTAAATTTAGACAGAAAGCCTTCCTCAAACCATATATTGATAGCAACAGCCAGAAACGTGCACTAGCCCAAAATAATTTTGAAAAAGATTTTTATAAATATAAGAACAACAGTCTATTTGGTAAGACGATGGAGGATGTTAGAAAGCGCGTAAACTACAAACTAGTTAATGATGATCAAAAGTATCACAAATTGTTCTCATCACCTCTATTCATCGATAGAGACATTATCGATGAGGACCTTATAGGTGTTAAAATGATAAAATCTGAAGTTGAGTTGTGCAAACCCATCTATATTGGTCAAGCTGTACTAGATTACTCTAAGCTTGAAATGTACCAACTCTTTTATAAAATACTAAAACCATGTCCTCTCGTAAAAGAGGTTCGTTTGTTGGGTGGTGATACAGATAGTTTCTTCTTAGGTATTACCACTCAAAAAGATTTAAATTTCAATGAAGTAGGAAAATCTTTAGAAAGATATTTTGATACATCAAATTATCCTACTGATCACCCACTCTACTCCATCAAAAATAAGGCAAAACTTGGCTGCTTTAAGGATGAGACAGCAGGGAAGGAAATAGATGAAATGATTCTCCTCCGTCCAAAAATGTACAGTATGAAATTAAAGGATAGCGACGATAGTATTAAGCGTGCTAAAGGCATATCAAGATCATTGGTCTCTAACATGAAACATAAGAATTTCAGGAAAGCCTATAGAAATAAAAATATAACGTTTGTCAATATGACAATCTTAAAATCTAAGTCGCATGAGATCAAAACGCATACTTTTAGGAAACGGGCGCTTTCAGCATGGGAGGATAAGAGGTGCTGGTTAGAACACAACACATCTCTTCCACATGGACATCCTGACACAAACATACCACCACCCAAAAGAATAAAACTCACACTACCACATTCAGGAGACGTGTAAATAGATTCATCCTTAACTCAGTATTTTGATGTTGATTTCTGTAGATAAACATTGTTGTTTTATGTATCACATGAGATTGTTTTTTCCTTGTGAATATGTGTCCACATCTGTACATTCCCCATGTGATGACTTTTCCACTGAAAGACATTTTTCCTATCCCTGTATATTTCCACCCTTCACGAAGTAAAAAGACTTTTTGTATATAGCAATGTTTATTGAAGTGCGCTCATGTATATATTTTCAGTGGATGTTGTATAAAGTCTATTGCTTCACATTCATGTACATATTTCAATAAATGTTGTATAAAGACTTCACTTTGTTTTCCGAAACACTAAAGTTACGAGGGATTTAGTATCTTTCACGTGGATGCACTCTTGTAAACCATTGGTAATTTTGATAGCAATAGAGGGTATAGTTTGTTTGACGACGGGATGATAGAAAATAGATTCAAACATCTTCTCGACTATTCCATATGAAGCGTCTTTATCATGAATGAAATCGCGTAAAATGTATTCTTTTTTCTCACCAACAGAAATAGGTGAAATCAGATCACTTTGAATGTAAAGGTGCTGTTCATGTTTATCAAGTGTCATTGGTGTTTCTATACCAATCGTATGCGCAGCAGCAAACACAGTTTGTAGCATTGAAAAACCAAAGAGTTTTTCAAATTTTTACTCAATTGACATTGAATGTCATCACCCAGTTTCAGAACAACGCGTTGATTTTCAATCAAAAATGAAATGTGATGTATCTTTGCATCATCAAGTAACACTTCACACAACTCGCTTGTGCTAATTTTTCTAACGGGTGGACAACATCGTTGTATCGCCGATTTGCTAAACGACATGTCTAATAGAATAACACAAACAGCTCTATTCAGGTTAGGAAGCATGTTGCTTACATCACTGTCATTCTTCTTGTAAAGATAGTCACTAAAAATAGCAATAGTAAATTATATTCACAGCTGAATATGTGAGCGTGTGAACGTTTTCATATCAGACAAAGCGATAACCCATGTCTAAAAATGGATCCACCTCATTGTCGTAGATGTCAGACCATTCGATAAGATTCTATTCATCCTTATTGACAGCCTGATCTTTTCCCCATTCAGTGCGTCTGCGTTCCTTTGTCAGTCAAAGTGATGACGCATACAGTTTTCACCTTAACTCATTCATATGATGAGTCGTCAGTGAATGAAGGAAAAACTCAACGTTTAACATGCCTCCATTAGCTATACATCAAACAGATAACACATTAGGAATTTAACAATCCGTGATACTTTATTGAAATCACATAAGCCTGTTATGATACAATGCCCGTTATGAAGGATGGTAATATGTATAGGGTACCACTCGAATGAGAGCAGCAGGAAAGGGTTCAGTTTCATAAATTATATAATGGCTGCTGTTTTTAATATTTGCTAGAACCATTATAGTCTTCAATTGAACAGATACTACCAAATTCTTCAATATTAATACACCAACACTAACAGGCGGAACACCTTCTTTTCAGCAAACGAAATATGCTAATCACTTACAATTTTAATTATTTTACAAATAGCTATACCTTTATTTCTAGCATACAAAAGCTAAAACTCTATTTCTAACGCATACACTATTAAAACTTTATTTTTAAATTGTAAACTGTTAAAAAATTTATTTTTTAATATGGAAACTGATGAAACTTTATTTCTAGCATACAAACAGGTAAAACTTCATTTCTAACATACAAACTGTTAGAACTTTATTTCCAAGACATAAACGGATATAACTATATTTCAAGCGTATAAACTATTAAAACTTTATTTCCAACTTGTACACTATTGAAACATTATTTTCTAATCTGTAAACTGTTGAAACTATATCTTTCATTTACAAATAGTAGAACGCTTAGTCTAACTTGCAAACTATTAAATCCTGCAATCATATTTTTACAAACAGATAAAACTCTATTTCTAACATACACACTGTTGAAACTTTATTTCTAACTTGTAAACTCTTGAAACTTTATTTTGATATACAAACAGCTAAAACTTTATTTCTAACGTATACACCATTGAAACTTTATTTTTTAACTTGTAAACTCTTGAAACTTAGTTTTTCATATACAAACAGCTAAAACTTTATTTCTAACGTACACATTATTGAAACTTTATTTTCTAATCTGTAAACTGTTGAAACTATATCTTTCATTTACAAATAGTAGAACGCTTAGTCTAACTTGCAAACTATTAAATCCTGCAATCATATTTTACAAACAGATAAAACTCTATTTCTAACATACACACTGTTGAAACTTTATTTCTAACTTGTGAACTCTTGAAACTTTATTTTGATATACAAACAGCTAAAACTTTATTTCTAACATATACACCATTGAAACTTTATTTTTTAACTTGTAAACTCTTGAAACTTAGTTTTCATATGCAAACAGCTAAAACTTTATTTCTAACGTACACATTATTGAAACTTTAGTTTTTATCTTTTAAACTGTTGAAACTTTATTTTGTTTCTAACATGCAAACAGATAAAGCTTTATTTCTAACATATACACTATTGAAACTTTATTTCTAACTTGTACACTGGTGAAACTTTATTTCTAACTTGTAAACGGTTGAAAATTTGTTTTATTTCTATCATAGAAACAGATAGAACTTTATTCTTAACTTACCAACTGGTGAAACTTCATTCTATTTCTAACATACAAACAGATAAAACTTTATTCTTAACATATGCACTATTGAAACATTAGTTTTAACTTGCAAACTATTGAAACTTTATTCTTTACTTGTAAACTGATGAAACTTCATTTTATTTCTAACATATAAACAGATAGAACTTTATTCTTAACTTGTAAACTGGTGAAACTTCATTCTATTTCTAACATATAAACAGAAAGAACTTTATTCTTAACTTATAAACTTAAAGAGATAGAACTTTATTTCTAACTTGTAAACTCTTGAAACTTTGTTTTTCATATACTAACAGCTAAAACTTTATTTCTAACGTACACACCACTGAAACTTTATTTTTTATCTTTTAAACTGTTGAAACTTTATTTTGTTTCTAACATGCAAACAGATAAAGCTTTATTTCTAACATATACACTATTGAAACTTTATTTCTAACTTGTACACTGGTGAAACTTTATTTCTAACTTGTAAACGGTTGAAAATTTGTTTTATTTCTAACATACAAACAGATAGAACTTTATTCTTAACTTACCAACTGGTGAAACTTCATTCTATTTCTAACATACAAACAGATAAAACTTTATTCTTAACATATGCACTATTGAAACATTAGTTTTAACTTGCAAACTATTGAAACTTTATTTTTAACTTGTTAACGGTTGAAACTTTGTTTTATTTCTAACATACAAACAGATAGAACTTCATTCTTAACTTGTAAACTGGTGAACCTTCATTCTATTTCTAACATATAAACAGATAAAACTTTATTTCTAACACACACACACACACTATTGAAACTTTATTTTCAATCTGTAAACTATTAAAACTTTATTTTTAACTTGTAAACGGTTGAAACTTTGTTTTATTTCTATCATACAAACAGATGGAACTTTATTCTTAACTTGTAAACTGATGAAACTTCATTTTATTTCTAACATATAAACAGATAGAACTTTATTCTTAACTTGTAAACTTAAACAGATAGAACTTTATTCGTAACTTGTAAACTGGTGAAACTTCATTCTATTTCTAACATATAAACAAATAGAACTTTATTCTGAACATGTACGCTATTGAAACTTTATTCTTAACTTGTAAACTATTGAAACTTTATTCTTTACTTGTAAACTGATGAAACTTCATTTTATTTCTAACATATAAACAGATAGAACTTTATTCTTAACTTGTAAACTGGTGAAACTTCATTCTATTTCTAACATATAAACAGATAGAACTTTATTCTTAACTTATAAACTTAAAGAGATAGAACTTTATTTCTAACTTGTAAACTCTTGAAACTTTGTTTTTCATATACTAACAGCTAAAACTTTATTTCTAACGTACACACCACTGAAACTTTATTTTTTATCTTTTAAACTGTTGAAACTTTATTTTGTTTCTAACATGCAAACAGATAAAGCTTTATTTCTAACATATACACTATTGAAACTTTATTTCTAACTTGTACACTGGTGAAACTTTATTTCTAACTTGTAAACGGTTGAAAATTTGTTTTATTTCTAACATACAAACAGATAGAACTTTATTCTTAACTTACCAACTGGTGAAACTTCATTCTATTTCTAACATACAAACAGATAAAACTTTATTCTTAACATATGCACTATTGAAACATTAGTTTTAACTTGCAAACTATTGAAACTTTATTTTTAACTTGTTAACGGTTGAAACTTTGTTTTATTTCTAACATACAAACAGATAGAACTTCATTCTTAACTTGTAAACTGATGAAACTTCATTTTATTTCTAACATATAAACAGATAGAACTTTATTCGTAACTTGTAAACTGGCGAAACTTCATTCTATTTCTAACATATAAACAAATAGAACTTTATTCTGAACATGTACACTATTGAAACTTTATTCTTAACTTGTAAACTATTGAAACTTTATTTTTAACTTGTAAACGGTTAAAACTTTGTTTTATTTCTATCATACAAACAGATGGAACTTTATTCTTAACTTGCCAACTGGTGAAACTTCATTCTATTTCTAACATACAAACAGATAAAACTTTATTCTTAACATGCGCACTATTGAAACATTAGTTTTAACTTGCAAACTATTGAAACTTTATTTTTAACTTGTTAACGGTTGAAAGTTTGTTTTATTTCTAGCATACAAACAGACAGAACTTTATTCTTAACTTGTAAACTGATGAAACTTCATTTTATTTCTAACATATAAACAGATAGAACTTTATTCTTAACTTATAAACTTAAAGAGATAGAACTTTATTCTTAACTTGTAAACTGATGAAACTTCATTTTATTTCTAACATATAAACAGATAGAACTTTATTCTTAACTTATAAACTTAAAGAGATAGAACTTTATTCTTAACTTGTAAACTGATGAAACTTTATTTTGATATACAAACAGCTAAGACTTTATTTCTAACGCATACACTATTGAAACTTTATTTTATTTCTAACATATAAACAGATAGAACTTTATTCTTAACTTGTAAAGTGGTGAAACTTTACTTTTTATCTTGTAAACTTTATTTTGTTTCTAACATACAAACAGATAAAGCTTTATTTCTAACGCACACACTATTGAAACTTTATTTTCGATCTGTAAACTGTTGAAACGATATCTTTCATTTACAAATAGTAGAACGCTTAGTCTAACTTGTAAATCTTATGACACTTCATATGGGTGATGATGGTAGCTGAAATAGTGTTAAATAAAATTTAGATAGCTTACACTTCTGATACAGGGATAGCAATCCACTGCGATCCATGTGTAAAGAGCTTGTTAGACTACGGATGGGCTTAAGTGGATGATTTAACCATGTATACTTTATTCATTTGGAAATAGTAGCACGCTTAGTCTAACTTGCAATTCTTATAACATTTCATATGGATGATAATGGTAGATGAAATAGTGTTAGATAAAATTAAGATAGCTTACACTTCTGATATAGGGATAGCAATCGACTGCGATCCATGTGTAAAGAGCTTGTTAGACTACGGAAGAGAGAAGTGTGTTATGTTGCGTGTGGCGCGTGAGTGTCCTCCCATTTCATTCCATTCATCAATTCGTCTCATTGATAGAGACAGGTAGAACTCATGGTTCTCATAACGTATGCAATGGAAAGTTTTAGGCAACCTTCGACAGTTGGCTAAATGTCGCCCTGGCGCGAATGCATACTACGTTGAGACAGAGGCAATCACTTGCAAACATGACGCAGAGAGGTTTAACAAGATTGACCATTGCCGAATGCCCCTTGCGGTATGCATAGCTACGGGTTTCACCGCCGCCCTTTACAGGAACGCCCGTCGAAAGGAAGTATTACACCGAACTTCATTTGCAACGTTCAAGTTGACTGATAGCAGATTCAACTTAATGATAGTATTCGCCAGTCCGAAGACTGCCCAGGGCAAACCGCGAGGAGGTTCTATCATGTCTTGCCCCATGGTGGCCCTTAAGAGAGCCGATGGTTCGTTCTCGGGAGTAACGTCATCTTACACCCTACCAATTCTGCTGAGAGAGTCTTTGACTCTCTCCTTGGTAGCAGTGTCGACTTCCACACTAACTGGTACATGGCTAAAAAGTGGAATGTAGCGCCATTCCGTTGGATTGACAACAGTTGCTGTCATCGGATTGCCAATCCGAGCAAGATTATTAAAAACTCTGTCTTGCTCCTCTAGCCTGGAAAACTCCTCAAATAAATTTCGCGGCCTTAACTGCGGTCCGCGAGGAGAGCTGACTTGACTGTTCGGCGTCTGCATGATTGAAATGAAATGAAATGAGAGGCAGTGGTTTATATACCCTCTAACACGACGCAACGTTCAAGTTGACTGATAGCAGATTCAACTTAATGATAGTATTCGCCAGTCTAAAGACTGCCCAGGGCAAACCGCGTGGAGGCTCTATCATGTCTTACCCCATAGTGGACGATTATGCGGTAGTGTGTTAGTAGATTTCAATCACTGAAAAAGGAAGATGAGAATCATTTCATTTGTCTCATCAACGTTTATCATGGGAGCAATCTTTGAAGGGGCATCTAATGAATTACATTTCACTCTACTCCATATCATAAAGACTAACCTTTGTGGAATGGCTGTAGTACTCTGACCTGGTGAGAGAAAGCGTCACGTTGAGTATGAAGTCGAACGCCCAACATGAGCAACGGCTCAGAGGTTTCGGTCTAACAAACGACGAACAACCCGTGCAACACAATCCCTCTACGGCAGTACCCGCCGTCCCGAAGGAACGCTCGAGCAAAGGAGGTATTACGGCGATGATGTGCTTTATGAGCAGAAGTGAATCTCTTGATAGCAAGAGACTATTCAACTAGATAGCAACTCAAAACAACCTGATAGCAGGACAAATGTATAGTCAGTAATTTACACTAAGTGAGGAATGATAGATTTGAGTGTAGTGAGTGGCACTCGATCCCGTCGACAGCCCGAAGGCCTTGTACTGATCACTAGGGAAGTGAGAGATCTTCCCCGATACCCGCTATTTACAGCTTAAGACATCATTGTCACTGCCCCGAAGTGGTAACAGCAACGCCGAGCCAAAGGTAGTGAACAGTAGCTGGGATCTAACCCCTCAAAGCTGCCTTAGTCTTAGTTAAATTTGAAATCTGATAGCAGATTTGAACTCAGCATACTTGAAAACCTTGAGGAAACATCCCAAGTTATTGCTTTGATCAGCTTGATAGCAAGCCGTAGAGAGCTTGATTCACCAGCGTTTTGCAATGGAGATGTTTAGAGGCCACCCATGACAAGATGGCTAAGACTCAACCGATTGGCGTTCAAAGTGCTACGTTGAGAGCTGTGTCAAATGCCCAACATGAGACATGAGTTGTCCCAGCGGTTACGGTCTCAAATATGACACATTCCCTTGCCACACTTATCACTACGGCATCGTCCGCCGTCCCGAAGGAACACCCTGTCAGTGGAATATTACAGCAAAACTCTCCGTGTCTTGCTCGCTTTCAGTGAAAAGCCGCTTATACCATGAGAAGACTGGCTCAGACATCATTAAAAATGCTTTCATTGACTTCAGCAGGGTCGAAAACCCCAGAAAACCTCCAAAACTAGTGAATTTAAATTTTTCAACTTTTTAGCACTACTTATGAAATTTTATAAGTAGTCCATCACTTAGGGCAGGTCAATAGCGACCGAACCTTTTTTGAATCAAGTCAAACGGACTTGTAGAAGCAAAGTTACGAGCCTTTAAAGTTTTGGAGTCTTTTATGGCCTGGAGACGAAGGCCATCTCCTGGCGAACCTCTAAGTCTGACGGCTTAGCTGATATCAGCAATGAAATTTTCTAAGTCGGTTTCTTACAGAAACTTGGAATTTGGAATGTCCGAAGCTATCATCGGAGCTCAGAGAGACGACCTACCTCTGACAATCGTTCTCCTCTAAATGACAAGTCTCCGTCGGTTCCCAGCTTATATAGTGTGTGGCGATCAGCTGATGACGTAATACCCATCATCCAAACACTAAAAATCCCGTCTATCTCCGGTTCTAGTGCTCCGATTGAGCTGGAAATACACCATTTCCATGTAGAATTTGACGCTGAATCCGAATCCGGCCTCCGTTTTCCCATCCGATGCTTCGTTTTGGCTCTACAGTAGGCAGCCATCGCAAAAATTCTAACTCGTTTTTCCGAAAAATGTTGAAAATTTTTCTCGCCGATTGACTTGAAACTCTCCGATTGACATGAAACTCACCATACAGATAAAGAATTTCACGCTGATTCCAAATCTGAAATCCGTTTTCCCATCCGATGCTTCGTTTTGAAGCTACAGCCCAAAACGTCCCAAATTCTAACTCTGTCGTTTTTCGCCAATGTCCCAAAATCTTAAATGGCGTCTCACATCTAAACGAAGACAGATAGGGACAAGCCGATTCTTTCAGTGAATTTGTCTCACTCTTAGCTTTCAAACGAGCTATGACACGACAAAATCCGTCCACTGGAAGACAAAATCGAAGCGAGCTGTCCAGAAGGGGGGGGACGTCAGTGAAATTTCAAAATTTGATGAAAAATGTTTTGGTGACGGTCCCAGGTCGAAATTCCACACTTTGGAAAATTTTCAAAATTTTACCCATACAAAGTCACTCAGACACTTAGGATTTTTTCAGGTGAGCGAGCTCCGACCTAAAATCTTGTAACCGCTCTAACTTTTGAACAAAGACAGATAGGAACAAGCCGATTCTTTCACTGAATTTGTCTCACTCTTAGCTTTCAAACGAGCTATGGCACGACAAAATCCGTCCAGTGGAAGCCAAAATCGAAGCGAGCTGTCCAGAGGGGGGGGACGTCAGCGAAAATTTTTTCTCTCAGATGGCGTTCAAATTCACCATACCGATGCAGAATTTCACGCCGAATCCGAATCTGGCCTCCGTTTTCTCATCCGATGCTTCGTTTGGGCGCTACACACCAAAACGTCCCAAATTCTAACTCTGTCGTTTTTTTCGAAAAATGTTGAAAATTTTTTCTCTCCGATTGACTTGAAACTCACCATACAGATAGAGAATTTCACGCTGATTCCAAATCTGAAATCCGTTTTCCAATCCGATGCTTCGTTTTGACGCTACAGCCCAAAACGTCCCAAATTCTAACTCTGTCGTTTTTCGCCAATGTCCCAAAATCTTAAATGGTGTCTCACATCTAAACGAAGACAGATAGGAACAGGCCGATTCTTTCACTGAATTTGTCTCACTCTTAGCTTTCAAACGAGCTATGACACGACTAAATCCGTCCACTGGAAGCCAAAATCGAAGCGAGCTGTCCAGAGGGGGGGGACGTCAGCGAAAATTTTTTCTCTCCGATTGACTTGAAACTCACCATACCGATGCAGAATTTCACGCTGAATCCGAATCTGGCCTTCGTTTTCTCATCCGATGCTTCGTTTGGGCGCTACACACCAAAACGTCCCAAATTCTAACTGTGTTAAAATTTTGAAGAAAAATTTTTTCTCGCCGATTGCCTTGAAACTCACCATACCGATGCAGAATTTTACGCTGAATCCGAATCTGGCAGCCATTTCACCATCCACGACAACCTAGACGGTCGCCCACGTCAACCTAGACGGTCGCCCACGTTAACCTAGACGGTCGCCCACGTTAACCTGGACGGTCGCCCACGTCAACCAGGCGGTCGGACCAACTCACCCGAGTCTCACACTCTGTCGTTCCAGAGGGGGGGGGACGTCAGCGAACATTTTGTGAACCCACCTGGTCGGCACACCACGACAGACTACAACCTCTGTCGTTCCAGAGGGGGGGGAGTCAGATCCGAAGCACCACGGCGGCCGACCACGACACTCTGCCGTTCCAGAGGGGGGGGGAGGGCGCGCTGTGTTTATTATGGACCTTTTATTACTACTCATAGCATAGTACACCTCTAACCTACTGCAAAACTTCGCGTCTGCCGGATCAGATCATTTGCTTTTCAGAAATAGAGAGGATAACACAATCCTATGTATTTCCAATGGTAAAATTGTGACATTTAAGGTGTTGGTTGACTCCATTTTTTCGAGTTTGTGGTCATAAAAGTTACACAGATTGGTATTTTGTTGAACTGGTTATTATAGAAATCATCTACAGATCATGATCTTTCAAATGAGTTGTCATTCAGTGACAGAGGATGAAGCAAAGTGTACAAACAGACACTTTTCGCTAAAGTATATCAACAATTTTCCTGAAATTTCTATGTTAAAATTTGCAGTTACACCAACGAAAAGTGTCTGCTTGTACACTTTACTTCATCCTCTGTCACAAAATGACAGCTCATTTGAAAGATCATGATCTGTAGATGATTTCTATAATAACCAGTTCAACAAAATACCAATCTGTGTAACTTTTATGACCACAAACTCGAAAAAATGGAGTCAACCAACACCTTAAATGCCACAATTTTACCACTGGAAATACATAGGATTGTGTTATCCTCTCTATTTCTGAAAAGCAAATGATCTGATCCGGCAGACGCAAAGTTTTGCAGTAGGTTAGAGGTGTACTATGCTATGTGAAAGTTTTATGTACTACCTCGTTCCCTGCACAACTTCACGCTGGCTCCCGGACTATATACTAACTGTACTAATGCTTGCGATTTGAGCAAAAAATCATGATTTCCAAGAACAAATAATAATTAAATAACATAGTTCGCAGCAGCAATCTTGATAAAGTGAGGTATAGTGTATTTCTGAACAGTTTCAGTTAATCTCACCAAAAGAACATTTCCAGTAAGCTGCAAAATTTATCTTGTTAATAGAATCTGAGAGCGACAACAATTGTGAAATTATCGTGATATTCAAGTTTGTCTAAAGTTCTTGAAATTTCCATATTTTGAGCTCAAATGAAACTTTACTTTCGGTATTAAATTCATTTAACATGACCTTATGCTCCAAATAAGTGAGGGTAAATTACCATGACATGAAAAATGTTGAAGGTTCTTAATCTAGTCCTTCTGGGAGTGCAGGATGAACTTCATAATATTCGTGTAATCACAATGTAGGAATACCATATGAGATTTCAAGGTAAGTAATGTACAAATCA
Organism: Prostheceraeus crozeri; assembly: GCA_907163375.1. Lineage (NCBI taxonomy): Eukaryota > Metazoa > Platyhelminthes > Polycladida > Euryleptidae > Prostheceraeus > Prostheceraeus crozeri. Next base: position 176,079 of record CAJQUW010001872.1, read on the forward strand.
GAGGCCGCGTTAGGTTATCTAAAGACTTCCTGCACAAGAACATTCGTCTATAATTTAGAAGTCTATGATCTTAGCAGTAACTTCTATGTTATAAGTATTGAAAAATGACGGCCGGGTAATGCGCATTTTCTACTTATATTTCTAAATCTGTGGTGCAATAATATAGGAATAATGAAAATATATTACCTTTCAATTGACAGCCTAAATCGTCGGCGCGTAGCGCCAGACGATTTAGGCTGATCATTTGAAAGGTAATATACCATGCTGGCCAGAAGTTTAACACAGTAGTGATTTTTGAAATTTGGCTTGTTGGGAAGAACATGCGACTATGAGTATATATATGATGCTTTCCATATTTATGGAGATAGAATGGTTGCATTTATAATTGAATGAAAGTATAACTTGTATTAAATAGATGCAGAATATTCTGCATTTCATTTCCATTGTGTTAAGCTTTTGACCAGCATGGTATGCATTGTTACTGAACCTAAAATCTATGACATCAAAAATCCAAGATTTTGATCTGTAAAAGATTCAAATCTTTGATAATTTTCTACATAGCCCACGCAACTCAGAATATTAATGTATGTAAAGCTCGAGATATCTACGAATACAGATTGTGAACCATAGGAATCACTTCAATGCCATTTTCACTGGGAATGCGAAGATGGACAGTGAAATGCTCCTACCTCAATGGTATTACATAGCAAATTAGACGGCCTTAATCATGCAATTAAGGCCGTCTAATTTGGAATTGGAGATATTTAAAGCACTGTAAATGGTATTTAGTATTGTTAAAAGCCATATTTTATTTTTCAGGAAAGTACTATAGTTTGTCGATATCTGTATTTAAAATCTCAGTACTTACATCAGTGTAAGTACTGGTCATAAAAGTACTTACATTCAGTTAAGGCAAACAACTAGAACACTTTGCAAAAACACAGAAGTCATTTTTCATTTGAGTCATTTAGTTCCTTGCATTCATTCACTGTAATTTTAACAGTGCAATTTTGGAATGAGAACCTTGCTCCACTTTGACACTCAATGGATCTCACTTCGTTATTTGACTGATTACAGTATATAGCACTGCTCATTTGCTTCTCAAATAAGCTCCCATCGATGTATGCAGAATCTGCAGCATCAGATATGCGGCCAGTCTTCTTCCTGGCGACCTCGCTTGGAATCCCGGCTTGCACCAGCCTATTCTTCGCGGTCCTTCTCAGGCTTGTATTTGTAAGGAACATGTCACTTGATGTAGAATGTAGAAACAAGTTCCTCACAGTTTGCTGAATGCTATGTATACCCAAGCGGGTGTTTTTATACCAGACGGGGCCTCGAGGATAAGGTATGCATGCAAGATAAAATGCCTTGTTGCCTTCTTGGTTATGAGCTTCAGGGCGATGCGACACGTACTCTTTGAATAACTTCAAAGGACAGCGTTCGGCATTATCACTGGCATACACTCGCGTGAAAAAAAACGTTGAATTTGTCGGCCTGTTCATAGTTTGACGTGGAGTCTGAGACGGCCATGACATGGTTCGTTGGAAGACGTTGACAGACTTAGGACAACCCCGAGCGATATGACCGAATTCTTGACATTTAAAGCAACGAATGCCTGAATTGCTAGACGCAACAGCAGTTATAACTGGTCGGACAGGAGAAACAGTACCACCGGTGGTAGTACCGGGTTTATCGATTCTTTCAAATCCCTCCACAATATCCAAGTAATTACTCAACGATGATGGTGGAAATCGACTCATTGAAAGTTTCACGTCCCGATTAGCTTCGCGCACCATCATGGTATGCATAATCTTTTCGCGTAGTTCCGCTTCAGTCATTCTAGGAAATGCCTGGGCTCCGATTCTTAATAAATCATCTGCAAAATCCCTAACCGACTCTGCTGAACGACGTGTTCTAGAATCATAAGCTGTCTCCGCTTCCACGGCAGTCCTAAAGAGTGAAAATCGATTGCTCAAATCCGCGACAATCTCACGATATGTGTGTGTCCCTGCCTTATCTATAACAATCTCATTGGCCTTACCCACGGTTTTTACAACCAAAACACGTAATTTCTTCTCGTCAGAAAGGTCAGCCGAGAGAAATTCAAATGACTTAACCCATCTCTGAAAATCGATTTGACCGTTAAACTTTTGCAGCTGAGACAAATCATCTGGAATTTTCTCTTTCTTGGTGCGTTTCTGATTTTCCATTAAGTGCTCTAAACGACTGGTCAATTCCCAATCCCTTGTTCAACCTTGCCTATTTTTTTATAAATGCAATCAACATTTGAACTACGTGGCGTAAGAGGTGGCATGGACTGGGTTGGAACTTCATTATCCAAAAGTGGGAAACCACGGACAGCGTCAGTTTGTGTATTCGAAAAAAACAACCCACTGTCGCCAGTTTCAAATAAGTCAACACTTGGACTAAAAGCCATTTCTCAATTTGGTATGGGTTTTAACCGCTGCCACCAGTGTAACAGACCGAGCTATGAGAGACCCTTAACCCAATTGATTACTACAGTAAGAAACCTACCAGTCTCCGTATCACGATCCGGTCACTCCAAGTTCACCACGTCGAATCCTTTATGATGTGGACGAGCACCGGACAGCCACGCGAACGTCACTCGAAGATGCGCCTGGTTAGTTACTAACCCTGCCCTACCAGTTACTAGGTATTATAGGTAGTACCCTAACTCGAATGAATCTGTGGGTATTACCCAGGTACGTTATAACGGTTGTGGGTAGCAGTTAATAAGCTGAAACAGAAGTATCATAAAACCCCAACCTCCTAATTCAGCTGAAATTATGTCTTGCTAACTTCTTACATATATCGTAACCCGCAGATGCGACGGCAAAGTTATAATGCTGCTTACGATTAATTAATTAGCCGCAAAGGAAATATCATAAACCTATGTCATAAACCTACGCCACTTGCCTAAAACTTCTTAGTTCAGTTGAGAGCAGTGACTTACCATCAGCCGTATAATTTTAAGAGAGCAACGTTTTGCTTGACCGCGCACGCTAGCCGCCGTGAGCTTTACTCATTGCATTTATAATAAAATGGTACATTCTATCACCAGGAATACTTAATTCATGTTTATCTTATGTTTGCCTATACTTTTACCCAGAAACCACCCAAAACCCCATAAATCGGAAGCCACCAACACCTTACAATTATATACAATATATACATGTCCGTGAAATCCTCAATTATCACTTGAATGTGATATAACTTTACAACCCTTCACCAGAAAATTGCGCCAATGCTCCCAGATTTGTGAGCAATACCTATATACAATTTAGTTCTTCACATCAATAGTGAAAATACCAACACCTATAATTAAAATATTTACGTTAAGTACTAGTTATAATTTTACTACATATAAACAAATAAGCAACCCTGTTACATGTCCACATCGGAGAGATCCTGCATTGACCAATCAGCTGAGTACAACATCATAATTAACGTACGTTGCAATTTTCAACTTCTAATCGATTATGTAATTTTGATTCGAATACATAAAGAAAGTTCTAAGTTTTCCGTTGTGCAACGATTGGTGAAGCGGTATGAAGTCGTACAGGTCGTCTTCCGAATTGATATTTATGCTACAGAAAAGTTCATTTCATGTCAGCGACATAGGTAGCGTCTTTATTGCCCCCAGAATGATTTTTTCATCGATTTTGTTCCTCATGTTCAGCATTTCCTCGGTGTTTTCCTTCGGTTTTGACATCACTTTTTTGGTTTTACGGGTTATTTCCATGCAAAATCCATGTTTATGATGATGAACACTATATTCTCATTCTGACCTAAATTGTCATAAGCGATAACTTTTTATATTATTCACGAAAGTATGCTGTAGCGAGACAAAAATATTTCTCTTAGTAGGCCTACAAGTATTAGATCGATATGCATAATGTTTCTTTCTATGTGATTGTACAAATAAGTCTAGGATTTGCTTTGTTATCAATTTTAATTCAGATATTGTACTGGTATGAGAAAGTGCTCCGTTGAAGCATAAATCACTGCTTCAGTGTTGAGATCAAAACTGACTTAATTGCATAAGTTAATTGCATAATTTTTTATAGGCTTTCTTCACTTACAAATCTGCATGTTGAGCATGTAGACCTATTTGTAATAATAAATCTCCATTGTGTTTGTTTTATTTACTTCTAGCCCTCATTTATCTACAGTTCACTTCATGCAACTTTGGTCGAGAAAGTAGAAACAATGACGTGTTTCGAATTAGTCAAGTTTTCAATATGCAGAAAATAAAGTACACTTATTATCATTATACGTGCATGAATAATAATTAGGGCTCAAAGAGAGTTAAAGCATCAAATAAAATCAGTCGTTACGGTTTCCTTCGAGCCTTGGTATGTGCAAAATCCATCACTAGCTCATCCAAAATTCCTTGGCTCTTCTAGGTTCGATAGAGATGGTGGTCCGAAAGTCGGCTATCAGTCATTGTGGTGCGATGGCAGGTTTTAATCAATTTCAATTTACTGAAACTACTTCCAGCGGATGTGACGCTTATAGATGTCGTTAGAAGCGTGCGTAGTTCAACTAAGACGTTCGGATAAATTTCTTGCTAACCATTCTGGTGTATATATTAAAGAAAGTCAACGGGGGTATCCAATTTCTCATTCAAAATTAGTAAGAGGTGAAATCTCTCCATATCCTCAAAAGTATTCTCTTGAACGTCATCGACATTTTCCTGTAAAATTTTGCAATCATTCCGAAGTTGATCGTTGGAAATAGACTGTTAAAGCTTAGCGACTGCAGAATAATACATAAACTTCAGTCAATTTTCCACCTTTTGAAACCTTTCACTCAATGAAATTAATACAGTTAACAATCAGTGGAAGAAAGAAGTCGACACGAAAGCGATCTTCGGAGGATTTGGAAACATCATCTTCGCACTCATAATTAAAAAGTTTTCTCCTTTTCCTAATTCTTGTCTCGGAGAAGGATTCTCTACCGCCAGTTCCATGGCTGTCGCTTTTGTTGTGGAGAACTTTTCTATGTACTTCATCGCAAAGCAGATGGAGGTGTCGATCTCAGTTTTGAGGATTGTCAGTGTAGCACCGTGTATCTGATGGGTTTTGCTGGATTTGTTTAGATTGCACACTAAATTGTACCAGATTACAGGAGACAATGAATTCGAATGAATCCAATTTCTTGATCAGGTCTTCCGCATCCTCTTTAGTTTCTGCATTTTTTCTTTCGACAGCCTTTTTTCTCAAGCTCACCAATGCTTGGACGACTTCACAGAAATGAAATCTAAGAAGCTTAACCGCCTCAACCCGGCTCTCCCAGCGTACATCTGACTGCCTCTTTAGAGATATAGGCACTGAATTTGTTGGAATTTCCCAGCGCCATGGAGCGGCAGAAAGAGGTTGCACAATTGCGTTAACCTTAAAACGAGGTGTTAAAGGTAGACCTGTAAAAATATGTTTTAGGAGTTATGAAGAAAAGGTGCGCTCTTTTAAAATCGCAGATGTAAGGTGAAAGATTACAACGACAAGGATAATTGTCGTGTATACATTCGTCACGACAAGACCAGATCTCAAATCGATTACGATAAAAAAGTATTTGAAGAAAATGAGGAAATGAAAAAGAGCGACCTTGATGTTATCATTCGACGAGGCAAAATTGTTGATAAGACTGCCTAACAAGTGTCTCGATGTCTTCGCTGTGTTTCTTTATCTCCAGATCCATTTCTAATAAAATGGATGAATTATATGTTTTCATTAACTTCTATTCGCCTGATGTGATCTGCGTTGTTAAAATATGGTTGAGATGCCAAGATTCCAAAGATTCGTTTGTGATAAGAAAATATGCTCTATTCCGCGTCGACCGTAATACTGGTGCAAATGGTGGAAGATAGTGTGTTGGATAAAGAAGTTCTTCGTGTCCGACTTACTTTTCTCTCAATCGACAGCATGTGCAGAGGTGGAAACTTCTATCCTTCGGATTCTCAAACAATATTTACGGTGCATTTTGATTATTCTGTACTTTCCTCACAGTAGTGAGTTGAACGCAGATTTATTATGTGAATACAATAATATCCAATTTATGTGAATACATCATGACTGCTGTTGATAAATTGTTGATGATGTTTCGGAGTACAAGATATACATGATAGGAGACTTCAATCATTTTGACACATCATATCTTGATATGGTGTTCGGCGCTGAGAATGTTGTTCATCAACCTTGTACTGATCCTCGATGCGTTTCATATTAGTTTCTATAGGAAAGCAGAGATTTTGCCACCTGTTGGATCCAGTTATCATAATGTGTTACAATGAAAGTCTAAAAAGTCTTAGACTTTTAAAACCGATAACATCCTTCCCTGTGTGCGAATCATTCAAAAAAAAAGGTTTTATACTTTCAGGAGTCTATTGTAATGTGCAGCAAAACATCTTGATATTGATTGGGATTGCTTGTATCAAGATCTAGATGTAAACGAATTCACAGAACTATTTTATGCGTATGTTAATAAAGCCATTGATTGCTTACCGTGTGAATTTGTGAATGCCACTGGAAAACCATGGATTACTAATGCAACTAAATCTACCATTAACAAACGTTTCAAGGCATGCAGACAAAATAACTGGTCATAGTTTCTTCATTATAAAGAAAAAGTTAAGGAAGCAGCTGAGCAAAATGGAGCAGATTATTTTTATCAAAGCGGTCCATTTAGGAAATCAAGAAAGTCGTTGCCGGTGGCTCAGCTCACAATGACAATTGGTTATCACAGTGTATTCCTGATGATGCGAATATTCTTGAAGTTTACGTATGGTTAGTGATAATCTATCTTCTGAATTTGTTGTTGATCCACCTGATGATGTGCAATTACCTTTCGTCGCACCATTTCAATTTACTCAAAGTCACGTCGAATCACTTCTATCCAGAGTTCGACCAAGTGCAAGTACAGGATCAGATGAAATTCTATCCATGGTGTGGTCAAAGTTTTCAACTTTCTAAGCCGTTGACGATAAAAGTATTCAATAAATGTTTGTGCACTGGTGATTTACCTATGAAATGGAAAACAGCTGATATTATTTTGCTTCTTAAGTCTAATCCGACTAAACTGAATGCCATTCGTCCAATTTCCTTGTTGCCCATCCAAGAACGCTTGTATGAAAGGGAACTTATGAAATAAATTGGTTTGCATATAACAACCAAACTGTACGACTGTCATCAATTTTGACCGTGTTGTGCACCCTAACACGAATTTTGTTTGGCGATGCACGTGCTAATGTTTTTAATGACTTCTGAACTGCATAAGACAATGAAACTCTCCCGTTTGACCACTTTCCGCTAGACAAAAATGCCATCCGCGTCCGGCGAGTCCGCTGAAGCTTGCAGAACAGTTGGTCGAACAAAATCAATGGGTCGGTGAAATGTGGCGTTCATAGGTGAGCTTGTAAGGAGAGCCATTTTTCTCTTCGAGGTATTGAAAAAGTGGCAGGTGGTTGTCATGGACTTGCGTATCCAGGAAAAAATCCTACACTGCTACTTTTGCTTGACCTGGGTTCATCACGCCTTGAACGGAATTTGCTTCTCAAAAATGGTGCCCTCTCAATCAGAAATCGTCAAAGAAACCTGAATGAATGAGTTTGACTACGTGCTGAAGACGAGACCTAGACCGAGAACGGGTGAGAAAAGAGTATATGATTTGTCCTTTTGCGAGTGAAACAACTCCATCTCTGATCAACAATAGGAGCTCCAATTCTTTCACAAAACAAAAACATTCTTTACACTTCGAAGTGTCGATGCTGTTTGGCAATACCATGACCTAGGCCTATTCATCATATTCTAGCATTGTGTGATACGTGTCTCTTTGACTGACCCGAAGAAAAAAATCATGAAAATCGAGTTTTCAGATGAAGATGTTCCTGTGGATCATTCTATCGTTTCGTTCTATCTCTGAAGAGGAGTTCTTGATCAAGGTCCGTCTCTTGGACCATTGTGGCATTGTGATTGATTATGGTGGAGATCATTCAGCTAAATGAATGTCCAGTTCAGCTGAATGCCCTCAGTATAGTACTATCTAGCAAAATTTGGTTGATTTCCATGAAAATCTGACTAAAATGTGATTAACTGAAATATTTTCTGATTACACGGTACACGTTGATTTTTCTATCTCGTTGCACTTAAAATGGTAGGGTTTTTCAGAGCGTGCTGAAGAAAGGTACATCTATTTATTTTTATCACATTTTTTATACATATTGAGCTGAAGCCATACATGTATCATGATTATCATCGATAATAGCCAAGTCGTCCATTAAATTGGTCTTGATCCATTAGCTTTGGCCCATTAAATAGTCCCAATAATTTTTAGTCACACCTTGTATAACAATATGAATTTTTTGATTATTTAATAATGCAATAATAGTTGCGTGATTAAGACAGCAGACAGCGGTCGAAAGCTCGCAACAATCCAACTATTTTATGAGAACAAGTGGCGTTTTCCCCTAAATATACTTGCCTTAAATTATGACAATAATTGAAAATGGACTATGTAAAAGTAATTCACTTTCTAAAAACATTCATCAATTCTTGGCAAGTTAGAAAAACAAACTACCGCACTAATACGTAATTTCCAAATAAATGAAAATAAAGAAGTCACTCCCTTCTATTTACGACTTTTTATTCCAATTAACAAAAATAAGCACCCGACGCGTTTCGTCCGAAGACAGTCTCAAGGGACTGTCTCCCTGTTCTCAAGTCTCCCTTGAGACTGTCTTCGGACGAAACGCGTCGGGTGCTTATTTTTAAATTGGAATAAAATAGAAGGGAGTGACTTCTTTATTTTCATTTATTTGGAAATTACGTATCCTGAAATGAACCTCCCGTATCGACGCACAACGAGTACCGCACTAATGTTGATATTTAGTTGATTGCTGTAGCAGATAGAATGATTTCAACACATCATTATTTTGCTCATGGAAAAAATGTTAAAAACTGACTGTCTTGACAATTTAAAGATAATTTTGTAACATTGTTTTTAACACGTGTTTCAAATGTCAAAAACTAACTGTTTTCAACTGTTAAAAACATGTTTTAAACACAATGTTTTTAACATACCAGCCATGGGCGAAACATGGTTAATATTTAAATAACAAATGTAACCATACAGTAGGGGTGTACCGATTAATCGGCCGATTATTGACGCTGCAGGGTGATAATCGGTAATCGATCGATTATTTGTTAATCGACAAGAATCGACATAATAACAAGGGTAGATTGTGTACTTTCATGCCATCATTGGTTAGAAAATGGATCGGTTCATTCGCGTCTCCTTATTTTAATGATGCTGATTATGATCCAAGATTTTGCTTGGAACGAAAAGCTTATGCAATCACATGAAATAAACTTCTTGCTGTATATTTCGGTCGCCAATATTGCTTTTACGAGTAGCAAGTAGCCTACTATTCGTAGAATCAAAAGAAATTGACAAAAATTCAAAATTATTCAACTCGACGTAGGACTAGACTAGACTAGCATCGCAACGGTTTTTGCATGGAACATTCAGGACCTATTTTGCCTTTTATTTGTTGCACTTTACTATTGACAAGTTTCCTTTAACTAAATCCGTACCTTTTGTACATGGAAAACGTAGATTTTAGATGAATTTAAAAGAAATAATCGGTCCGGTTAATCGGTTAACTTCCACCGATTAATCGGTAATCGGCCGATTATCAAAATCACTATTCGATTCACTCCTAACCATGCAGTGACAAAGCCACTGATAAATAAAGAATTAAACTGTGATAATTAATAATTAAAACACAAATATAAATGTCAATAATATTCAAATAGTATGTTTCTTGAGTAAATATGATTAGAATAAGAGAAAAAAATTTTTACTAGGAATCCTGCCGGTCTGCCACACTGTGTGTTGGGCTGTGCGGTAATTGCGACATTTGAACCAAGCATCTGAACCATCTGAATCTACAGGTCTGGTCGCTCAGATGCTTTAAGATGTCAGGATTGCGTCAGAATGAAATTTAATGCTTTGATTTAGAGGAAGATGAAGTAGAAGATAGCGATAAGTGAAAGAATTTGATCCCTTCAAAGGACCCATGTGGCGTTCCCTATAGGTTTAAGGAAAGAACAACTACAGCGATGTTCCTGTTATGAAGACGTCTCTGATTTGACTCAGAGGTTCTCAAAGGAAAAGGCCTCACAGGTACCTAGGATCCTTAGTGCATCTGTGTGGGCCAGGGCAAGAAATCTTAGAAAAAATCTTAGCTGAAGACGTGCATATAATGCCAAAACATTATGATTCTAGATTTAGCACTTTACAGTTGATTAGCGCTTAAGGGCACAGATCCTTATTTCGCAATTAATTCATATTTTCTTTCGATCAATCGTTGTTTTAGAGTCTCATTAAGACATAGTGTTTTTTATTTGAGACAAAAAATTAGAGGAACATGTTTCTTGAAGGTGGTACATTCTTATTGCCCCAAGATTTCGTCCCCTTTCCGTATAAGAAAAGCTGAGAGCCGACCGAATGAAGGATTGCACGTTAGTGAAAATTTATTGTTGGTTGGAGAAGATCGATGAGAAACCAATGGAAGATTCATAGAAGAAAGAATAGCATGTCAATGAATAGAATAAGCTCAAAACCAATGAAGTCTGTCGCAGATAACACGAATATCAAATTGAGACCAAGAAGAAATTAATCACGAAACAGCTGGAAGTAGAAAAGGAGTCACTGAGAGAGTCCTGTGTTAATACATGTGATAATGTCAAAGCACTGAATTGATTTTCAAAATATATTTCAAAACTCCACCAAAACCTCAAAGTGTAAAGGGACAAATATCTAGATACATTACTAACTAGTATACCAAAGTACATGATACAAAAATATAGCATGAGAAATAAAGTAAGAAACATAGTTCCAACATCCTGTCCGATACGTCTTGAAGAAATATAAAACCAGATAGGAAAGATTGAAGCATTTTGCTGATACAAACATCAGTTGTTGGCACTTGTCAAATTCCTGTAATTCCTCCGACCTGACTACAAAGCCATTCGATTGCTAAGTCAACCAAACAGCATCAGACGAAGCTCAGCTCTGTTGGACGACAACGAAAATTTGATGACTAGCCCCTCATCGAACCTCTCTCTCTATGGCGTCAAAATTATTCTCGCATCCGAAAAACAAGCCCTACGCCACCCCTTCAGTCTCCTCACAGGATTTTGTTGATATAGGCGTAGAGAACTTTCAAGTTTGTTTGTAGCCACCGTCACCGAGGTCTTAAATGTGGTTCCTAGGCTCCCTAATGGCAAGGGCCACGGGGTCGGATGGCGTCTTCGGAGAACTGCCTCAATCGTCCCTCGGCTTAATAGTTTTTGTGGTAGAATATAGGAAGAAGAGTGCGTACGACCTGTGTGAAAAATAGGCGTCATACTGTTGCTATACAGGAATAAAGGTGACAGACGTAACATGTCAAGCCATCCATCGCCCTATCACTTTGCTGTCTGTTCCCTCCAAAGTGAGTACCATGCATTTTCATGAAGAGTATCCAACCGTTGCTGCTTTTCCAAACGCCGACCTCATCAAGCAGGTTTCACTCTGCTAAGGTCCACTGCCGACTGTATCCTTGCCCTCACAGTGCTTGCTCAGTAGCGGAGAGCTGTCAGTAAGGCTCTTTATACTGTAAACGTGGATCTAAAGGCAGACTTCGACTCGTTCGATAGAGACGTTATCTGGCTTCTTCTCCAATGGATAGGTGTACCTTTAAAGTACATGAGCATTTTGCATGACCTGTACACCAACAACACTAGCACAGTTGTGTGCAGTGCAGTGCACACACTCATGCAGTGAGATGTCTCTCAGATTCTTTTCCGACCACTTCGGGAGTCCGGCAAGTTTGCGTGGCTGCCCCCAACCTGTTCAACGTGGTAATGAACCACTGGTTGCACGATGGACTGGACCGCTGCGACAGTCTAGGCGTAGATTTTCATACCTGGTTGTGCTATAATGACGTTGTAATCCTTGTCTCCATGATCGGCTCCCTGGCCGATGCGCTCGTATAGGTGAATTCATACTTCTGCTGTACAGCAAAATTTTTGCTGGATGAATTTTGCCGCATAACATAGCACAGCAAAGATACATCTGCGTGTCGTACAACATCTGCGTGTGAGTATGAACATGATTGCCGACACTGCATTTCAATTTGCTGTGCATAGATATCTTTGCTGTAACAGCATGCTGTGTGGAAATAAAAGGGTGCGTCATTCCTCATACAGCAAAAGTCAGTTGAATCAGTTATTTTTTGGGGGACGATGCCGATGGATGACGAGAAACTCATCGAATTTGTTAGAAATTGCCCGCGCCTGTGGAATTGTAGTTAAAAAGACTAAAAAGATCGCATTATGTGCGGTAGAAGCTGGGAATCGATAAGAGACCAGCTGGGAAGATTTTCCTCAAAAGAGTCACGGGAATGTTGGCGACAACTTCACGATAGTTATGCCCGCGCTGAAAGAAATGTAATGAAAAAAAGCGGCAGGTTAAAGGCGTCAAACAAAGCAGACAAAGCGGGCAGACAAAATACCAAAGGCGTTCTCTTCAACTCGAAGAGCCCTGCTGAGATGATAGCTAAAAATCTCATTTCCGTCTGACAAATTTTGACCTGAGAATGGCTTCATTAAGTAATGGCGAATAGGAAACACATCATCTCCCACAAACACGCGAGGCACTTTTTCGATGGTTTCGTTAGAACGTCAGCGGCGGTAGTATACAACTCATCATTCTCAAGAGCTTATCTCATATCCCAATCTTGCCAAATACCAGCATCACTGTCTGCCACAACGACCAATGTCCACGAACCGAAAGATGTATTTTGCGTCATCAATTGCCGTCAAGACGATGAAATGTGTGCGCTTGTAGTTATAGAAATGGCTACCAGAATTGTAGGGTGGTGCTATGATAGCATGTTTACCGTCCACTGCTCCTGCACATGAAGGGAAATTCCAGTAAATCAAGAATTCCTTCACTATCTCCTCAAAGTCTTCCATGGATGGTGGGCGGAGGTAGTCAGTTTGTAATGCACTTCGAATTGCTATCAATGTTTCAACTAAAATACTACATACCGTGGATTTCTCCAGATGGAAACTGTGGGCCACACTATGTTAGGATTCCCCCGTGGCAAGTAGACGTAAAGTCACAGCCAGTCGGATGCGGCTGCCGATAGGATACCGGTGCGTCAGATCGTGATACGAGAAAAGGTTGAATTTTTTGTAAAAGTTCGTCAAATTTTTCTCTTGATATGCGAAAGTTGTTAAAGTGAACCTCCGGATTCATTTCTCGCATCTCATCCACCAAACAACCCCACCTCTAATGTTGCGAGGTATGTTCAGAGGTCGAACATACCATTGCCGTACACCTCGTCTCTTCTTTCACAGACAATACATCACTACAATCGGATCCATGCTCTAATTCTATGGCTGTCGAATTGTCGCACAGCCATATCAATATGTGAACAAGGTCACAGCAACAGTAGTCAATAACTATGCTGGACAACATTGTCGTATCTTGCCGGACAGCAATCAATTTGCTGTGCGACAATTTTGCTATTACAGCAATGCGGCATGTTGTCCGACATTTGTGTTATACAGCATGCGCACAGCAGAAACATGATTTCAGCTTAATTATGAATGACGAGGCTTCTCCACTCGGACTCTGTCAACTGGGTGAAGACCAAGGTCAATCGCAGTCTGACTTCCTTCGACATCTCCGAACACAACCCAGATCAATTGCGAGAGTGAAGAAGTCGTTGACGATTTTGTCTATCTGGAATCCCGTATCTCCAGCAGCTGCTCGGCTGAACCGGAAATCATGCGCCGCATCAACCTAGCCCGCAGAACCTTAGGCCGCCTTTCTCGCGTCTGGCGTAACAACATCGTGTGCCCGCAAGCAAAAACCAGGATCTTGGATACTTGTGTGCTTCTGGTTCTGTTATATGGTTGCGAAATTTGGTGCCTCTCCGTCAACACGACATCTCGTCAACACTACATCACCGTTCCTGTCTCCGTCGAATCAACGCCATTCGCTGGCACCACTTAGTGTCGAATGACGATTTGTATGCCAGAGCTGGGGTCTCAACTCCCCTGACAACCATCGTCCGTCGAAGGAGGCTTCGGCTTCTAGGTCATGTTGCTAATCTGGGTGCCGAAGCCCCCGAGAGGCAGATCCTCGCCGCTTTCCCCCTTCGGCCGTGCCCTTCCTCCACCTTCGGGATGGCGTCGTCCTCGACTCTCCTGGATGGCGAAGTCAAATCTACGAGACCGATTGCAGACCTCATCAACGCCGTGCAAGCTCGCCCTACGTTTCTTGACATGGTCGCCGCGGGTACGTAAGTGGCCCTTCAAGTACAAGTTCAAGGAAGTACAATTAGTCAATGCAGCACTTGCCCCAAGGAGAGATTTCAATTTAATCTGACTGATGGTGGCCCTTCCTGAAGACTATCTGCGTTGTTTTAATAGAACGATCTGAACCTGGGATGACGCCTTCATACAGCTCTAAAATTACCCGGATTCCTCTAATACGATGACTTTCAGGTCACACAAATATTAGTATAATATCATTAATGGTTTTCGCATCTAATCTCGTCGGGTCGGATTCTGACATTTTCTTTTCAGTTCGGGTAAAGTTTTGGGCTCAAGCCGACCTCGGGACCGAGTCGCGTTTTAAGATTCATGCAACCCGACATGAAGCTCATCTTCACTTAGTGTCGATCTAGATGAATAGTTCACAAGTGACGCTACATACATTTGTTCAGTGAAATACAAGTAGGGCCTACATGTTCAGATAACTAAATGTTCCTGTTGCCATTCTACATGCACGGTATAATATGTGAACGAATAAATTCTAACTATCTGATGCCTAGGTTTAGAGTGTTAAGGCCATTTAAAAGCACATATCTTTACTGAGCCTTGAACCTTAAGGGTATAAGCATAGCCTTGAGCATTCTATCCTCTAACAAATCATCGAAACGCTCGTACAAGCCAATCAACATTGTAGTATTTTATGTGTGCTTTTTTTATCAACATTGTGTGCTTTATGTGCAGTAGTTTCAAGAATGGTTAGAAGTGTAAATCGAAAACTTCGACATTCATCGACACATTTTCCACTTAAATATCACTTTGATTTTAAAACATGATATCAAAAAAGAAATGCTTAAACTGGTCGTTGATTTTATGGCTTGGCGTGAAAATGTCGATCTCGCGCATCATACTGTGGTGCACAAAGCTTTTAAGATTTATTGTAGCACAGTTATGAGTTATTCTTTCATAGGATATAAAAGAATAAGTTTCTATAATTTCATAGTTTTGCTATGAAAGTGTGAAAACAATTGAAAACAGTGAAAATAGCTGAAATGCTCATTTGCAAGAAAAGTTCAGTTATTTTCACAATTGATACTAGGGCTTGCTCAATTGCAATATCGCTTTTGGCTCGATTCATTTACTAGAAAGAAGAGGTGATATATGCCATACTAGAACAGTTAATGTTACTTCGATTATGACACATTGCTACGTAGCGTTGATATCACGATAGAAAGCATCTCCTTGCTCCACTTTGGCTTTCATTTGTTTACTAACCACTTCTTTTTCATTCTTCATCGGTCTACCATTAGAAGCAGCCAGCATCAGGCTTTTCGGATTTGAACATCTAATTGCCCAGTTAATTCAACTTAACTTGCTAAGTTGTGTTGCTGTTTTGGTTATCTTTGATAGCTTATTACTTACAAACGTTCGTTTGAGAAGCATATTCCTTTGAATTGTTGGGAATGTCCATTAAATCAACCACATGAATGCCTTTCAAAAGCAAATTTTGCAAGAATCAATTTTAAAATACAAATAAACAACTTTGCTGCAGTTTTCTTGTTCAATATGGATGAATTAGTTTACCATTATTATATTCGCAGGTCATTGATTGCTTCATCCATGTTTCCGGTAAATTCGAAAATATGCATGACTGGAGGCTCTAATGTTAGCAAACATCAATTTTGTGAGGACGAATGATCCTATTCCTTGATGAGAAGAGTCCCACTTGCTTTCCAGATTGTGTGATAGTAGCTTATGGAATGATCTTGTTTGAGATCAAAAGCTCCATCACATAAGAATATCAATGGGTTGAAGTCACACCTTCGAAATTCACATGCTTCTCTGTGCTTAACTTCTTTTCGTTTTTCAGCTGCTGCTAGAATCTGTGTTGGAGAGTGGCCATCGCGAGACTCAGCGTCAGCACGTGGCTTCGTGAAACTGATCTTTGTGTTTAACTTTCTTTCTCTTTATCACTGTACATTTCATACGAATATATATATATACCTAAAAGTCAAACAATGCTGGAATCTGCGATGTCCACACCCCGAACAAGCATGTCGGCCCTCAATCCCTCTTGCGTAATATCATCATGCATTCTCTCTCTGATAACTGGCTCTTTCAAAACATTTCGGTCTCCATAAGCCAAGGCTGCGAGGTCTCCGATGACATCTCTGATCCCGTTATGACACTGGATTACAAGTCCTCCATTTTTGCAATTGAGTCCATGATTAATGGAGAACATTTCGCCATAACCATCACAAATTGTGGGCAGATTAATCATCCAGCGTCCATATCGAAATGATAAATCATAGCAGGAGGATCGAAATTGTGTAAGGTCAGAGGTAGGACATTCAGCCAATCACTTGTCTTATGATCGATTACTCGTTGAACATGACCTGCCTGACTGTTGGGAAGTCTCGAGTAAATTTCCTCTACTTTTTCCCTTTCTTTTGCTTGGCGGTCTTTGCGTCGATCTCATTGGCATGACTGCATGGTCTGAAAATGATAAGCTGAATCAAATTCATTCTTTGGATGTTCGATGGCATTGGATAGGATGACTGTTGCTAGTCTCGAGGATTCATAATTTGCTTCACATGTTTCGACTGGATTGAAAAGACTTAAACCAGCATTACGTGTTGAAAGGGAGGCAAGTTCATGCTCATATAGAGAAATTGAGTTTCCGAAGACGGCGGGGAGGAATTTTTCTTATAAAATCTTTTCTAGTGGCTCAAGGAGATGGGATATTCCTGAAATAACACATTGAACATATTTCCATTCATTTGGGACCGATCTCACAATTACGCATGGAGTTGCCCGATGACAACTCTGCTTTGTCCGCTAGTATATCAATTTCTTTCAATCACGATGAGATATTTTCTTCAACAAATTTATCCTTTTCTGTTTTACTTCCAATGAAACCACCAAGGAAACGGTTGCCATTTGAAATTTAACACCATGCTCACCAAAATTGATTTCGCTGATATTTCGTATTTTGGAGATGCGATCAGAACACATTTTGATGGTTCTGGGTAGTAGCCATATTTTGGGCCCAAAATAGTAAGTTTGTCAAGCCGTATGGCTACAATTTTTCGTAGACTGATGAGTCATCTGCATGCCAATTATATATGCCAAATATTTTTTCGTATGTGTTGAGTATGCGATAAGGGCTAGAGTAAAAAGGATTGTAAAAAGGAACGATGGCCGTCCTGTCGGACATAGACATATTCAGTATAAACGATGCTATTTGGGACATGGAAATTGCCGGTAACATAATAGTTCGCTGGAGTGGGAAGAGCGCTTTGCATGGATGTCAGTAATCGTTGAAGGAAAGTACTTGTTGGCTGAAAATTAGAATTGTCATCATTTGATAGAATTTGGCCACGAAGGTTCAGGGTGCTTCCGTAGACTAACTCAGAAGGAGAACAGTCTGGTTCCTCTTACCAAGTAGATAGAATCCCAAGAAGAACAAAGGGGAGTTCGTCCATCCAATTTGGCACAAGCTATTATAGCATCTCTCAATTGCATGTGAAACCTTTCAAACATGCATTGGCTTGCGGATGATAAGCAGTTGTCTGGTTAACATATACTCCAAGTACACGATTTAACTCCTTTCATAATGCTGAGACGAATTGAGAACCGCGGTCGGATGTAATATCATTTGCAGCCCCAAATCGAGCTATCCAATGACGAATCAAAGCTTTAGCGCACGTTTCAGATGTTGAATTTCCCATAAGAATTGCTTCTGGCCATCTGTTAAATCTGTCTAATGATAATTAGATATTATATTCCTTCACTACATGGGCACAGGACCAGCAATATCGATGAAGGCCAAGGAAGCGTCCGGAAGTAGAAGCTCGTTCTTTTAGAGGTGACTGAACGTGTTGATGTATTTTTGACATCTGACATTCGTGACATCGTTCGTACTACTTGCGAATATTTTTGTTCAAATCATGCCAAATAAAGCGAGAGGAAATAGCTTTTTGAGTAGGTCTCTCCCCAGTGTGTACTATGTATTATTTTGATGCTCGGAAAACGTTTAATGCTTTTTCAGCTAGCGATCAGTCAACCGTCCTGACTCCTGAAGCAAGTACACACTTTCTTCGAGAAAGGCACCACTTAACTTTTGGATTACTTGCCATTCGAAAATGACTTCTTTACCTCATGCAAGCTTACAGCGTCACACAACGAAGCGAGTCCTGACTTTGAGCATTGTGTCAATACTGCTGCTGATCTGTTGCCGACTGTCATCATTTCTGAAGAAAGAATTTCATTTGAAGTTGAAGCTCGACTCCGACAAAGTTTAGTTCTCACAGATGACACGGACTGTTTGGATGTAGTTGCGTTTTGGATAAAGATCGATTCTGAGAAGAGCTTCCCCACATCGGTGAAATCGACACGAGCGATGATCTCTTCTCGTGTGACAGTATAGTCGGATGGTGAAGGTCGCCATGCGCAGCCAGTTCGTTGTTGCATTGTCCAGTATTCTTAGTCCGTCCATGCCGTTTGTGGCGCGATGGCTAGAGCAGACCGAAATAAGGTGGTCAGTAGTGTGATCGTTTGCCCCACAGACAGAGGCAGCGGTGTCGCGCATTCTCCAGCGGTGTAGAGTGCTGCCGAGCGCCGAATCGGCTGACCCCAGTCCGCGGACGATTAAGTCGCACCCAGGCCTTCCGTGGTAAGTATTCCCCTTGACGGTAGTATCCGGCTCTGGGTTGAATTGATGCAGCCTCGAAAGCGGACGGTGACTTTACTGATTGTGCCACTTCTTGATGGACCAGCTAGTGAGACGCTGCTGAGGGTCCGTCGCCTCCAGCAGTTGCCGGGCGTGGTCGCTGAAGAAGTTGATCGACGATTGGGTGTCACCTCGGAGATTCATGCAGCCGATGGTCGGGGTTGTCGAAGGCTCGTCTAGTGAGTGCAAGAGACGCCGCTTCGCGTCAAATGTCTGCTGGAGGGATCCTCGTCACGATAGCAGGTATTCTCTCGGTGTAGCCCGTAAGCAGCCCCCGACCAACCGCATAGTATCATTGAGGGCGATGCCTTCCTTACGGGTGTGGGAGCTCCGCGGCAGAGAAATACTCGACTGGTGGATGGGAACGCCAGCGCTGACGTCCTGAGGGTGTGTACTGAAGCGCCTTACGTGGTACCGGCCAGTCGACGCAAGAGGCCACCGCGTGCAAATACTTTCGCTCTAACGTTCTCGGTATGTTTCTGGAAGCTCTAGGTCTTGTCGAATGTCACTCCTAGGTACTTCGGTTGCGGCTCGAAGGGAAGCCGGCCGTTTTCGATTCGGACGTTCAACTCGCGTCTAGTGTCTCTGTTACAAAGGTAGAAAGCAGACCAGGTTGGCTACAGTTTGCTTAGTTTTAGTCGCCACTGATGAAGATAGCGTGTGAGAATTGTTATGTCGTCGGTGAGCCTGGCTTCGATCTGGTGCCAGTATCGGGCAGTTGCACGCAGTGCCAGTTCGTCAGCATAAGCGTACTTCTTCGACTGGCTGTCTGGTAAGTCGTCTATATAGACGTCAAAATGAATCGGGGCTAAAATGGAGCCCTAGGGGACCCCTCTATTCATACGTCGCCGCCTATTTAGCTGTCTGTCGCTGAAGAACATGACTATGCTGCTAGTTAGTCAGCAACAGATTTTGAATGAATCGCACCTAATAATCCTCGAGCTAGCGTGAAGTTGTGCAGGGAACGAGGTAGTACATACAACTTTCACATAGCATAGTACACCTCTAACCTACTGCAAAACTTCGCGTCTGCCGGATCAGATCATTTGCTTTTCAGAAATAGAGAGGAAAACAAAATCCTATGTATTTCCAATGGTAAAATTATGACATCTGAGGTTTTGACTTCATTTTTTCGAGTTTTTTTCTCATAAAAAATGTACAAGTTGGTATTTTGTTGAATTGGTTATTATAGAAATCATCTACAGATCATGATCTTTCAAATGAGCTATCATTCAGTGACAGAGAATGAAGTAAAGTGTGCAAGCAGACACTTTTCGTTGGTGTAACTGCAAATTTTAACATAGAAATTTCAGGAAAATTGTTGATATACTTTAACGAAAAGTGTCTGTTTGTACACTTTACTTCATCCTCTGTCACTGAATGATAACTCATTTAAAAGATCATGATCTGTAGATGATTTCTATAATAACCAGTTCAACAAAATACCAATTTGTGTAACTTTTGTGAGCAAAAATTCGAAAAAATGGAGTCAACACCTTAAATGTCACAATTTTACCACTGGAAATACATAGGATTTTGTTTTCCTCTCTATTTCTGAAAAGCAAATGATCTGATCCGGCAGACGCGAAGTTTTGCAGTAGGTTAGAGGTGTACTATGCTATGTGAAAGTTGTATGTACTACCTCGTTCCCTGCACAACTTCACGCTAGCTCCCGGACTATAATGTCTATCAGGTAGCAGCCGAAGTAGTTTCAGGATCAGACCATTATGCCGCACCGAATCATAAGACGCAGTGAGGCTCACGGAAACAGTGCCGCATTAGTAGTCGTTTTCAAAGTCCAGCTCAGTGTTCTATGTGAGGCAGACCACCTGATCAACAGTTGAGTGGTCCTTAATGAAACCAGCATGCTCTGGAGGGAGTTGCGGGTCGATGACATGTTCTATGCGTTTCAGGAGAAGACGTTCGAGAAGCTTAATCGGCACGCAGAGTAGGGAGATTGACCGGTAGCTTTTGGGGTCAGTTAGAAACTTAACGGGTCTTTGTACCCGTGTGGGTTTTTTGTTGCCTGGGTTTTTCTTGGATCGACGCCACAGTTTCGGCAGATTATTGTGCAGGATGCAGCTGTCGAAGAAGTGTCGTAACCAGGCGATCGCGTTGGTACTGGCGTGAAAGATAAACTCAGAGGCCATGTCGTCCGCTGCAAATGTTTCCCGGATTTCAGCTGTCTGACGGCCGCGGTCATTTCCTCCTCGCTGAAGACTGAGCATAGATTTACGTCCAGCGACGGCGCCTTCCAAGCATCCTGGGGTTGTGGTTTCGTTTTTCCGGGTGACATCCTTATCCGGGCGTGGGCATTTGCCGTTCGCCAAGAACTGGGTGGCGATGGTGTTTGCCGTCACGATGTACTTAGCGCAGGAATTCCTCGTCCGTCCTATCAGGAGATTGATGATGATTATCATTCCACACACAAATGCAGATAAAGAACTCCAGTTGTGAAGGAGAGATCGAACCGTAGAAAGGAAACTGTTAGGGCATTTGTTGTCAGCAAGTTGTGCCTACAAACGATGAATTGGAACACTAGAACTTTGCGCATCTCTTCTCTATTAGCATGATGGAATATTTTTGCAACGCCCACGCTGCGTGGAACGAGCGGCTCAAAGCAGAGCAACTGAGGTTGCAGAAAGAAAAAAGCACAAGGAATGAAGGACTCATTCGTCATTCGAAGAAGCAAAAAGGTGTGTCTTCTCGATTTAGAGAAAAAGTGAAATTAAGCAAGCTAAAATTGCAGTTTTGATGAACCAGAAAAAGAAAATGCTAAAAGTACAGGAAGATGCACTGAAGCATATGATCGAAATCGATTCTTTGAAGAATAAGAAAAAAAGTGGATGAGCGGAAGCAGAATGTCACTGACAAAGTTTGTCGAGAACTTATGAAATGAAAACTAACCGATGAACCTGTGTGTTCCTATAAAATCCCCAAACTGAACTGATCTTCTAATCTGCTGGTCAATTATACACAAGATTAACTGGATTTATTTGGTTTTTCTTGATACTTGTTAATAAAATACATGTATACTTTGTAAAATTAGGCAAATTGTAAAACATAAAAATCAAACGATAATAAAATGGTAATGAAATGTTCATAAATTGAACGAAACATCAATCGATATATCAACATCATATCACACCGATCGTTTATGGTAGCAAACGTGCTATTGCGTAATAAACTTAATTTAAGCGGAAAACTTGATTTATGAAAATTTTGTGGTAGGCGCGAAATCTGCAAAAATTCAGAATCGGGACACTGCACTATGAAATTTCGCGCAAGATCCCGTCTATCAATCTTTGGAATGATTGTGCAGAATTGATGAGTCCAAACGGCATGCAAATAAATTCTCATAGCCCAAACGCAGTTATGATGACTATTTTTTGGGAAGAGCACTCATTGCCGTTAGAATTTGGTGATATCCACGCACGAGATCAATTTTTGAAAATATTTTGGCACCAGCAATGGAGTTATTGGAGTCACGTACATGCGGGAGTGGACAGTGATAGTCAGTAGTCGCTTCATTTAGCCATCTGCAATCTCCACATGGTTTTGGCAGCACATGGAGAGGTGAGGATCAAGGTGAATTGGAACGACGAAAAATGCCCATCTTCTCCATCTTTAAAAATTCTTCCTTTGCGATTGTCAGCTTGTCAGCATCTAATCGACGTGCTCAAGAATAGAGAGGATGACAATTTGTTATGACGTTGTGTTTAACACCATGTTTATTGATTTTGGAATCAAACAACGGGATCAGTATGTCAGGAAATTTTTGCATAAGTTTAAGGAAACGATTTCTGTGTGATGATGAAAGGCCAGCAATAAGCACAGGATATTTAGCCGGAGAATACGATGAATGGCCATTCGTGTCAATAATGCGACGCCCTCGTAAGTATTGGTTAAGTTATTAACTACATAAAGTATTGGCTACATAAAACTCTTTGCTAAATCTGTGGTTATCGTCAAACGTTAAATGTACAATTTTCTGGCCCCAAGTAGGAATTACTGTATCATTTGCAACGACCAATGGTTGAGTTGAGGAACGTGTCATTTTGTCTGTAGTGGTCACAGAAATCACGCATATGATTACACATTCTTGATTTTAGATCACACAAAGAAAGAGTATTTCTCGAAGAGGCGGTCGCTGAGTGCACGAGTGACCTGCTTCCACGCTTCCCGAGACTGTTTATAGACAGGAGGACCAACATGTACAACCTGACCCGCATTTGCGTGCTTTGGTTCCAAATTTGCAAGCACTTTTGTCATTCTTGTTGTTCCTCTGAATTTTGGAGAACCGTCTTTGGATTTGGGACACATTGGAATGTTGATTATTATAAAATCGCTTCATTTTCGATCACTCGAATCGCAGCCTTTGCTAGCTCTTCGATGTCATTTATGTTGTGTGCAGCTAAAGCAATGCGGACATCTGAAGGAAGCTGTGGCAGAAAGAAAGCTCTTATGATGCTTTAATTGCTTCATACTTATTCTCAACTGGCGGAGCGGTCAATAGAGATTTGATTTCTGAAACTGTTGTTTTCCATAGTTCCCACTACCCATAGTTCCCACTATATCGTCGGTTGTGGTGTTGAAATGGATAGTTGTGGTGTTCGAATGGAAAATTGAGCTTCAACGCGTGTAAACCAAATTCGGGTATTTGTTGGCCAAAATTATGTCAACTTCAATGAGATAGCATTCATTTCGCTGGCTTTCTGTTTTCTCGATGTTTGGGATGCGCTGGTAAAGTTTTGTATTGTCTTTACGAGATCTTCAAAGTTGTTTGAAGCTAGTGACGTGGTGGTTCAAAAGATAATATCCACATTTGGGATGATAATATAGTTAGAACTTCTACTAAGTTTGGACCGAGCTACGCCCATGACTCTTGATGATGCGGGGGCTACTCACATTTCTATGAAGTTGAACCACCAGAATGTCCTTAATATGCATAATTCGGTTCAATAATTAAACATGGGGAGCTATAGAGACATCAACACAATTATGTTTGCCGTTCATGCATAGAACACTATCACAACAGTTTCTTTTTATGATGCAGATCCCTGCGCAAATTTTACGTGAATATTTTTCATCAGATCAGTCAGACCCTGTATGATGCAAAATTTTTTTTCCACTCTGTATTATCATCACTGTATTTTGGCATATTTTTTTATCACCGGCAACACTTCATTTCTATATTTAAAGATAATGGCTTTTAAGCCATTATCTTTAACATGAAACAATACAACTAGAAATTATCAAAAATATCAGTATAAAAATATAAGTTAAAAATAGGGTTAAAAAAGACAAGAAACACGAAGAATGGACTGAGCATTGCCTCTAATAATGGTGATGCCAAAGCGTTGTAGCAGCCATTCTCTTTCTCTAGGATCGTCCTTCACCTTACTCAATCGTTCCCCTAAACCCAAGATTGTCTTCAGTGTTCTCGGTCCCATGGCACAAGTTGTTTCAAACGCCAGTGGTTCAAAGATGTACCTCTCAGATAGTACAGCGCATTTCGATATTTTGCGTTGTTCTGCACACGCTGCGGCTGATTCAGGATGGATGGCGGATTCTATGAGAGATGTGCGTACCGGTGCTAGTAGCATCCCAAATTAAGCACCGACCCATGCGATACGGAAAAGTCGTCATTCCGTCAGGTCGTTTTCCATCACCTCGGTCAAGACCGACGGGTTCTAGAACAGATGGAATACCCGCACGATCTAGCGCTCGTTTAAAGATGTCATTCAAAGCAGCATGACGAGGGAATCTACCAGCGGATCGTTTGCATGATAGAGGGTTATGGCCGAATGTGTCCACCGTCTTGCCGCATTTACACGGGTGAGCTTCACAAATCTTAGCACCTAGTCGCAGAATAACACCGATTCTCAGAGATTCATCATCAAGGTAAGTTCCAATCGTTGGATTCGGCAGAGCTTGAAGCCATGAACCTGTGAAAAGAGCGGCTGCACTCTCTAGACAAGCCAGGTGAACTTGGTCAAGCTTGGATTTTAGATTAGTTTGTAAAAGATGGCATTGGTCACTGTGCCATGAATGCTGTGATTTCGGAAGTTTTGGCATCTGCAGACCCATCGTAAACCATCGTTCCAAGCCATCCGTGTAATCTAGTTATGAAGATTCGGTTAGTTTGGATACAGTTTGGATATAGCAGGGGGATACACGAAGCGTGTAAATCAGCCTGGTAAGAGCCAAACAATATCGTAGTAAAAACAAAGCCGGATGTGAGTCGATAAGTATCAAATGACTACACATGCGCGCTAATTCTGCCTTTTTAGCATCCAAAGCATTTTGAGCTTCTTTATCGAGAATTGAAGATCCCAAGAGGTGCAACTGATCAGGCTTGGTTTCTCTCACCGTCGGAAGAAAAACTGAAATTTCGTCAAGATGAAGTTTAAATGAGTCAATATCATATCCGAGATTGATCACCTCACACTTGGAGGGATTGATTTCTAAACCAATATTGGCCAAACAGGGAATTATTGTCTGTAAATCCGTTAAAATAGTAGAAGGTGGGCCGGAAATTGTAGCATCGTCTAAATACCAAGCATTAAAAGGGCAAGTGACTAGATGTGCAACTTCATCAACTCCAAGAGCAAAAGTAAAAGAGCTGGAAGAGCTATGATCTCGACGTATAGTGTTGAATACGTTTTTCACATCCAGTTTGATCATGATGTGCGGTTCATTGGAATTATCAGATAACTTATTGTTGACATACTGACGAGCAGCGTGTACCACCGCCTCGCAACCCCCTTTGACACCACAGCCCATCTGGATCGGTTTGAGTTCAGATGCTATTTCAGACATGGAGAGTCTCCCACAAACGTTTGCTGCTAATCGACGCAATGTGTTCCCACAATTCTGTCTCTGGATGCCTTCAGCATCACAGCAAAATCTGAAGTTTTTGAAACACCCAATGCTATATGATCTATTTCTAGAATGAATAGCTATTTGACAACATATCCAGTTTAATTTAATCATCCTCTACATGTCATGATGCATCATCATTGCATGTAATGCACACAAATTGATACAGGGTCGCACGACTCATCATTGCCGTTATTTGTTTCATTTGAGCTAAATTGCTACATGCAATCCTTTCAACAGATCTAAAACAGTATCATGAAAAAGCGGACGACGCCGACTGCCAAATCCAGGCCAGTTCCAATACTGGTACTTGTTCAGAGACTGTACACAGATTGTAATAAAGCTAGATGTCTAAAGACTAGACTGTTCTAGAAGTAGTTCAAATATCATATGCCAGTACAAATGCAATCCACTTGAAATCTTCAACTTGTAGCATCATATTGAACCTCTAATTAACTTTATTGTGACTTCAGGTATTTTCTTACAGCAATTCATTTTTTCCATGCAGTGGGAATTTATCAGAAATCACATACTTTTTTAGTCAATTTTGCAATAATTAAAGTAAAGTTAATGACTTACTTTTTAAATCAGTTCTGTAGTAATTCAATACGTGTTATTAATTGAAAGAAAAATTTTTGGTTGATTTGTGCATTAGTGTAGCAGAATCTTAATAAAAGTGCACAATTACACCATATAATCTGTCTGTTGTGAGCACATGTCATCAGTCATTTCATGAGGAAGAAATTAAAAATTGCCTTATGTCTCAAGCGCAACTGATGTATTTGCTTTGAAATATCTCATGCTAATTGCGGTCCAGAAAAGTATTAGTATGACCGAATACAGTTACACCTGAAGTATGAACGCATGTAAAATGAATTGTAAAAGATAACCATAACCTAACAGAGCAGAAATTTGCATTTTTGCAACATGAACTTCAACCTTAGCATCATAACGTAGCGAATTTTAAAATGAGTGTAGGTACATGATCGTACTTGTAATTTCTCTACGATTGATGTCGATGCAAAGGATGATATCAGTAAAATAAACCGAGTCCTCAGTGAGAATAATTATCCTAAATATTTTTTGAATAAAATTACTAATAATAAAAACACAAATAAAGATAAGAATACCTGTAGCAAGAGTGTTGTGCTTCCTTTTATCACAGGTTCTGAGCGTATTGCTCGCACTGTATGTGGTCACGATATTGCCACTTTTTACAAGCCATTTAGCAAGCTGAGTTCGATCTTCGGTCTCCCTAAAGATTGTGTAGATCATATGCACCACTGTGGAGTGGTATACGAGATTGAATGTAAAGACTGCGACAAAGTATACGTTGAGCAGACCAAGAACAGTCTTAAACATGAGACTTCAACAACATCAAGCCGCATGCAGACTGCTGCAACCAGAGAAATCAGCTTTGGCGGAACATTCCATTGAAGAACACCACGTCATAGATAGGCCAAGTGCAAGAATACTAACACGGCAGACGAACTGGTGCCGGAGGACATTTAGTGAATCATACTGCACGAAGCAACGAGGCAGTAGCGCGCTGAACAGATGTGACATCTGGTTACCCACGGTATATAAGACATTCTTTTAGTGCTGCTTAACTTTGGCCTGACGACGTTTACCGGACTAGGCACAAAAATTCGCCTTTTTATTTTGTGATTTTTTATTTTGAATGTAAAGCGGATACGCAAAACTCTTTTTTCTTATGAGTATAGGTACATAACAAACTGCACTAGGTCGAATTTCATCACATAAACATGATGCGCATGAATGACATGTTTTACCATAAAACTCTATGCATCATATCTGCGTTCGATGTGAGACCAAGCAATCCATCATAAAAAATATCTTGTGGAAATGTCCCGAGCGTGAAGGTGGAGTGGTCGCAAAGCGGATTCTATAAATTTGATTTCTTATGGCATGCTGTTTTATGGACTTCATTTGAACATTTCTGAGACAATGCACATTGTTGCATATCGACTGTATACAATGGTATTATCATTGATTAGTATTACTGTTACACCAAAATTATAGAATTTTTCCTACGCTATTTTTTGCGGACTGTGCTACTTTTTTAAAATTTGCGGTGGTCACTATGAGTACAGCTGATTTTTACCTATTTGATATTCGAAAACTATTTGCAAATTATGATGAGACATGACGACACTGCATGCAAACAGGCAAAATAAATTGACGTGTAATAGAAAAATGACCGACTCACTCTGGACCTACCGTAACAATCACACCACGCATTTAGAAGTCAATGATTGAACTCCTGTTATTCCTTGGCTTCATTTGGTCATCATCTCAATAGGTCCTGATACGTCCATGCTTATGATATTTATGGTGTAGCCAAATTGAGTGTCATTCTTTTCTTGATCTAGGTGAAATTCAGAGTAAACAGTTTAAACGATCAGACAACATCAGATGAATAGTAGATGAAAAAGCAACGTCCAGATGAATTCTTGGAAGTAGCAGAACAGCTTCAATGCAGATATAATGAAAGAAATTATTAAACCAATTCTGTCGGTAGGTTATGGCATGCTACATGTAAGACATCTACATCATGTGAGCGTATGAAATCGAATGTACTAGCACAACACAGGCCGTCTAGTGCGTCATTTTTTTCATTTTTTTGGTAACATATCATTTTATTTCATTTTTTTGCTGCTGCTGTCATTTTTTTCATTTTTTCTTCGAAATCGTGCATTCTCAAATGGATTTTCGTAAATTGCCGACTACTAGCCTAGTTCAAAATTTATCCTTAGAGATATCAGCTCTCGACTTTTTGGATTTTATGATTTTGTTGACTAATGCATTGAATTCCAGATGTCGTATAACTTGATGGAGAATCATTAAACTTCCGCAACACTCTGTTTTTTGGGCTATTCATTATCTTATGGGTGATTTTAATAAATCAACGAACCACAGGAAACATCCTGTAACAATTAACAATAAATGTAGAGTGTAGACATATTTCATTGTATTTCCCTTCGATGATTTTCCTTCTTGTCATTTCAGTCAGTTAAAAAATACCTGAGGTCAGTATTTTGTTTTTGTTATAAATGCTGCTCGGATGATTCCACTTGAATTAGCCAAACACTGACTTCGGACCTATGTTCTATGCAACCAAGTCCGTGTATGCAACACATAAAATAAGAAATGAGAGGACAATTTTGCTTTATTCGTGCGACTTTGTTATCATCGTTCAACAAGTGACTTTGTTTGTTATCATCGTTAAATTAGTGTGACTTTAAATACAAAATAGTGTTTGAATTAAATACAAAACAATCCATAAAAAGAGCAGAGATTGGATCGAAGCGAAAGTGTGCATTCGAGAAACTTATGAACAATGTTAAAAATCGAAAGAAGATGTGAAGCCATGAACTACATTTGCAATTATTCATGAATTGATTGCTTTTGTTATTCTACGAGGGGCGTACCAAAAGTTCGTGACGTTTGTCTCTCCTATCTATAGACGTCCATTTTGGCCTAAGTGCATATCTAGATTTTATTTCTTATAGTTCTGACAGTTGCATTTCACAGGAAAACATTTAACCTCCATTTGCACAAATGTTTATTGGCAGAATTAAAAGCATACCAAAACTTTTTTTTTCGATCTGGTCACCTTAAATTCCAATACACTTTTCCTATCTCTTCTCAAGTTTCTTCATTCCTTCTTCAAGCCAATCCTGCGGAAATTTCCCGAATGAAGCTTTCGGTGCTCTCTTTATCTCTTTCACCATTGAAACGAATACCTCCGATTGCCAACTTCATCGCACTGATGAGATGAAAGTCAGTAGTCTCCTCCAAAACCCTTCGTCATGGTCTTCCAGAAAACCAAGAACAATAGAGGAGTTGTTGACCCGAGCGCCTTTCTGTTCTGCAGTCAGCAGCCTTGGTACCCAACGAGTCGAAACTTTGGACAACTCAAGGCGGTCATGGAAGATACGCTCAAGAGTCCCATGCGACAGCTCAACAGACTTTTCCTCCAGTTCATCAAATGTTGGGCGTCTGTCAGACTGGATCAGCTGCCAAACCAAATCTTCATTTTCTTCGCTGGCTTGAGTGGATGAATGGCCACAGCGCTCAACGTCTTCCAATGACTTCCGTCCCTATGGGAACATTTGCTTGATGGTCGCTCTTGCAGGAACATTGTCTCGAAGAATGTTTTTAGACGCCCAGCCGATCGGGTTGGTGTTTCCCGTTCCTTGGACAGAAAGAGCAGACAAGATCTCCACTTACGATTTGTGAAGTCCGTCATGCTGACAAAAGTAAAATTGCTTCACTACTTACCGGCTTCAGTTCGTGTCTCTATAGGTTACCGATCAACCGACAATACTTCACAGGCAATGCACATGATTGATACAACATGACAACGATGAATGATTAAAGAAAAAAGTCGAATTAAAACCATGGTAATCAAACGTCACGAACTTTTGGTACGCCCCTCGTATCACCAATGTTTTTATTTTGACTGGATGTTGAGCATGTACAACTGACGTAGGTAATGTTAAGTGAGACATCGATATCTAAAGACGGTATACAGTGATGGATAATTAATGATGCATTCATTGTATTTATTAAATCTTTACATACGAGTACACGATTTTGATATGTACGATTTGCAGCGTACAATCTTTTGAATGATGACTGTCGGACATGTTGTTTGGATGGAAATGCTACAGGAGTCAATTAAAAATTTCATTATACTATTTCAATGATGAAAGTGATACGCTATATTGTTCGATTCTTAGTGGATACTTTATCATTTCTTTCATTTTTCCGCCCCCAAAATTCATTTTTTTCTTAAAAAATTCGTTATTTTTTCTCATTTTTTGACTTTCTACTCGGTAGACAGCCTGACAACATGTTGAAGTTGGACCGAAGCGAAGCTGATTCTTTTCTCGGAGCGGAACAGATTGGGTAAAGGATACAGATAGAGCGGAGCCGCTCTAGAAGACGCGTGGAGCAGAGCGGAGCGGAGCTGGCAAAATTCTACCGCTTCAAATCCCTGATCCTAACCAATAACTTTGCCAGATCCATGCCATTCATGACTTCCCAAGCTTTATAACAGCATTATTACAATAAGTATAATTCATGCGCACAATGGTGTCAATATGCTATTGTCTATGCACAGTAAAATACATCACAACAGTGTCAATTTTTGAAAATTGAAATGCTGTGTACCTTAATACAAGCAAAAGATATCCTTGAGTAAAGAAACCATGCATACAAGATGCACATAACTTATATCGCACTTACGTAAAACTTTAATAAACAATTGATTATGTAAACGAATGTGATGCTTATATCTGAATATGTTTCATCATGTATTTTGTGTTTCATTATGAGTGAATCAAGTAAATAAGAATTTCAAAACGTTTTCCTGTAGCTCAGATACGATGAAAATCCACAGGTTGCAGATTTACACCTAGTAGACTAATTCTAAAGATTGTGCACGTTTTACTAATACCGGTATACCTGCCGCATCAGAATATCATATGTTTATTTGCAAAAAAGTTTGCTTAAACAAGAAATGAACAGAATAAGGGTAGCATTCACAGAATAGTGCCAAGCATTACATTTTACAAATTATGCAGCTCAAAAATGAGAAGAGTAGAAGCAAACATTCATGCATGTAATTAATTCAAATGGATAGCCTAAATTCAGCCGCAGTTAATGAATTAGTAGTTAATTTGAATGCATGTTCCAGTTTATGATGCTCGTTTATCCTTGTGTCTTATTAAGTCGAGGATCAGCCAGACAAAATATGAATTAATAAGATGGTGCAGTGTAGACGGTAGTGCAGTTATACTCGCATATCTGCTGAATTTCATTTCAGTTTTCATAAAAACACATTAAGTAGCTTTTGCCAGATTTTTCAATTTTTATAGCTTTTACCAAGGCGGTTTTTACCACTGGTATTTACCATCACTAGGAAAAGTCATCCAACCCTTGCATATATTGGTTGTTTCTTGCTTCCTTTGTTTTACGTTTTTTCATATTCCTCTTCTCTACCAATAAGTATATTGTCTCTAATATCAGTCCATTTTCGAAGAGCAACACCGCGTAGAGTCAATACATCTGATATGATGACCTCTGATCTCTGCAGTTCCTTTTGACTTAGCGCAAAGATTCAAAAATGTCACAAATGAGTGCAGACAGATAACTAGAATAGCCTTTTCTTTTCCTAAATAGCCAATTTTTAATTCAAATTATTTCGTTCTCGAACATTTTCTCCATGGAAGCATGAATCACGTATGATCATGGACTGTCGTTTATTTACCGAGTCAAATTTTCAAATGTTTTATTTCTTTCGAAATCTGTCAGTTTATTCATAATGTAGATATAAAAGTATGGTCACCTAGTTTTCAATTTCCCACAGGCAACGTGACCACTGGTAACCATTCGGCCATTTCGTAGCCATTTGGTAACCTAGTTAATATGTAGAAAAATACCCTGGTACTCCGGCCTATAACCAGTCCCGAAGTATGATACAAACAAATTATTTGTACTCGTGCATAGCTGTCACTGTCTTGATGTCAACTTTCTCCGTCAAACAAAGGTACAGAGACAGCAGTGCATGCAAAGCTTGTAATTGTTGATGGAATGAGCTGTGATAGTGAAAAAAGGATTGTCTTTTCACTCGTTGATTTAGTAGAGAAGACAACCCTTCCTAACCTCGATCACACTTACGCACCAAAGGTCACATGGGAGACAAAAATGAAATACTAATTTGTTTGAGAACATTACCTCACGTTAATCATGTGTGATGGCTCCTCCCAAGCGCATATTATTCAGCATAGCATCTGAAATAATCCGAATCTATGAGATATATGATTGTTGCAACGCTCATCTACCATGACATGAAAAATTAAGAATGTACTTGAACAGGATAAGACACCTACTCGCACTTCGGTTTTCCACATGGGTTATTCGTACGAAAATATGAAAGCAGAAACTATCAAAATGATTGGCTTCATCGAATTTACAATTACAAGTGTAGACTGCTGAGTTGATGGCACTTCACACACTGCAGCAAGCAGTTGCAGACATTATTCCTTGTTCCAGTTCCTAATTCTGCCGAACACAATTAAATCAAATAGGTTGCGCAAAAAATTAGTTCATAATTTATACTATTTTCTGAAATTTTACTGTGGTTTGCCAAGTTCGAATTGCTGTGGAGGAGTGGCATCGATAGCTATGGTAATGAAACTGATAGTGTGGATGTAGACTGGTGTGCTGAGCTTAAGTTTGGGTTTTTTGGGCAATCGGCTTCATTCTGTGGCTTTTTTGGATCATTTTTCTCTCTTTTTGGAAATGATCATTAACCAAATCGCGCCACGCAAAACCAAGCCGCTGATTGAGGTTTTCGAGACGACAACGGGGGCACGCCCACAGCTGCCTATTATGTGTCCAACATTGAGGTGACCCAGACGCAGTGTTGCGATTCGCGCGTGTTTACACGCGCGCGCGTTTTTTTGACAATTTGCGCGTGTAAGCGTGTTTTTTTCCATTTTTATCCATTTTGCGCGTTTTTTTAAGTTTTCGACTTCTATTTTTAATTTTTGATGATAGAAAACTTTGGTTCTAAAATATCAAAATCAAGATATCAAAATTTCAAATTACATGCATTTTCTAGATAAGCCACATGTATAGCCTGTCAAAGATCATTTAGGTTCATTAACATCTCACTCAATGGATAGCCTATAGGCCCACTGCTCGTATGCATCTACCACTTAAGGCACGTGTGTATTTGACTTGTCCTGAAAAATACCAAAGCTCTTACTATCTGATCTGCAAATTTAAGCTTTGTAAAAATTCGTTTCATCAAATACTGGCGATCATAGTTGCCATTTTGGCTTATTTGTAAGGAAATACATGTGCGCGTGTTTTTCGACCTTGCGCGTTTTTTTTACCCTACGCCAAGAATCGCAACACTGCCCAGACGTGCGACATTCAAGTGGAATACACGCGTGGATGTTGATATGACCTGGCTAACGGACAAGCAGCTGGAGTAGTTGGCACAACTACATGGGGATAAGGAGTATAAGCGAATATTTCGCAGCGTGTTTTCGCGCGACTTCCTTGGGGACGAGCAGGTGCAAAAGCTGCCGCTGCTGCTCATGTTTAACACGGACAAGCGCAATTTAGGCGGTCAGCAGTGGAGGTCCGTCAACATTGATGCTGAGCGAAAAGGAAAAGTCTTCGATTCATTAGCTCTTCCCCCTCACTAAGGCCGTCATTCGCTTCATGAAGACACTGCCAGAAATGGTCCATCAACCCGCATGCCCCTCAGTACCCTCCTTCTGCATGATGCGGCGTTCTGTTGTATTTTGACAGTCATTCAGCTATTGCATTAAAATTTACACTAGTTTGTAATGGTATTTGTGACGTGAGTGCAATATTCGTATTCAAATTCTGCAACATAAGCATGTTTTTCAAGTTTCTTCTATAGAAGCAATGGGCGGTTAATGGTTTCTATGATATCGAAAATTCATTGAATTAATCGTCTGCAGTCACGATTAATGTTTTTGCCGTTTCCGTGTCCGACTGAGATCGTTGGGTCGCGTCCACGTCCGCGTCTGCAGGCTTGTTCACATCACAGTATCTCCTAGAAACTAGTGTATTCTTGCATTAGCCATATACCGTGTACATGAACTTATGTGTCTTTCGAGTGCATCTTCCTCACCTTTTAAGTTTTTTTCAGAACTTTGATGCCTCCTTGCACCGATATTTTTTTTCAAAAACGTAAAAAAATTGTGACTTCATACAAATGGACTATTTGTTTTTTTTTGCATTTCACACGTCTTATTCAATTTCAGATGGATAACAATTTGAATGGTGCAAAATCTCAATGCCCTATCACTCGGCTAAATACAGGTGAAACTGAACCAGACAAAAAAGGTGGTGATCAAGATGGAGAAGAAATGATTGTTGAGTTAGAGGACGTTGCAGCGGAGAGCGTAGATTTAGAAGAATCAGATGGAAATGATGACGAAAATTATGACGATGATGCGATTCATTCCCTTTTGGAAGATGGTATAAAGAATATTGGAGCGGGACCGAAAACATTTACTAAGATAGTTATGAAGCAAGTGAACGACATAGATCTCCATATCTTACCCGAGGATTGGGTTGAGGTGTCTCATCATTCAGGCATTCCTGTGTACCTGGATCGGAAGAAAAGGGTCATTTCGGTTAGTAGGCCATACCACCTCGGATCTGGTAGTGTCAGGAGACATGCAATACCTCAGTCTGCTATTCCGTGCCTGAATTATCGACGTGGCTTATTAAAGAATGGCCGGTCTTTGACATATGATGCCAGTTGCGTAACTGAAGATATCCGAATAAAGAATAACTTATTCGAGGAAGAGATTGTTGAAAGATCACCAAGCATGTCAGACCTTCTTCGTCTTCCTAAACGCCCCATAAAATCAGGGTCAGATGATGTACCTGGTGACAATAAATTGAAGCCTGAAGTAGAGCAGGAATCTGC
The DNA here is from genome assembly GCA_907163375.1 of Prostheceraeus crozeri. NCBI lineage: Eukaryota > Metazoa > Platyhelminthes > Polycladida > Euryleptidae > Prostheceraeus > Prostheceraeus crozeri. Next base: position 211,552 of record CAJQUW010001872.1, read on the forward strand.
AAAAGTAAATATAAAAAATGCTGAAGCGGTTGTTAAATCCGCATGTGATTCCCAACAAGGGGTATCAGATGAAGCAAAAATTGATATCGACGCGGATGTTGAGGAGGGAGAAATTCTCAGTGAGACTGAGGACACAACAGAGACTGAAAAAGATGTTAGTAAGAAAAAAAGATCATTTGATAAGACGATCGCACCTAATTCTTCGGAGACGAAAATAGATGCTGACACAAATCAATCAAGTAAAAAGGCAAGAATAGATGAGCAGGGAGGTGAGAGTAAACAAATCAACCAATTTGCAAACGTCGAAACATCGGTTATTTCTATTCAAGATACTGAAAGGGAGATGCTATTGGGTAAGATATATTACATTTTTCATATTTATACTTTTTTCGTGGTCTCTAGCATGTAATCCTTTCAGATTTTCGAGCGAATGTCTGATTGCTACAAACTTAATAATTTCAGCATGTTTTCTTCTGTTCAAAAACTGTTTCATTAGATACTATTATATATGAATAGGCGTTCCATTAAGGACCGTGAAAAATATCGTCAAAGTTTCGGTCTTGTGTGAAAGTTCCGTGAGTTGCTTTTGGGATTGATTTAAACCCTCACCTCCTCCTTGAAAATGCTTCGGCGTTTGCTGGAAACTTTCATTGACTGGAAGAAGAGAATGGTCAAATTTTTGTGCTTCCGTGACTGATCCGCATGGGGTCCATTTGAGATCCACAAAACCTTGGTCAATTTTTGTGTCGTCCGTGAAAGATCCGAGACATCCGATTAGGATTTATTCAAACTTAGAAAAATTTTCACTCGCCTCCCCGTCCTGGAAAATGTGTCCAAGTTAACTGCCAGCTTGGAAATTTTCATTGACGGGAAGAAATGGATAGTGAAATTTTTGAGCATCCTTAGGTGTTCCGTTCCGCATGAGCTCCATGAAAGCATCATTTCCTGAAAAAAATTGTTGACTGGAAGAGAATGAGATAGTCAAATTTCCATGCATCCGCATGCGTGCCATTTAAGATCCGTGAAAAACATAGTCGAATTTTTGTTCTCTGAAAGCTCCGTATGATTTGCAACATCGGACATCCTCTGGAACCGATAATCGTCATTTTCATTGCATCGCACAAGTTGACGCATTCCATCAAAGCGGACTGCTGCCCTGACCATAAATGGCCAGAACCCCTCTGAGCGCAGATGTAAACATCATCAGTAAAAGCCAGGACTGCGGACCAGTGTTCAGGCAAGCTACGAAAATTTTCGCACTGCGAAAATCTGCGAAAATATTAAAAAATGAACTCGCTGCGAAAAAAATTAATTTGGTCCTGCGAAAAATTGAAACCTTGTAATTCTTACATTTAGAAGAACTTATCTTGTCTAATAGAAACGCTGGTTTACAGGATGAAAGAGGCAAACAAATGACAACTAATTAGCATGTTATTCATTGTGTTATCACATAATTAAAGTTTCATATTATTCAAAGTGTATTGCATCTGGTAACAGGTTCAGCAAAATTGAAGAATTGCAGCAGTAGTTCTTAGCATCTACTAAGTTACTGTGGATGTTGTAACCTCATACGAAACTTAAGAAGTTGCCGATAGTTCTATAAAAGAATGATAAACGACTGGATTTCAAATAATTTTTCAATTAATGTATAGACGAAACAAACAGAATTCAAATTAGTATGAGTGTTGTTGTTGGATATATGCATTGAAATTCATTTTTGTACAGCCGCTCGATACCTGAAATTCTAAACGCAACTTGAGTTATTTGAAGCGCTCGACATCCACACTTCCTATAAGATTTATTCATATTTTTGATATTCAGCTAACGATGCAACTGATGGATGCTGAAAACACAATGTTTAGACTTGTGTTATCAGTTACATTACCATTAAGTTGTCCAAAGTATCCTTCAACAGCTGGTGGTTTTGAGGATCACCCGAAAAGATCAAATCAAGCGATGAGTGATGTTAAATATGTGCTCTCATCTTACAACCGGTTCTTACCTTCCATTCAGAAAATTTGAAAACACATTCTGAAGACGTGGCTGCTGCGAAAAAGTTGCCCAATTTTATACCAGATAGTAAGATAATTTCATAGCTGGCCCTGGAAAATAGACTGCTATGGAATATTTTGCTTAAATGACGCGAAGTCCATAAAAATAAAATGTACGAATTGTTTTGGATCAACTCAGTGTGTGAGTGTTGACCTAACTACCAACAATCAGTTCTTCAACACGTTGACAATCACAGACAATCTTCGTAAAAAAGTGTCGTTGGCCACGCGGCATTCCAAGGCTTGCATGAAAGAACAAAAGGAGAAAGAGAAAAGAAGCCGACAGATGACCATCAGAAAATTTTGAAAATAGTTGCAGCAAAAAAAAGGAAAATGCTTTTGCTACAATAAATTCGATGCTTCAGAACACCAAGAGATAAAAGATAGAGGCATCGGACAAAATGAGACACACGAGGGAATTCTCATACGATCATAGAATTTGATAACAATAAAACCTCTAGAATGGAAGTAAAGCTTCATGCAATACACGTCAATAGTGGCACAAAAGTCGCACGCATTTTCACTTAGATACACTTGTCAACGACTGTATCATTGGGTTAGAATCAGTCACATGTGCAATTGTAAGATTTTCATTGGTTCTTCATGCCCCAACTTAGTTCCCCCGGGTGTGCCGTGACCTTGAGTCAATTTCCATTCTAGTCAACTTCAGATAAACAATCTATTTCTATGCATACGATGATGAAAGTCTTAGAAAAATTTTCACTCTGGAAAACGTAGAACTATCCAGCTGGAGTTGATGATATTGCAGGAAAACACATTTTGTTCTGCTCGAATTAGATTCATCGGCACACAAATTTTCGGCCTAAGACCTTTGTCTGTTGCAGAAATAATGTGATCATAAGATTAATAGTAGTAAGAAAACGGCGAACACTCGACCGGCGCGCCCCCCTCCCCCTCCCCTCCCCCTCCCCTCCCCCTCCCCTCCCCCTCCCCCCCTCTGGAACGGCAGAGTGTCGTGGTCGGCCGCCGTGGTGCTTCGGGTCTGAGTGTCGTGGTGGACTTGGGCGACCGTCAGGATTAGTCTTGAGGCTATAGTGTGTGATGTTTTTCGTGCTGAATGTTGGGTTGTAAAATGGGCTGTTTCGAGTGGAAGGAGTGGTCGGATGAGAAAACGGAGGCCAGATTCGGATTCAGCGTGAAATTCTGCATCGGTATGGTGAGTTTCAAGGCAATCGGCGAGAAAAAATTTTCAACATTTTTCGAAAAAACGACAGAGTTAGAATTTGGGACGTTTTGGTGTGTAGCGCCCAAACGAAGCATCGGATGAGAAAACGGATTTCAGATTTGGATTCAGCGTGAAATTCTCTATCTGTATGGTGAGTTTCAAGTCAATCGGCGAGAAAAAGTTTCGCTGACGTCCCTTCCCCCCCTCTGGACAGCTCGCTTCGATTTTGGCTTCCAGTGGACGGATTTTGTCGTGCGATAGCTCGTTTGAAAGCTAAGAGTGAGACAAATTCACTGAAAGAATCGGCTTGTTCCTATCTGTCTTCGTTTAGATGTGAGACGCCATTTAAGATTTTGGGAGATTGTCGAAAAACGACAGAGTTAGAATTTGGGACGTTTTGGGCTGTAGCTTCAAAACGAAGCATCGGATGGGAAAACGGATTTCAGATTTGGAATCAGCGTGAAATTCTTTATCTGTATGGTGAGTTTCATGTCAATCGGAGAGTTTCAAGTCAATCGGCGAGAAAAATTTTCAACATTTTTCGGAAAAACGAGTTAGAATTTTTGCGATGGCTGCCTACTGTAGAGCCAAAACGAAGCATCGGATGGGAAAACGGAGGCCAGATTCGGATTCAGCGTCAAATTCTACATGGAAATGGTGTATTTCCAGCTCAATCGAAGCAGTAGAACCGGAGATAGACGGGTTTTTAGTGTTTGGATGATGAGTATTACGTCATCAGCTGATCGCCACACACTATATAAGCTGGGAACCGACAGAGACTTGTCATTCAGACGAGAGATTGCCAACGGTAAGTCGTCTCTCTGAGCTCCGATGATAGCTTCGGACATTCCAAATCCCGAGTTTCTGTAAGAAACCGACTTAGAAAATTTCATTGCTGATATCAGCTAAGCCGTCAGACTTAGAGGTTCGCCAGGAGATGGCCTTCGTCTCCAGGCCATAAAAGACTCCAAAACTTTAAAGGCTTGTAACTTTGCTTCTACAAGTCCGTTTGACTTGATTCAAAAAAGGTTCGGTCGCTATTGACCTGCCCTAAGTGATAGACTACTTATAAAATTTCATAAGTAGTGCTAAAAAGTTGAAAATTTTAAATTCACTAGTTTTGGAGGTTTTCTGGGGTTTTCGACCCTGCTGAAGTCAATGAAAGCATTTTTAATGATGTCTGAGCCAGTCTTCTCATGCTATAAGCGGCTTTTCACTGAAAGCGAGCAAGACACGGAGAGTTTTGCTGTAATATTCCACTGACAGGGTGTTCCTTCGGGACGGCGGACGATGCCGTAGTGATAAGTGTGGCAAGGGAATGTGTCATATTTGAGACCGTTACCGCTGGGACAACTCATGTCTCATGTTGGGCATTTGACACAGCTCTCAACGTAGCACTTTGAACGCCAATCGGTTGAGTCTTAGCTATCTTGTCATGGGTGGCCTCTAAACATCTCCATTGCAAAACGCTGGTGAATCAAGCACTCTACGGCTTGCTATCAAGCTGATCAAAGCAATAACTTGGGATGTTTCCTCAAGGTTTTCAAGTATGCTAAGTTCAAATGTGCTATCAGATTTCAAATTTAACTAAGTCTAAGGCAGCTTTGAGGGGTTAGATCCCAGCTACTGTTCACTACCTTTGACTCGGCGTTGCTGTTACCACTTCGGGGCAGTGACAATGATGTCTTCAGCTGTAAAGAGCGGGTATCGGGGAAGATCTCTCACTTCCCTAGTGATCAGTACAAGGCCTTCGGGCTGTCGACGGGATCGAGTGCCACTCACTACACTCAAATCTATCATTCCTCATTAAGTGTAAAAATCATTGTTTTCCGTTTTTCGCTTCAGAAATGCCGAAATACAATAATATGAAGACCAGTTTCAAACTGTGTCAATGCCGGAAGGTATTCCGAGCTGACGCCTTCAAGAAGCACGCTTGCACTAACAAGAAACAGATAGGGGTCGCTCGCTACTATTGCGGAGCCCACAAAGTCAGTCGCTTAAGTGAGCGGCTGGAGGATTGGCACTCACAACACAGCGAGTGTCAAACAGGCGAAGTAGGCGAAGAAGAACGGAGTTCACTCTTCGCCACTGAGCTCCGTTCTTTGGAGCTACAATCTGCCAACGAGCAAGAACGGACTTCACTCTTCACCACTGAGGCCACTGAGCTACAATCCGCCATTGAAGCGATTGCCGCTGTATCCTCACTTAGTAGCGAGAGCTCGCTGACCAGCAGCGATAGTGAGGAGGAGGAGGAGGGAGAGCTACAGTCGCAACTTATCGAGGACGTCGACCTCGATCGCGAGACCCCTACAGCCGTAACTGCGAGTGGAATTGCAACACAATGTCGCAATTTTGTCAAGCGCCCGCCGGTGATAGCCGAACGGGATAGACTAAAGAAAGAGGTGGAGAAGTTGAAGGAGGAGGCCTTCTCATACAAGGCAAAGTATGAGGACCTAAAGAACGTGGCCGGATAGATGAAGAAGGTGAAGGAGAGATTAAGCGAGCGGGATGGCGAGTTGGAGCAGGAGAGGCTCAAGACTCTCGAGGGGAAAGCCAGAGAAGAGGCTTTACTAGCAGAGAGGGAAAGTAGGGAGAAGGAGATACGAAGGTTGAAGGAGGAAGTGGAGAGACTCCGTGTGCAGATGGCTAAGGTGGTCGAGACGAACCACGAGCTGCACCGTTCGGCGCAGCTGGTGGATCGCGATCGAAGGGTGCGTTCCAGTCGTCTGCACATCCCTATTAGAAAGGGGAGAGTAGCAGAAACTCCTCTCTTGTACGAGCGTGGAAGAGGGGAGAAATGCTACTCTCGGGTGAAGAAAGGGGTGGAGTGTCTACACTTCACCTTCGATCATCGTGATCCGATTTCGAATTTCCTTTATGAGGAAGCGTCCGAGAAGATTTGTAAGTAAAAATGACTAAATTAAAATGTAAGATGATAACTCACTACTTCTTTCTTTACAGACATCCAAGAGAAGCGACCACCCGCCCCGTTGCCGGAGCCGCAGTCGAAACAGCAAGCCTGAGTCCCTACCACACACCCCGAGAACGAACCACCGGCTCTCTTAAGGGCCACCATGGGGCAAGACATGATAGAACCTCCTCGCGGTTTGCCCTGGGCAGTCTTCGGACTGGCGAATACTATCATTAAGTTGAATCTGCTATCAGTCAACTTGAACGTTGGAAATGAAGTTCGGTGTAATACTTCCTTTCGACGGGCGTTCCTGTAAAGGGCGGCGGTGAAACCCGTAGCTATGTATACCGCAAGGGACATTCGGCAATGATCAATCTTGTTAAACCTCTCTGCGTCATGTTTGCAAGTGATTGCCTCTGTCTCAACGTAGTATGCATTCGCGCCAGGGCGACATTTAGCCAACTGTCGAAGGTTGCCTAAAACTTTCCATTGCATACGTTATGAGAACCATGAGTTCTACCTGTCTCTATCAATGAGACGAATTGATGAATGGAATGAAATGGGAGGACACTCACGCGCCACACGCAACATAACACACTTCTCTCTTCCGTAGTCTAACAAGCTCTTTACACATGGATCGCAGTCGATTGCTATCCCTGTATCAGAAGTGTAAGCTATCTTAATTTTATTTAACACTATTTCATCTACCATTATCATCCATATGAAATGTTATAAGAATTGCAAGTTAAACTAAGTGTGCTACTATTTCCAAATGAAAAAGTATACATGGTTAAATCATCCACTGAAGCCCCATTCAAGTAAGTGAGTATGAAAGCAAAGATAATATGAAATAAAAATTTATTATGGCATGTATTTCAAAAGGTCTTCATCATCAATATCGTCCCAGAGTCTGACTTCACATAGATAACAAAAGCAGTTCAGTTGCTTTAATCGTTCTTCCACTGCGAGCCTCACTTTGTCAATATACTCCCACTCTGCCATAGTTCGTGGCTGGGAGTTAGGGGTGTACCACTCCCATAATTGGTGGAGGAATTTCGTGCTGGTGATCTCCATCACATCGTCAGTATCGTACTGGAGATACTTCCACCTCACGCCTGTTAAGTCGGGACACTCCTTCTCACATACACTCTCTTCGTTGTCCGCTGGTAATGACAACTTTCTGATATTGTCCAGTCGGTACACCTTCTCTACCTTCCCCTTCGTTGGAGCGTTTGGTGCAACGAGCGCCTTGGATATTGAGCATGGAGAAGAGAATTTTGTGTTTGGTGTGGTCGGAGGGCTTGTCATGTTGACTGTGAATAATGACTTTGAAATGTTTTCTAATTCTGAAGTATCAACAAGCAACCAATCAGAATGAACAGCCAATGAATGATGAATATGAAAGTATATATGCAAAGTGACATTCGTGTCATTTCACTCTGTCTTTGAGACGTATAAGTGAAGTGTTCTCTAGCGAATTCTATATTTGAGGTGTACAAGTGAACTGCTCTCTAGTGAATTCCAAATTTGAGACGTATTATTTGACTGAAGTATCAACCTTAAACTTGATTTCATTGAAATGGTAAGTTGAAAATTTCACTCATCTCCCTCAAACGTGTGGCTAATAGCATCTTCCTCAATTTCAGGCATCAACTTCATCACCAACACCCTCCCTTCTCGAGGAAAGTTTAGAGTTGTTGAGTCAAGGTAGGTTGTAACAATACACTGAGACTTGAACAGAGATGATAGAATGATTTCTCTTTCAGGTGATACCAGTCCCATCTCGAGCGAGTCCATATCAACATTGTCGCGGGAATGCAACGATCGGGAATGTGCTGACTGTGGACACATCTTCACGAGGAAGCGTGATCTCATCCGACACATCAAGCGAGGTGTTTGTAGACCTAAGTCAGCATCAATCTCCGAAGGTAGGGATGATTCTGTTAACGATGTCTCCTTTTCTTGCGATTTATGCATTCAGTCTTTTGAGTCACATTTTGAACTATCTTCGCACAGACTTCAACATACACACAGTGACGATAGTTATACTAACAGCACCTCCTCTATCCGACTCACTGAAGTGTCCATAAATAATTTAGTGAGGAACTACCAGATGGACTCCTCAGAAACCATTGCTAACTTTGAGGAATGGTTTCATCAAAATTCATCATTGATAGAAGCGCTCTTCAACAATTTAGTCAATTGTATAATGAAGGCGCTCATCTATCTCAAAATAAAATATGTAAAAATCGACCACCATACTGGACAAATAATAGAGAGGTTGGAGTTTCACATACCCTCCTCTCCTGCAACCAAGGTTGTAGACTGTGAGTCTTGGATAAATTTTCATATCCAAGGGTTAAAATTAAATATAGATAAATTTAACGAGCGTGATAGCGGTCTCATTTTTGACGGCATTGAGACCGCCATGATTAAAATCAGTTTATTAGGAAATTTGTGGTCGAGGTTCCTTTAAACTTCCGAAAAATTTAAGAAATAAAGCAGCAGTCATTTCTGTAGATTGCGAATCGCAATGTTTTAAGTATGCCGTCCTCTCCATTCTCCACTATAATGATGTACAGAATAGCCGATATCGTAAGAGTAAGTATCAACAGTGGGAGAATGAATTAAAGTTTGATGACTGCAATAGTGAAGATATGAAAATTAAAGATATAGAAAAATTTGAAAAATTGAACAACATCAAAATAGTTCTCCATGTTTGGGAAAAGGGATTGAAGGGTGTCCGCTACAACTCGCGTTCGAGTTGTTATGAGCACGTTGTCGGAGTAACTTTTGTTAGTAAGACAGGATGATAGTGAGGAATGGCACTACTGCGGCATTCCCAAAATTTCTCGCTTATACCACCACTTAAGAAATTCTACCTCATCAGAGATTTATTACTGTGACAGATGCATTCGGAACTTTAGGAGTAAAAACAAATTTGAAACTCATTCTGAGTGGTGTAAGCGAGGTAAACTGCAAATGGAACGCATGCCCAAAGATAAGGAGTTTTCATATAGAGAGAATGGCGATGAACTAAGTCCTCTTCGTGTCATCTATGCTGACATCGAATGTTATATCGATGATAACATCCATCGACCAGCAGCCATTTCCTGCTATGAAGTATGGCATGATCACTTTAGGGGTAGGCAAAATAAAATGCGCGTCTGGCAAGGTGAGGATTGTATTTACCATTTCCTACAATTCCTCGAACAGGCTGTAAAATTTCAGCAAAAGTATGATGGTGAACTCTATCGCAGATCATTGCATATGACAGCAGATGATCAAGCAAAATTTGATAGCTGCAACGTTTGCCCCAAATGTAGGAAAACATTTGATGATGATAAGATTAAGAAAGTGCGCGACCATGATCACATCACTGGTAAATTTAGAAACGCACTGTTCAAAATGCAATTTTTCACTTAGGATGAAACGGCGTACATTACCCGTCATTTTCCATAATTTCAAGGGCTACGACAGCCATATGATAATAAAAGGAGGTTTAGGTCAAATGAAAGAGTGGAAGCTTGATGTAATAGCACAAACGAGAGAGAAGTTTATGGCCATGACAGCAAAAGTGCCTGTCGATAAAACTAAAGAAAATAAGACGGTCTATTTTGATATAAAATTTTTAGATTCCTACCAATTTATGACTGCATCACTGGCCTCTCTCGTACAAAATCTAAAGTCTCTTCCACTAACACAAAATCTTAAGAAACAATATCCAAATCTAACCGATGAAGTCATCACACGGAAAGGAGTCTTTCCATATGCATATTTTGATGCGATTAGTAAACTCGGCGAGACTTCTCTTCCGCCCATAGATAAATTTAAAAATGATTTGAGCGGTGCAGAATGTAAGACCGAAGATTATGATCATGCACAAGATGCATGGATAAAATTTGACTGCCATACATTTGGTGAATATATGATTGCCTACCTTAAGTTAGATGTATTTTTGCTGGCTGATGTATTTCAGGAGTTTCGACGAGTGGCATTAGAAGAAGATAAGTTAGATCCCGTCCACTTTGTCAGTCTGCCAGCCATGTCATTTAAGTCTGCTTTTAAAATGACTGGTGAGACCATTCATCTCTTACAAGATCCAGAGATGTATAATTTATTTGAGCGAGGAATTCGCGGTGGTCTCACATTTGTAAATAAACATAGGTTAAAATCTGAAACAGTAGGTAATGATCAGACTCATCTTAAGTATTATGACCAAAATAATTTATATGGTAGTTCACTATCCAAACCACTCCCTCACTCTGAGTTTAGCTGGTTAGATGATAGTGAAATTCAGCATTTCTCCAACCCTTCTAACATACTAGCAATCCCAGATGAAGGTGATTGGGGATATTATTTTGAGATAGATCTAATCTATCCAAATAATATTAAACATAAAACCGTAGATTTTCCACTCGCACCCGAATCAGGTGAAGTGAGTAAAGATATGTTTTCCGACTTTATGAAACAATTTCATAAAGATTTAGAATCATGCGGTCAACCCGACTATAAGCCTTGCCGCAAACTTTTACTCACCCAGTATGATAAGGAAAACTATCTAGTCCACTTTAGCATCTTAAAATTTTATTTAGAAATGGGTATGATTTTAAAAAGAGTTCACCGCATTATTAAATTTAGACAGAAAGCCTTCCTCAAACCATATATTGATAGCAACAGCCAGAAACGTGCACTAGCCCAAAATAATTTTGAAAAAGATTTTTATAAATATAAGAACAACAGTCTATTTGGTAAGACGATGGAGGATGTTAGAAAGCGCGTAAACTACAAACTAGTTAATGATGATCAAAAGTATCACAAATTGGCCTCATCACCTCTATTCATCGATAGAGACATTATCGATGAGGACCTTATAGGTGTTAAAATGATAAAATCTGAAGTTGAGTTGTGCAAACCCATCTATATTGGTCAAGCTGTACTAGATTACTCTAAGCTTGAAATGTACCAACTCTTTTATAAAATACTAAAACCATGTCCTCTCGTAAAAGAGGTTCGTTTGTTGGGTGGTGATACAGATAGTTTCTTCTTAGGTATTACCACTCAAAAAGATTTAAATTTCAATGAAGTAGGAAAATCTTTAGAAAGATATTTTGATACATCAAATTATCCTACTGATCACCCACTCTACTCCATCAAGAATAAGGCAAAACTTGGCTGCTTTAAGGATGAGACAGCAGGGAAGGAAATAGATGAAATGATTCTCCTCCGTCCAAAAATGTACAGTATGAAATTAAAGGATAGCGACGATAGTATTAAGCGTGCTAAAGGCATATCAAGATCATTGGTCTCTAACATGAAACATAAGAATTTCAGGAAAGCCTATAGAAATAAAAATATAACGTTTGTCAATATGACAATCTTAAAATCTAAGTCGCATGAGATCAAAACTCATACTTTTAGGAAACGGGCGCTTTCAGCATGGGAGGATAAGAGGTGCTGGCTAGAACACAACATATCTCTTCCACATGGACATCCTGACACAAACATACCACCACCCAAAAGAATTAAACTCACACTACCACATTCAGGAGACGTCTTAGCATAATCATCCTTAACTTAGTATTTTGATGTTGATTTCTGTAGATAAACATTGTTGTTTTATGTATCGCATGAGATTGTTTTTTCCTTGTGAATATGTGTCCACATCTGTACATTCCCCATGTGATGACTTTTCCACTGAAAGACATTTTTCCTATCCCTGTATATTTCCACCCTTCACGAAGTAAAAAGACTTTTTGTATATAGCAATGTTTATTGAAGTGCGCTCATGTATATATTTTCAGTGGATGTTGTATAAAGTCTATTGCTTCACATTCATGTACATATTTCAATAAATGTTGTATAAAGACTTCACTTTGTTTTCCGAAACACTAACGTTATGAGGGATTTAGTATCTTTCACGTGGATGCACTCTTGTAAACCATTGGTAATTTTGATAGCAATAGAGGGTATAGTTTGTTTGACGACGGGATGATAGAAAATAGATTCAAACATCTTCTCGACTATTCCATATGAAGCGTCTTTATCATGAATGAAATCACGTAAAATGTATTCCTTTTTCTCACCAACAGAAATAGGTAGAATCAAATCACTTTGAATGTAAAGGTGCTGTTCATGTTTATCAAGTGTCATTGGTGTTTCTATACCAATCGTATGCGCAGCAGCAAACACTGTTTGTAGCATTGAAAAACCAAAGAGTTTTTTCAAATTTTTACTCAATTGACATTGAATGTCATCACCCAGTCTCAGAACAACGCGTTGATTTTCAATTGAAAACGAAATGTGGTGTGTCTTTACATCATATTTACTTTTCATCACATGCTTCAACTTCTGTTGTATATAAGGATTTACTACATGAATGAAGCTTTCAACTGTATGATATAGACGCGGCATTATATTGATAGCAACTTTAGATTCTTCATAAGACTGGTAAATTTTCTTGATGCGATCGCCATAGATGTCCACCCACCATTCATCATTAACTGAATCAGCTTTAGTGTGATATTCATGAGAAGCATACACCACACCGCTTCCAATAATAGGTGTATAATGTCTTACAAAATGACGCAAGGTTGGAGAGAAATAAACTAAGTTTGTCATTATATTTCTGAATAACCAACTTATTTTTGTTCGACATAATTTTCTCTCCATACTTCTTACCCACAGTCTCATTCCATCGTTTTACTAACTCAATAAGTGATAAAGGTTGAACACCACGCTTTTTCAAAATGATGCGTTCTTCGCATTCTACAACATCTTCATCAAATATTTTAAATCTATAATGAAATTTGTTGATTCGATTTGAATAAACTTTTTTAACATTTGCAGTAGCAATTGATGTTAGATGTAGTCCATGACCAAAACCAAGATGTGGATAGAATTCATTATCCAACCTCAGCGTAAGACCTTTAGTAAAAGAATGAAAGCGAAGGAACTGTCTCCCACTCCAATGATAGATAGTAAACTCATAAGCTTTCTGATTTTTATTCTTCATGATGGAAGTATTACCACTGTTGAATGCCTTAATAATTTTCTCATTCCCAAATGGTTCATAAGAATCTGATTTTATCTGAATCCATTCATAGTTCCACTTTCCATCTGATGTTAAATTGTATGGGAACTGAAATGCATTATTCATCGTTATTCCATCATGGGTGCGAGGAGTCAATATCATTTCTTCCAAATCATTCACATTCTGAATATTGCTATCATAGCAAATACTAGAAACGCCAACCTCCCATTCACCTTCTAAATGCAGTGGCCGATTTAATTCTACTCGATAGTCTGATGGTTTATTTTTGGGAAATTTATTCATAGAAGCATTACTGGGCAAGTAGATTAGAAACGAGTCCTTATTTTCACTTTCCATATTATTCACATTGGAAAAATATATTAGCATACGTTTGCATTAACTCTTCATTCGGAAATGGAGTGTGATACTTGTCACAGCATCTTTATGAAAAGGAATCAACGCACCAGCATCGTCATAAATGGCAATATCAATTTGTGGAATGTAGTTTGATTTCAGCTTTGTATAATGCACTTTCTTGAAAGTATGCTCAGATAAAATACTGCAGCTTTTTGGCTGGTATGGTATCATTGCTAGCAATGGAGCTTCAACATCTCCCACACGTACATCTTCACCAATATTGGAATATATCTGAAAATAGTTAATACGACGCGATAGCGACATGTCTGCGCTAGCTTTGGTTACAGTACCACTTTTAAAGATATTTTGATCAAAACCCAAAATGTCCATTAGAGTTTTATCCATAATTAGTTCAATACCTTTTCCACTTATAGTGAGAGACAAAGTACCTTCTTTTTCAGAAAATGAAATATGTTGGTCATTAATCACTTCATTTAAATAATCTACAACCAATTTAACCGAAGTAATAATGCGAGGCATCAACACTCTTGTTTCATGTAAGATACCACCTAAAGGCTCTACACACTTTCTGTATAAAGATACGGACCATTCTGTATCAAATTGATTTGACCTTTCACATGGTAAATGTTGCATATCAGATTTTCCATGAACAGCTGCAGAACGATGTCGTAAGAACTGATGAAAATCTTTTGAACAAACTAATACTAGATCATCATCATTTAATTTGCTTATTGCAATATGATTAGATGATTTAATATAAGTCAATGTTGCCACTTGTTTACCATCAACTCGAAGGAGATAATTAAATTTCTTCAATAATGTTTCAGGAGTCATGTTTGTCTTTCTTGGCTTAATCACAATCTTCTTCACCAACGTCTTCTCATTTCTTGGAATAAGATCTACATAATAAGCTTCCTCTCGATATATTAACTGTTTATGACCACTTATGTGGTAATTAACGTTAAAATTATCATAGCTTGTTAAGGCGCTAGCGAGATAGCCTAAATCATTTCTTAAACTTGGACTTAAACCAACAATCCAATCTTTCTCAACTACATGATGTACATAAGTATAATCATCATTGTGCGGAGTAAATTGGACAATATGTTTACACGCTTTATTCAGGAAATCATATATAAACTTTTTACATGATAAGAGATCTTTCTTTGGCCACTGTGGAATGTATACTCGGCACCCCTTTTCACATTGGTAAGCAGCTGTACGCCTCATATTAATAGTCATCACCTCATGATCAAAAGTATAGACACAGTTGCTGTAAACAAGTTGAGTGACACCCACTTCCCAATTTCCATTTAGCTGTTGTGCATGATCAATGGGAGTAGAAAAGAGTGCGGCTCGATTACTAGCAAATCTCTTTGTAGCCGCATTGCTAAGCAAAATATGATAAAACGACATTTTTATATTGCTGATCTGCAACTTTGCATAACATCATGAAGACTTGGATTTTGGACTCTCTACAATATATCAGAGTTGATCGTGATGGAAACGTACATTTCAAAAATTCTCATGGTCATACATCAAGAGGAATTACATTAACATGGCGACAATTTGTCAACCTCAATGATATCATGAGGGATTTGGAATATTTTGAAACATTAAGATTCATCTCCTTGGGTGATCAAGTTTGGCTTCAACATTACAGAAATGAAATTCAAATCTACCATTCTCATTCCGCAAACTGTTTCTCATTTCGCAAATACAATTGGGAGAAGTATAGAAGATATATACATCGCTCCATCATGACATTTATTCGTCGTGAGTTCATCGCCCTACTATGCAAATCTTAATCAGACATGACTACCACACATCATGAGTTGGAAATTAGATTCCCTACAACGTATTGAAACGGATCATGATCGAAACGTCTATTTCAAAGATTCAACTGGAAATGTGAGAAGAGAGTTTGCTTTATCTTATCGTCATTTTCAATCTCTACATCATATCATGAAGGACTTGAAATACTTCTATATGAAAAGACATTCACGTATTGGAAATCGCATCTGGCTGCGCGTCAACAATCTGCGAATTCAACTCTATCATTCCCAACTTCATACTAACTTCACATTTCATCAAGGTAGTTGGGAAAAGTATAAAAGGAAGGTACATCGCTCAATTTACTCATTCTTTCATCATGAAGCGCCATCGCTACACCATCGTCAACATTCTCCGTCGCTTCAGACTCTACACCAAAATCGATCTCACAACATTACACCAACAGCTTCCAAACAGCAAGTATTACCCGGGCCGCCCTCAAATGTTAGTGGTGAAGATGAACAATTCACGGAATCTTCAACTCTTCCCAAATGGGACTGTACAGATTCTCGGCGCCCTTTCTCATTCATCGGCGCAGTCAATGCGCTTAGAGCTACAAAGACTACTACGTCGGATATGGAAGAGGGAGAGGTGTGTGATGTCGAATCTGACTGTGGACAATATGGTGATCTCTACTCAATTGAGTGACAGTGTATCATTTTTGAAGATTCGTACCAGCAGGTACAGTTTGTGTTATGAGCCCGAACTTTTTCCTGCAGCTCTCATTAGTTGTTGGTTACCTGTGCATGTGGCAATCTTTCATAATAGTAAAGTGATCATTACTGGACTAAAATCTCATGTACAAGCAAATATGATCCTAGACTATCTCATTGAGTATGTACGTACCCAGCGGATTGTAAAATAAAAAACAATTTTTCCAACATGATGTTTTTATTTCAAATCATGATAGAACTTACAAATCATTTTTTCATTAGAGGATGGATTACATGAAAAGTTTTGAATAACAGATGCAAATCGAGATACATGTAAACGTTTTAAGATGAAGTACAGTACAAAAGCACCACACGTTGATGAAAGTGGATGTTGTAGTATGCGTTCATTTCGCTGATATTGACGCGTATGTTTTCTCAACCACTGCTGTGTTGGTATATTTGGAGGTTGAGCAAGAGAGTCAAATAGTTCACCACGTCGGTCTTCTCCAATAAAGATCGCTTTCCAATGCTCACCGCCTAAATTCTGCGAATGAGTGTTTAGCACAATAAAGATGGGATAGTGATTTACTGCAGGTGGTAAGGTATCGATCGAATAGACATTATCGAAAGCTTTCAACGTCGC
Organism: Prostheceraeus crozeri; assembly: GCA_907163375.1. Lineage (NCBI taxonomy): Eukaryota > Metazoa > Platyhelminthes > Polycladida > Euryleptidae > Prostheceraeus > Prostheceraeus crozeri. The sequence continues at coordinate 228,240 of CAJQUW010001872.1, forward strand.
TTCGTCTGCATTACGCTGCACTTTAGTCTTAATATCGTCAGCAGTCAACCAACTCATTAACGATTATACTGAAGAATCACGTCACGATACTTTGTAATTTCAATATTTGAATCGAAGACTGCATAAATTAATACATTGATCGTCTCAGGTAGTGTTCTTTTGAACGTCAAATCCAAACGAATATTATGAGGCACGTTCGCTTGACGATAGGGTGCACTAATATCGCTGTCAGCAGTCAAATCAAATGCATAAATAGTATATCCACTCTTAAACTCTTTCATAGTAAGTCCGTTGGTGTCATCCGTATTGTAAAAGCCAAAGACATCCATAAAATCAACATAACTGCGCATAAATTGATCCGAAGCAAAATCTGGTTTGTAGGGTGGACCAGGATGACTCACACCATTTACACGTAAAGCAATTTCACTTAACTGATTGTGTTTAAAATTGAAAGGATTCTTCTTTATATTACCATTAAATGCATCATTTTCAACCATTGCCACCATGAGGAGCTTCGGTGCTTCCGATGGAAAGAGGCCATCTTTCATGAAACTCTTTTGATCTTTCGGAATTGTAAAGGTGAGAAGCTTTGTATGCTGAACGGGGTAAATGGCATTTTGGCGGTTAAGGCCTTCAGCATGCCCTCTAATGACACTTGGATTCGGTACTACTCGACGAATGTAAAGTGCAATATCTTCCACATGAATTCTAAAATTGTCAACTTTAGCAAATGCATTCAGCGCAAATTCAGGCTTATTCAATGTCAGCTTGAGTCGCATGCTGGTATTACACAGTAAAAACTTTGACTGTCTAAAGAAGTCTAAATTCAGCGGACCATATAGCTGACATACTTTACTATCTTTAATCATAGCAGATCGCTTTACAAAGCCACTGTTTGTTTCAACATCAAATTTTCCTGCTTCATCTCTATACCATCCCATGGCTTCCATATGACTTTTTTGTGCTGCTGGATGAAACTGTGATACATGATTGAAATATGATTTATAGGGATAATCGCTTTGACCACCTTCCACCTGCTGCTCTCCAATCGTTAGAGAAACATCGCGAAGTAATGTAGTCAATGGTAAATTGTTCAGTCCAACTTTATGTGCATCGTCAATAGCAGTTCCATCTGCTTGCTGAATTCTAAACCTCAAATCAAGCATCGCATAACTCAAATCTATGTAGTCATCACTACCACCAGGAATAACAAATTCAATGGGGCCAGCATTCTCAGCTGTTCGAGGATGATAATCTACAATACTTGAACTAAGAATATCTGTCTGTATGGCTTGTTGATCAAACAAACAAAAACCGGAAGTTTTACACTCCATGATTAGAAGTTATAGCAGCGTCGTCGTTTAGCGCCTGATGAATGATTAGAGCCTCTACGACGTTTGCGTGAATGCCTTTTGACTGAAGATCGCACCTTACCAGCTCCGCGATGTTTCCTCCTTCCTTTAGTCATTCGTTTAGGTGATTTCTTTCCTTGAGTAACACCAGCAAAGGTCTGCTTCAATGTTTTTAAACCGCGTTCCTTCCCACGATTCAACAAACTGCTCTTAAAACTTCTACCTCTGGAAAGATCACTAGCAACATCACCAGCAAAGCCAACGGCATTACTTAAAACATTTCGTTTTAAAGATCTACCGACATTGGATATGAGAGGTGCTACAACAGATTTCAGTGCACCAAGTATGCTACCTCCATGTTGGCGGCGAGCACCGATGTAAATTTGTCCTCCACCACTTACATAGGAGGGTCGTGAATAAAATGAGGCAGTTGGATTCATAGCTCAAACCCTAAACATTGTTAGTTACAACTTTGCATGAATCACTGTCGATCACTTAGATGAAAGATGTCGGCACGACGCATCCAAGAGTTCATACTTGAAGGATAACCAGTCCATTTAACAAGACACCATTCTTCACCTTGCCGTTTTTTACATCGAATGATTTTCTCTACCAAATATGTTTCACTTTCAGTGACTACCTCAATCTCATCGCGGTAAAAGCTACCCTCAATTTCTTCATTATCGTAATCTTTCAACTTGTAGGTGGTCGGAGAGTCTTTTTGATTAATCCTTGATACTGTAAATACCTCCTCTGTCCAATTCGGAAGGTACCCTTTAGCAAAAACACTTTTCACTTTTGAGATACGAACTTTATCGCCAATTTTCACATCACTTTTCACATGAGTGCGTTTACGTTGGAATGATTCGCGCACTTTATCTACATTGTCAGCATTTACATCTACTGGTCTGAGTCCAATAGAACGATGGATAGAGTGATTGTAGGCATGGAGTGTATCTTGTAGAACCTTTGTCCAATTTTGTGTCAAGTTGGCAGTAAAATGTCGCCACAAGCGATTTTTTAATGTGCGATTAAAACGTTCAACGAGTGCAGCTTTATAAGCACTCTTTACACTAAACAACTCAATGTCATGCCTCTCAAATAATCTTCTCACATGCTGATTTTCAAACTCTTTTCCTTGATCACTCTGAATTCTTTTTGGAATCCGACCTCGAAAAATTGTTTGGAATGCTTTTGCTACTCCTTTCCCTTCTTTAGTTTTTAAAGGTTGAGCCCACGCATAACGCGAGAAAATATCAATGACGGTTAAAATAAAATTATTGCCCGAGTTATGTTTTGAAATGGAGGCGACATCGCACAAATCTGCTTGCCACTGTTCATCGATGTCATGAACAATATAATGGCGGGTGCGGTACTTCTTTTTCGCTTGTTTGTGGAGTGTATAGGTAGCCTGACCCTTTAACCATCGTTTCACTTGTGATTGTGGAAGACCACTCGCTTTTGATAATTTCTTGATAGATGCAAATCCTGCCGGATGTTTTACATCATAATAGATTGACTTCAAACGTTCAGTCGATGACGACTGACTCTTTTTCCTCCTTCTCATCTTTTTGTTTTCTTGCCTTTCTACATTTACAACAACTACAGCATTTAGCTTTAGCGGTTTTGCGATCTTGTTCACATTGCTTAGGGGTTTCATTATGAGAGCTGGCGCAGCAAGTGCAAGTGACAACGACATTCACCTCTGGCGGCTCATTACATGGCAAGCAACACATCTGCTTCATATTAATAGTCTGAGAACATGTATTTCCTGGGAGGAGCTGTTTTACGTTTTCCTTTTACCAGTTTTAGTGGCGATGTAGATCTACGTCGAGTTCTTCCTCTTGTTTGCTTAGTGAGTGTGGGAGGGGATGTAGCAGGTGACGACTTAAACCAATTTGTTGGCATTTTCATCGTCTGAAGCATTGGAGCAGTAGCCACTGTTGAATCAAGTTCTTTCAATGTCTCATTATTCAAAGCAAATTTTGGCACATTATGCTTTTTCAATAGTTTAAGAAAGTATGACCAACCAGGTGGAACATAGCCCTGACGGCGCTTTCTACGTGTCGCATACTGAATCAAGTCTTCATAACGTGAAGCATCAATCACTTTATTTTCATCTGTAATGATTTCTCCTCTATCATTTACATTGAGATGGGGCTCAATACTATTGAAAAGAGATATGGCATGTGCGCGAGATGCTAAAGGTGTAGCAGTCGATACAGAGTCACGCATCTTATTCTTCAAGTTTTTCAATTGCTCAACAGTTTCCGATTGTAATAATACAGCACGATGTGGATCTTTGATGTGAACATTTTGCTGATAATCTATTTCTTTCCTATACATTTGATTTGCAAGAGGTTGCTTTACTTGCTGCATGGCAGTCAATTGTACATATTCATCCTGAGGAATAACAATCATGCGAGAATAAGAACTCATAGTTTGTAGATAATCATGGGAGTTTTCAAAATATCACTTCGAAATCTAAATTCTTGTTCCGGACACTCTTGCGTAAAGTCAATGAATAAGTAACCGTATGATTTTTCAGTAGCTGCTTGAAAAATTTCAATTAAGGCTTTTGATCCTCTGGGTGCAACTTGTCGCGCTAAAATTTCAAATTGACTTTTATCTCGCGGATTCTTGAAAATAGCATAATAGTGTGTATTCAGGTTTCGTGTACGAGCTTCTTTTCCATCAGGAAACAAATTTTGTGTAATATAGATGATAAAACACCTTTTATGGTGTGCTGCGCGAGTGAACATATCTGTAACATCTTTTGAACTCTTACTTTCTTTTAATAAATCATCCAATACAACAACATCATTAGACTGAAGTTTATCCACTGGAATAATTCCTTCATGTCGAATAAAGTTGCGACTTTGCAATTCCTGAAACAGCGACGGTTGATAAATACCATAACACCAAATCACTCGATTGATAGGTTCCTTAAACAACTCCCTTCTTTTATCCAATAAATTCAGCGTGAAAACAGTTTTACCTGCATGAGATGGACCTGATACAGTCAGAACTTTATCACATTGAAGTCTGAAATCCATTTTATTACTTTGAGACTCAACATTTGCATAATTAACGCTTAGAGCCAAAGATATTTCCCAATAGGTTGCCCACGGCAGGAGCTATCATTGGAAGTATTGCTGAAAGGAAACCGCCCTTTTGTGTTAGAGTTTTCCTCTTTCTTTGAAGGGTGACTTTAGGATTGGAGATGAAACGCAATTTCGTAGCATATCGCTTAAGTAACTTTCGTTGTTTTGGCGCTAATTTCTTCGTCCTCAACTTCCTCACATGAGAAATAATTTCACAAATGAATTTATCGTTAGCATGTCGTATAGCATTGTATCGCTGATTTGCTTTCATTCGTCGGAGAGCTTGAATGGCTGAAGAAAACTTTTGACTTTTACGTTTCGTCATTTTACGTTTCGCCATTTTCCGTGTTAGTCTTTGCTAAAACCTATCTTTACCACATTTGCATAGGTACTAACTATTGCGACATAAGTGACACTCGAAATGAGCAATATCACAGTGGTTACATTGGCAAAGTTGAATGCAATTACGTATGAAACAGCGTTGACAAAAAGCATGCTTACATCTCTTGAAGATGCGCTTTTCATTTCCATCCTTTCGCTTACATACATCGCAACACATAGTTTCACCGTTACTGATGTCTATAGCAAGTCTTTTTGAAGATATGAATTTGCTAGCCTTTTCTAAATAATAGACGCATGTACAGAAGGAATATACTTCGAGAGTGAGCAGACATAGCTCGAAAACCAGTTGTGCTACAATCAAGTACCACTGCATTTTCAATTTTTCTTTATGGAAAGTTGAATGTGAATATCTGAAATCGCTTCAATCACTAGACTGCTACCATGATGGTTAAATGCGTTAAGACGTTCAGCAATTTTTATCATATGTCTTTTAAAAAATTCTTGGGGGTGATCTACCACTTCCATTGAATAAGAAGCAAAATGGAAAGAGCGACTTTCCACCTCTTCCTTTCCAAAATGACTAAACTTAATTTTCGCAACTAATCGCGCCATGATAATGCTATCAGAGAATGTATTCATTAACTCTAGAAATAGAGTGCTAGCATCATCAACCACTGCTTCGATGTCGGTCTCATCTTTATGAAATTTTATCACATAATCTTGAACAGCTCCTTTTAAACTTTGCCTATGAAAACGTAATGTTCCGCAGTCGTTTGAGAAAGACATGATCGCCCTTTATCTAACCCATCCATTGCATGAAAACAACAACTCTTCTCATAGTAACATTTATTGAATAATGGTAACAAGCATGCATTATAAATCAATGGTTTGAAAGAGATAAAATAGATACAGCTGGTAACTATCATACAGCGAGCAATGATAACCATACAGGACTTTGGCAGTGCTGAGGTAAGGAGGAAAGAAGCATTGGTTATGAACGTAGCTACTACAACGAACAGACAAAATAGGAACACACAAATCCTTAAAACGTTTCGTGACTTCATGATAATGTTGATTCACTCTACTATCCCAAGGCGGGAGCAAAATATCATCAATGATTAGATTGGGAAATACTTTCCTCTCCTTACCAGGATTATTACAAAAGATGCATATAACATTGAAAGCAGCTAACCATCGTTTAAAGTCAATAAGAAGAGCACTCTCACAAGAAAAGCCATAGTCTTGCAAATATTTCAGATTAAGTCCATGAATGTGTTTTCTCGCCCATTGATCAACATTGGGATCGCAGTTGGCATGTTGATGATAGACACTAACAATCTGATATGTCCAATTGTTCATAGCAATAGCACTGAGCTCCTGTACAGGTTCACCCTCACAATCCATAAAAATGATGATAGAAGCCTAAAACGGAAATTTACACATCTAAGGAAACGTTCTATAACATATTACAAAATGAAGAATTACATCGATGCTTTTCACGACAAAATACACAAATGATATGATGGCAACGAAGAAGTAAAATGTATCTAATAAGACCACGTCTACGACACTCAAAGCACATAAGCGAATTGTCATAGGGTAGAGTTAGGAAAGGGCTAGTAATTCTCCTTCTTTGATTTGCGTTTTGATGTAGCATTCTTCTCCGACTTGCGCTTCGTACCACTGCTGTTAAGGATTTGATCAATTATGTCGTCCACGTTGGGTGGTTTTGGAATATATAGGATGGATTCCATATGCATGGAGAGAGAGGCTATTTTATTATCCTTGTGTCGACCATAATATAGCCCATTCACTTTGAAAAGGATATCCCAAGTACCTTCTCCGAGCTCATCACATCTGATGGCTATTGATTGATCTCCCTCCTTCTTATAGTAAGTACACCAATGTGATACCGGTAGGCAAATGTGATTACCATCCCAAATCTTTCTATAGGGAGTATCCTTGTCATCTCTAGCCTTCCACTCTTGAGCAAGAGGAGTAGGAATGTCCATATTTAATGTCACATACTCCTCAATAATATCAAGTTGGTGGCGAATGTACGGACTCACGGGGATCAGTATGTAGTCCCCATACTGATTGCGCATTATCTTGACATCCGTGGAAGGGAGCATTCCCGTTTGGAGTACTACGCTATGATCGTCATAACGCAAGACTTGTTTAAATTTACGCTGTAGCGGTGTAGGATTATGTACCTTGGTTGTTTCTTCCACTGGCCTCAGTTGTAGATGATCTGACCGTAGCGAACCTTGTAACGTTTGACCGCCATTTTGTCCTACTAGTGCAGCAGATGGAGTAGATGCCTGAAAATGAAAAAAGATTGTATTAAGTTTACGTTCAAGGGAGGAGAGGGAGGAAAGTAGCGACTTACCATTTTAGTTGGATAATAGAACAGGGAACTAGAGAGAGGAAATGTGCGTCCGTCACTCGTATGATTCAACGATGGAATGATTCTCACTGTGGAAAGCTCGCTATTTATACAGAAATGCTTGATTCTCATTGGATGATGATCCTCATTGGACAATAACATCAAGCTGATTCCAAATCTGGCCTCCGTTTACCAATCCGAGCCTTCATTCGCCTGCTGGAGCTGTATCTTGGGAAATTCTAACTCTATCGTTTTTCGACAATCTCCCAAAATCTTAAATGGCGTCTCACATCTAAACGAAGACAGATAGGAACAAGCCGATTCTTTCAGTGAATTTGTCTCACTCTTAGCTTTCAAACGAGCTATCGCACGACAAAATCCGTCCACTGGAAGCCAAAATCGAAGCGAGCTGTCCAGAGGGGGGGAAGGGACGTCAGCGAAACTTTTTCTCGCCGATTGACTTGAAACTCACCATACAGATAGAGAATTTCACGCTGAATCCAAATCTGAAATCCGTTTTCTCATCCGATGCTTCGTTTTGAAGCTACAGCCCAAAACGTCCCAAATTCTAACTCTGTCGTTTTTTCGAAAAATGTTGAAAATTTTTTCTCGCCGATTGCCTTGAAACTCACCATACCGATGCAGAATTTCACGCTGAATCCGAATCTGGCCTCCGTTTTCTCATCCGACCACTCCTTCCACTCGAAACAGCCCATTTTACAACCCAACATTCAGCACGAAAAACATCACACACTATAGCCTCAAGACTAATCCTGGCGGTCGCCCAAGTCCACCACGACACTCAGACCCGAAGCACCACGGCGGCCGACCACGACACTCTGCCGTTCCAGAGGGGGGGAGGGGGAGGGGGCGCGCCGGTCGAGTGTTCGCCGTTTTCTTACTACTATTAATTCGGCTTCCAATTATGCAATTTTTTTGACGGATGTCAAAATTTGATGCTTGTGCAGTCGCCACTGATTGACTTCAGCTCCTCCACGTGCCGGGAAATTTGGGGTGGACCTATACCCTCAAGCTCGATGCATTCCGAGACGGAGAGAATTGATGGGAAATATCATTGCAATATTAGTGGAAAACCAAGCAAGACAACTGCGTGAGGAGCAGTAGGAGTCAATGGAAAGAGAATATCATACTTCATGCTCAAGGTTTTTATTTACAGGATTATTGCATCTTTGTAAGTTAAGATTTTCACACCGCTGAATTTCTACATCATCCGTTATTTCTCTTTCGATCCGTAATTATCACTTGTTTTCTTTTGATGAGAACTTCTACTGTCTGCCAATTGCTGATTGGTTTATTACCTTTTGCTGTGACCTTCCTGTCATCGCTTGTTATCAACTGGAACGGATCCTGTCTTAAATGACATGCAATAGAAAGAAATTTTGCTGCAAAGTGGTTTTTAGTGGTTCAGTTGTGAGATTAGTGACTTTTGGCTATATTTACTACATGCACATGCATGTACTAGTTGATAAGATCAATTCGGTGACAAAATGCCAGTTTTATAATTTAGATAGTATGATATTAACAAAATGGCTCCGAAGAAACAATAGATGGCGGTAGTAGCGAGTTAATGTTATCAAATTTTTGCGAAAAATCTTTTGTGAGAGTCATCAATGACGAAACGTAGTTACCTTCGAAAAATCTGGCTTATTACAAGCAAGCACTCGGTTGCGGAAATTGCACAACACATTTCGAAAGATCAGTTTCTCCCGACAGTGGGCGTTGGTCAAGCTTTGATGATAACGGTGTTTTACTCTTCATTGTCATGAAATATGATGCTATAATTTGCTGGTATTAGTAGGCCTGCAAAAATTTTGTAGAGCTGCGAAAAAAATGGAAAAATCTCTGGCCCGACCACTGCTGCGGACTTGAAATTGGTTCAGTGGGATTTTCAGCCGGCCTCGGACTTTTTCCAGGACTCTGCCCTACTTTTACCAAAGCCCTGGTAAAAACTATCTGAATTCCTTTTTCTTGAGTCCATTTAAGATTCCCTTTTTCTGGAGTCCATATAAGATCCCATTTTTCTTGGTCCATTCATTTTTGTTTCTCCATCAATCAGACGTTCTTTGACTTGCATGCATGACGCATTTGCTTTCGGGCGACTATTCTTCCAAAAAGTTTGTTTTGTCAAAGGAAGCGCTTCACTGTTTTCAAAGAAACAATTGATGCCAAATTCATGGAAATGCGTAGTTCGTTTGCAATCATTCTTGGATGCTTTTTTGATTAGCGAGCCAAGTCGAAACCGAGAGTGAAGCAATTTTTTGGCAGGTCTGACGGCATCTGATGTTCTGATGTAATCATTGAGTGCGTCTGACGCATCATTGCACCCGGCGATGGCTTAGGCCAAAAAATGGTGCAGCATTCAATTAATGCATTATTTTTCAATGAATCGTCATTTTTTTTAATATTCTCATCATCCTCGATGAGACGATGACTGCTTACCAGCAATCTGGATTTTATAGCTGGACTATCTTACCATTTAGTCCATTCGAGGCGCTTTTTTCAAAGTTCTACTCCTATAATTAATATTGCTCAGAATATCAGCAAGCAGATCACTCATCGACGTCGATGAGTAACCTGCTTGGTGATATTCTGTGCTCTCCTCAAATCTTTCAATGGAGAATTTTGATGTTGTGAACCTTTTTTGAATGCATGTGAAAACGTTTTGCTTTTGAAGGAGACTTCTTTTGATCAACAACACAATTGTGGTGGTGATGTTTCAAGAAAACCATTGAGGCATGATGCCATAACAGGGCAATTCCATGATTCTCAACTCATAATCAGAAAAGTTTTTTTTGATGAAACCGTTAAGAGGTTGAGATTTTCTTTCGAAAGTGCGTGATTGTCATTTGTCTCTTCTGTACTAAATAGCGGGATCTTCCAATTGCTAGATGCTCCCCAGTCACCACCCATCTGCATGTTCAATCTTTCCACGTAACAATGGTTTACTCCATGAACAAAGTGAAGGCCGAGGCGCCATGCAGTTGTGAAATTACCCCATCCGTGGAAGATTCTTCGAAATGGTTTCATTTTTCAAAATTAGGTCTGCATGCTTATTAACAGCTGATCTCCATAGAGGTGAATCTAGATCCTGGCGCGGAAATTTTCCGCTCGACAATTGGAAACGCTACGTATGAGGTGCGTTTGAGATCCGCAAGAGCTTGGTCAAATTTTCAGTCTTCCTTGAAAGATCCAAAACACCCGTTTGGGATTTGTTCAAAATTGGAAAAACTTTCACTGACGTCCCCCTCCTAGAAAATGCTTCGGCGTTTGCTGGCAAAGTTTCAAAATTTTCATTGGGTGGAAGCGTTCCGTGGAATCTGTGAATTACTCGGTGGTTGTGCTTCTGTTGTGCTGACAATATTTATCGCATACTTACTTATACTTATATACTTGTATCATTTAACGTCGATTGTTCCATCCATGATGGATACGACGGTTCGCTTGTATGGCAGTTCTCCACTTCGCTCGTTCGTTAGCATCTTCCACACGGACCCCTAGCGCTCGAAGGTCTTCTTTGATGTTATCGCTCCATGATTTCTTTGGACTTCCAACAGGTCGGCAATCATCCACTTGCAATTTCCGCACGCGCTTCATCCACTGAAATTCGTCTTTCCTCTCCACATGACCACACCATCTTAGTCGACGTCTTCTTATAGAGTCACCGATAGGCTCCAGGCACATTCTTCTTCTGAGGAAATGCGGTCGCGAGAGGAGACTCTGCACATCCAACGGACCATTCACATTTCATTCACTTTAAGACGCCTCAAATACTCTGATGACATGCCCCAAGTCTTGCCACCGTACAACATGCTGGTGCGCACACATGACATAGATGACTGCCTTCATTGAAAGTGCAGTTGCTTTAGATGTCAAAAAGGGAGCCATTTCACGAAACCGGCACCAACCGCTCCGGATCCTCGCTGTGACAGCTGCACTTGCTCCCCGCCAGCATCAATGGCATCACCGAGGTAATGAAAAGCATCCACTGCTTCGCAGCTTTCCTCATCAACCGTGAAAAGATCACCGTCTCCAAATGATGGCGTTTGGTTGGTCACCAATTCTCCTTTACACCGGCGACACACGAATGTAACTGCTGCTGATGACAGGCGGCCCACAATGCCACTGCAACGCTTGTGAGCCCAAAACTGACATCTTGTGCATTTGATAGAATTTGAACCCACACCCTTGCGGCACACTGCACGAGTTAATAAAATCTATCAATGTGTGTTAAGGAACATACTTGAAGTATTGTGATAATAATTTTCGGTCACCTGTTAACTTCGACATTTTTTATCGAACAATCAAACATTATCAGAGATGAAATATTGCAATAGATTTGAATTTTCATGTACATGTACAACAAGAGTTGATGGAATCCTGACAGAAAGTACAGCAATCTGCGTCTACTTTTGGCCTCAATTCCCTATGATGCACTGTCTGTCCCAAATTATTGCTCACCCCCTTTTTTACTGTTCTTTCAATTTTTTCGGAAGCCTTCAAGGCATATAAGTTAATCAAGCCAGAGTCCACTTATCGTTGTTCTATGCATCTTAGAACTCATGGCTAGTTTCTAGGGATAATTCTGCATTTTTCAGACGGATTTTTTAGCTGATAAGCGGATTCGTTTGATTGGCCACCTCTTAGCTTATTTTAAGAATGTTTGCTTTATCGGCTTAATATGATGTGAAACAATTCATTCTGCAATCTTCTGGCTGTAAGACATTCGAATTGATGAATGCTGTGGGGCATTATGTGTTACTCCTGATGGACGCATATTTCACCGGATGGATACAGCACCTTGTCTTGGAGTTTATGCCAAAACAAGTCTTCTCTTCAGAAGGCTTTGCAGCTCAGAGGATTCAAGACATGAGTATCTTGCCTTCATTGCGCCGTTACAGAAAACCACTTGTCTTCTATTTTTCCTATACTGCTCTCCATCAACCAATGCCGACATTTTAAATGTTCTTTCTGATAAGATCGATTCTCTTCTACAAGAATATCCCAGCGTTGAGGTAGCCGTTTTTGGTGACTTCAACGTGCACAATGTTGACTGGCTTGTGGCAGCCGAGGCTTTCGCTGTATCTCACAACCTTAGTCAAATTGTCACTTGTCCTGTCAGAGTGCCTTACCGAGGTGGGGACACTGGATATCTTCTTGACCTGTTTCTCATCTCAAATTCAACTTGTTTTTCACACAAGGTTACTTCTCCCCTCGGCACGTCTGATCACTGTGCTATCACAGTTTCTGGCAAACAAACTTACTCCACACCGTCTGCACCTTTCCATAGAACAGTTTATCAATTCTTCAAAGCAAACTGGTGTGGAGTCTGCACTTTTCTTAGTCAAGCTCAAGCTGAGAATTTGATTCTCAGCGAGAACGTCCACAAATCGGCGCAAGATCTGACAGAGTGGTTTCAGATAGGGATGTTGGCCTACATTCCTCACCATACTTTCCAAATGAAGCCCCCATTCCTATCCTTGGTTTACACCAGAATGTGCAGCTGTAACCTGCCAGCCTGAGCACTTTTTCCATAAGCACAAGCGTGACAGTAGCGCTGGCAATCTTGAATTGTACAAAACCGCACGTAGAAATTGCAAGGAAGCCATCCATCAGGCCAAAAGCCGTTGCGCTTTGTACGTACAGAAATCCATTGCTACCCAAAAGCTTGGCTCTAAGGATTTCTGTAGGATTTACAACAGTATCACCAATAGGAACAAATCCTCCATCCCAGCACTTCGTCATGCCGAAGTCAGTACTTCTATGGCGACAACCTCAGCAGACAAAGCCGAGCTTATTTGCAAGGAGTTTACGAAGAATTCATCATTGGACGATGGAGGTAGAATTACACCTCCAATTCCCACACGCACTGATGAGACAGTTATTCCATCCTTCAGTCACAGTCCGAAACGTCAGAAAGATCATCGCAGGTCTCCATTGTTCTAAGTCTAATGGACCAGATGGCATCCCGGTTTCGGTCTTCAAGCATCTCTCACCTGAGCTTTCTCCACTTTTATCCAAACTGTTCAGTAGATGTGAATCCACGGGTGAGCTTCCCCCTTGTTGGAAAGTAGCTTACGTGGTTCCAGTTCCAAAGAAAGGTTCTGACTCATCTCTTCCGTCTTATTACCGTCTTATCAGCCTGCTTCCAATTGCTAGCAAGATTTTTGAAGCGGTGATTAACCAACATATTGTTAACTTCCTTGAAACTCAGAACCTTCTATCAGAAGAACAGTATGGCTTCAGGCACTCTCGATCAACTGCAGATCTTCTTTTATATGTCACTGAACATGTGAGTCGTGTCCTTGACAGACAAGGTTAGTTGCCCTGGATATTTCCAAGGCATTCGATTAAGTCTGGTATCAGGGACTCCTCAGGAAGCTTAAGTCCTATAGAGTTGCTAATCAACTCCACAAACTTCTTGCTTCTTTCCTCAGTGACCGGTAGATACCTGTCGTCTTAGATGGCTAAAAGTCTTCCACCAAGGTTGTCAATGCAGAAGTTTCTCAAGGGTCAATTTTGGGACCCACTCTTTTTCTGCTGTACATCAATGACCTCTTAGACTGCCTAGTGAGTAAATTGGTGATGTATGCAGATAACACGACACTCTTCAATTCCAATGAGCGACTATTCCAATTCCAATTGTGACAATCAGCAATTATGCGACGTTCTCAATGACGGTCTTGACATAAACTCTGTTCCAGGCAATCTGAAAGTCATGTTGAAGGCTTTCAACAGTTTGCTCACTGTATAGGGCAAGTCCACTGTCGTACAGCATGCAAAATTCTTGAATGTGGCAAAATATCTAGTGAATTTTTGGGTTGACTGGGATGCCCAATTTCAAATAAGTATTCCTGAAATGTGATATCCTAGACACGAACTGTGCTTGAAGCTCCTGACCGTAGCAAGCATCAACAACACGTTTAAAGCATCTCAACGGTTCAACGAACTTAATGCATGATGCTGGACACAAAGGCTCTAGCAGATGAAGAAATGCAAGAAGTTTCACGCATGCATTGCCGGTAAAGGTACCACCCTGCCTTGTTTTTTGACATGACATGAGTTCAACCAGACATCTGCTTCTGTCCATACTTCCAGCATCCGCTCATAAAAAGTATGGAGCGGTCCTATCAAGAGTTGAGGCTCAGGAGGAGGCACCTTAGCAATTACAGGTGTTGTGTCATCCCATCGAAAGCAGTCAGTGGACAGGGCTGCCACCTGTCCCGGTTTCGCGAGACGGTCCAGGTTTGGGTCTCAATTTTGGCGTTCCGTTGTTAAGCTTTTCTCGACGGGACATTTTTGCCACCTGATGTGTCCAGGAGTAGATATTTCTAATGATATAATTTACTCTGACTTATACTGACTTTCATAAAGCTGTCGATAGTTTGCCTCATTCATATTTGTTGATGAAGCTAAAAATGCGATTTGGTGTGATTGGTGTAGATCTCGAGTGGTTTAGAGCATACCTGTCCGACAGATTCCAACGTGTGGTTCTAAGCGGTGTTGAATCAGACTGGGTTTCGGTCAAGTTGGGGGTACCTCAGGGATCCGGTCTTGGTCTTTCATTATTTATAATGTATACTAACGACATTACATCGCAATTTTCCAAGAGTGATTTTCTACTTTTCGGAGATGATTTAAAATAAAAATCTTCACGCGCATAACTGTGTAAAAGATTGTGAATAATTACTAAGTGACTTGTCAGCTTTGAGTAATTGGTGCACAAAGTGGAAATTATATTTCAACTTTGAGAAATGTTTTCACATGAATTTTTTGTTAAAGCGCAGGTGCAATATATCATTTAATTATGTGATCAATGGAGATGCTTTACGTTGTGTTCAGCATATAAAAGACCTTGGTGTCTATTTCTCTTTTGATCTTTCGTTCTCATACCATATAAGCGTCATGGTCAATAAGGCTTAATATAATGATAATTAATAATCAATAACGCATGATGGGATTTGTGACTACGAAATCATTCAAGAATGTTGGTATGTTATAAATTTTGTATAGCTCATTCGTTCGTTCACGGCTGGACTATTGCTCGCAAGTTTGGCAACCCGACGCTAAGTATTTAACCAATAAGATTGAGCGATTACAGAATTATTTTGTAAGTCATCTATGCTTTAAAACTACTGTGATTTACAAATCTGACAATTATGTAAACTTCTGTGACTTTTTCAACCTGCCTACTTTAGAAAGGAGGCTCACAATACATGACATTGTATTTTTTTTTACAAAGTTGTAAGTTGTATTGTGAATTGTCCATACGAGCGTGTCTTTGATCTTCAATTCCTTTCCATGTTCCTGTTCGCTGCACCAGGCACATGGGTACAAGTGCAGCAAGTTGCCGAGTAAATGTTACAAGAGGTACAGTAATCTGATCACAGTAATTTAAATTGAAGGAAAAGAACAAAAAAGAAATCGAGGAACTTCGCCGTCAAAATTAAAGGATCATTGAGAAGAGATAAAAGTAAGCGGAAAGGGCAATGCAGTCTGTCATAAAACGAAAGGCTATAGAACTGGCCACAGTCACGGGCCTACCCACGAGTGTTAATAATAAACACTTCCGCATCTGATCAAGCTACATGTACATGCATGCGTATTCACACTCGCATATTTATACGAAATACTGAGTGCAAGCATTTTTGTAGGACTGTCAAATCTTGAGCAAATAATTTTCAGCGATCCCTGTTAATGTGCACAAAGTCATTCAGAATTTAAATGCCTTTCAATATTTGGATGATCCTGCTTGCTATCAATCTAATTTGAACAGAAAATTATATTTACTGTTTCTGGTGCAAGCAGTTTATCTTTATGTACTCGCACAATTATTCTACATTCTTGAAATTATCATTGCTCTATTAATTTTTTTCAATGTTTTGATTGTTGTGAAATAATATCATGATTGCTTTTTTACCTACTCAGTTGGACGAAGCATCGTGCTGTTGCTTATTTTTATTTTTATTGAAGGTGATTAATTTGTTGCTATGGTGGTTCCTATACATTAAGGTATAAGATGCTGTGTTCTCTTGTTCTGATATTTCCTATATTCAACATTAATTTTTTCTGAGATTTGGTTTAATGAAAGTTGATGTGATAGGTGAAGAGTGAAATGTTTTTAACTAATAGAAGGACCTATATTTGTTTTCAAATCAGCGTAACTGTCATAATAACTAGTGTTGTCTCGATTCTTACATGAGTTACAAGTAAAACGTCGTAATTTACTATATCTGTCTCATGTGCCTGTACATTAAGTACTTCGAATACGGGAATATCACAATTTCCCCTTTAAACATCAGATGGCTTTTTGAAAAGGCCTTGACCTACACGTATAATCACAATTTTTAGGGTGATGAAACTGGTCACGTTGACCGTCAACTATTTTTTGTGAATTTATTTGTCTATGTTCTACAGATTTTCCTAATACAAGGAAGAGATTGTCAGATATCTGCAAATACGTGTATTTTTATATCTATTTGAATATTAGCCTATTTACAAGGAAAAATATTTCAACATTTTCATTGACTTGACCTATCCATTCATCACCTTAGCGAAAATTTCCACAAGATCGTCTAATGTACAATGTTCATGTATTTCTAGGATCAGCTTATCATGGCGTGAAAAATTTGAATATCCGCAATCACACCACTGCTTATGATATTTGCGCCTTATGAGCGATCGTAAATTTTCCGGTTTGGGTTCCGCTAATGTTGTCAGGTCTTGGTGGAGAACCTTCCGAATATACTTCGCCTTCTTTGAGTCAGAACCCTCATCATAGAATGTCCAAAATAGTTTCTTCAATGACCCGATGGTTCTCTGATTCCCACAATTCGATATGTCTGTTTATATCGCACAGGGATGCAGACTTCCTTGTGCCATTAAGCCCAAGAGAATGCTACATACTTTCATGTCACTAGCAATCGTGAAGTCATTGAATTCGTGCAAACATTGAATTCCTATTGATAGCCATAAGTTCCTGAGATTCCAAGTTCTCTGGAACATCAGGATTCATTCCTATTATAAAAAGCTTTTTCACACCTGAATCCTGGAATCTACTTTTCATAGAAGCGTCTTGGTAAGAAGAGACTTCATCTTTGTTGTGAATTGACGATGACACATTAAGCATCCTCCTCCACCGTCTAGGCTGATATTGATAAGTGTAGATTCTCTGCTAATTCCACGGTGAGTGAAAATTTCGTCAACAAGAGCAAATCATTGCATAAAACTGTTGGTTGTGTAAACAACTTATTAGCCTTTCGAGGAGAAATATACATAAGGTTCTGATAATATATATCTGATTAAAAAATTTGACGAGAACCTGTGCATTTCCGCAAATTTCTTGCAAGTATGCATGTCTAGCGAGCACTTAGATTAAAATCTTGGGATTTGCATGAAATGTCACATGAGATTTTTATTTGGTTATCGGAAGATCGTGATTGTGAAACACAAAGGACGACTTCCAAGGGTGGATATTGAGCTACTAGTAGAGAAAGAAATTGTTCTAGATGCTAAACGGTAACTGGTAATAGGATCTGAGCCTATCAAAGATTCGATGTTATATGCCTTAGACCTTCTGGAAGAACTAGCTTGTTTTGTGTGATTGCAACCACGACAAATTTTGCTGAAGCAGTTGCTGCATACTTGAAATGTCTCAGGTTTATTGTTGCAGGCTGAAGTATCAGCGGAAATAGTGGTCTGTCAACCTTCTTCATTAGTTTCACGGCAGGCTGCAAATCTGCTTAGGCACTGTAGCAGATTCTACACATGCAGGACTTCCTTCTAAGAGTCATTTGCCTGTTGGGATCATAGTTTTCGACTTATGGCAATTTCAAATCATGACCGCTTCCTTTCTTTGACATCAGAAGATGACATCCGTTGCATAGCGACCCCCATAAAACTGCATTCTCAATAGAGTAATCTTGTATCACATGATCGTTCACCGTTAGTTTTCTTGATCCTTTTCGAAAACACAAGATACATATACGATTTCTACATTTATTATGATCATCGATGAAGTCATGCTCACTCGTTGCCATTTTATTTGAAAGTGTTAATTTGATTTACTGAATTAAATTATTTCAACTTGAATTCTAAATATCATGGCAACTCTTACTCGAAGCAACGTATCTGTGCGTGTAGCATCAGTGCACAGATATTTAAAGAGTGTTTATGAATTCAAGTTGTCATGATTGCAGCAATCCTTTCTGTATTATATATGCCGGTAGTATTTTATATTCATAATTCAAATGGGACCAACACAGCATTGACTAATATGCGTGATTTTACTTTTGAAATGACATATCACACTTAATATGCTTAAGCAAGCACCTCTTACCCCATTATTACCTGAACAAAATTTCGTAAGAAAACAGTATGAGACCAAAAGTACAAAAGACATATTTTTTTGATTTATTTGTTTTTTGACGCCATTTTGGATTTTTCGCCGCCGCCTATCGCAAACAAATAAAATGGGGAAGAAAAATTGCTGAATATTTTGTTCTACAAAAACTCATCATTTGAGGGCAATTGATTATGGGAGCTCGGATATGAGTATACTTGAAGTGTAATCTTTATTCATTTTTGACGCTATTTTGAATTTCGGTCTCTATACAAAAAACTACACATTGCATGATTTCCTTTTCTATGTTTTCAGTTAAGATAGGGCCTATCTTATTTTGTCTTGTCATGGACTCTCAGTCGCCCGTACAAAGTAATTCGTGTTTTTACAAATCCGCCGATGATCTCATTGTCCTTCATTATACGCGTGCACAATCCGATGATCATCTCCAGAATGAAAATGACCATGTCCTCCACTGGACTGACAAACTTCAACTTAACGTCAATCTTAGCAAGAATAGTGTGATGGATGTGGTCACAAAGAAGTCTGTACCTTCCGTGCCTGTCAGATTATCAGACGACATTCCCATGAAAAGCGCTGTTGATGTGAAAATTCTTGGATGTCAATTTTCATGTGATCTAAAATATTGAAGGGATCATCGTCACTCTTGACTTTATTGATGAACCTTAGTCATAATAAGTTTATTTTACTTTTTCATCATTCGATAAATATCTAGGCCGCATTTTCACTATTCAAACCTTATCAATGTCATATTTCAATCAAGAGAATTCTCCAAGTATAAGTGTAAGATGATGAATTATTATAAAAAATATTGCTGCGAAGTTATTGTGCTTTATAACGTTCACGTGTTTTGTTGCTTTATATATTTCATTCATTGTAAGATGCAACAAGCGTCCGTGCTAGAAGGAAATCACTTCACTTTATATAAAAGACAGTGTTGTTTCCGAAAAATAGGTATTCCATGAAGCCAGAAGGCAAGAAAGTGTAGAAATCTGGCCTCGGATTTCTACGATTATCTTCCCCTCTGGCTTCATAGAATAGCTTGTCTTCTAAATCTGTGGCTATTGTTCCATGCTCATTGTGACTATACGAATTTTTCCATGAAATTATTCCTGCACTCCTAGAAGGGCAAGATTAAAAATATTGTCTTGCAACATTTCTCTTGTCATGGTAATTTGCCCTCACATATTTAGAAGATAAAGTGATGTTAAATGACTTTAATAGCAAAAGTATAGTTTTGATTTGAGCTTAAAATGTGAAAATTCGAGGAACTTAGAAACAAATTTGAATATCACAATAATTGTAAACAAATGTCACGATAATATAGTTTGCCACTCTCACATTCTATCAACAACGACTAATTTTGCAGTTTATTGGAAATGTTCTTTTGTCGAGATTGCAACTGAAGCTGTTGAGACATACCCGTATACCTCACTTTGTAAAGATTGCTCATATGAACTAAGTTATATTATTATTAATTGTTCTACCAAATCATGATTTTCCGCTCCACTCACAGGCATTAACACATTTAGTACATTCTAAAAATAGTAGAAATGCATTCTAAGTGACTGTTGAACATTGCCTGCTTTGGGAGCTGAGATTTTCCGGTGCATAGGCCTTGTGATAGTGTTCTCTCTGCGTTCATGAGACCAGGGTTCAAACTTATATCTGATCAAACCTAAGACTTTGAAAATGAACTCTGCATTCTTGCTGAACACTCAACACAGAGGAATGACATATCGAAGCCCGTCTACATGAAGAAAGTGGTTTGTATAATTTGGTTCTGTACATGTAAATCAGTTTTTTTTCATAAATTTATTTTCATTTTTTTAGATGTAACGAAATCACATTTTCAGACCTAGAAGAGTATTCATTTCAAGTATCTGATAACTTCTATCGCATGAACTAAAGGGCCAAAGTGGTGTTGAAGCCTACATTTGTTCTAAAAGGTACAAGAAAAGGACAGAGCAATCATAAACAAAGACATCGCCTGTCGTTAGTAATAAAAACTGATATCACATGGCTCTGTCAGAGAATGAATGTCATGCTTTGCAAGATAACAGTTACAATCTGCGATACTCAAACCTCAACTTCTTTGCAGATCATTTATCCAGAATTCTAGTGATAGACGCTTTTTACCAGTTTTTGCCGGGTTGCTACTCCTTAGTGGCAAAAAGCAGTTTTAGCCGGCAAAAAGCCAACCCTGGTTAGAAGACATTTGACCACATTTCATGTTTATTGGATAAATGGTGTTCATTCATAAAAAAAGAATTCATATGAAGAGATAGGAAAGTGTATACATGTTGTAAAGTGCTAACCAATCAATCAGAGTGAACTTTTGTGTCATTCAGAATACTGTGAGATACCAAATTCGTACATCTATTGTTTTTATGAATGATGATTAGGTTTGTTCTCATAGTTGTTGTCATTCTATGAACTTATGATCAGATTAATGTGCATGTATCACAGTGCTGTTAAAATTGATAACTAAGTAATCTATTTAATTGAAAAGTAATGGGATTCTATTAGGTGACAAATAAAGAAGATACAAAATTTCTCAGGATAACTTTTATATCCGTTGTGAATATCTGTCTCGTGTATATAGAGAGAAAGAAAATCAATCTGGAGAAAGAAGTCCTACGTACTCAAATGAGGGAATTACAACGTAAGAAAGAAGATCAAGAAGCGAGAAGAGGATATGGGTATCTTCACCTTCTTCGGAGGTGGAAGCCAGAAGAAGTCCAAGAATTTCTCAAGCTGGAGACGGCTGTGAGACGGCTGGAGAATGAAACCTACGAGACCCATACAAAGAAGTGGAGTGCTATCACTGGTGGAGAAGTGTATCCTGTACCACTCAAGAAGTGCCGTGTTGATGGAGATCCTACTTTACCTTTTCAGTACGAGGATGACTTTCTGTGTCCTCCTTCGGAGCATTTGAGAACTAGTCTTGTTTTCGATGAGTCTGTTTCCTTAGGTGGAGATGATAAGATACCGTCAACTCTTAATAAACTTTTGGAAAAAGGTCCTAAATTCAGAGTGCCTCATAATGTTAACAAACACTTTGTTAATGATGTTGAAAAAGAGTTAGACAAGCTTACTTATCGTATGAGATGGAGTACAGTGTTTGAAAATTACAGTGATTGCTCGGATGAGGGGAACATAGGTGTTCCATTTAGTAAGAATAAAGTTAATTTCCCTCCTAGAATGAACGAAAACCAAGAAACTAATCTACAGCTTTTTCGTGCTGAGGTGATGAAGCTAATACAGTCTCAGAAACAGCAAAACAAGCAAATTCAAAAAGATATAATTGTTTCTCGTAAGTTTCTAGAACAAAATGACCTTACTGTGGTTCCTACAGATAAGACTAGCAGACTACAAGTCATTGAAAGAGAAACGTTGACAAAAAGCACCGAAGAGATATTGAATGATGAAAATACCTACAAAAAGCTAAAAAAGTCTAGCGTCGCAAAGTTAGAAACCCAGGCTAATGCAATTATTAGATCAGTTTGCAAAAATAATCTAAAAAAACAAGAAATCGAGAAATTACTAAGTTGTGGCACAGAACCAGCCACTTTTAGGACTACATTGAAAGATCATAAAATGGCGAATAACGGAGTCTATCCTTTGCGGCCGATCGCCTCGTGCATAAATAATCCCACGGAAAAAGTAGACTGGTTATTGAGCAAAATCGTGTCTCAACTTATGACCTTAGTCCCTTCACACATCACAAACACTGAAAATCTTATTGAGCGGTTAAACAGCAATAACTTCCCAATAACTGAAAATTCAACTTTTATATCCTTAGATGTGAAAACCTATACCCAAGTATACCGATCATGGATGCTATTGTGGCAGTCATAGAGTTTACGAAGGAAAATTGGAACAAAATAAATAACTTTGGCATTGATTTAGAATCAATTGAAAAAATGCTCAAGTTTGTATGTTTTAACTACGAGATCGAATATAATGGCAAAAATTATCTTCAAATTAAAGGCTGTCCTATGGGAGCCCATTTTAGTCCGCCTTTTGCGTTTTTGTTTATGCATAGCATTGAAAGTAAAGCTCTGCAACTTTTGAAATCACAGCACAATATATCTCCAAGCATTTATGCTCGATACATTGATGACGAAATTATGGGTCCCTTTGACAAAGACTTCGACTTTGATGTAATATTAAGAACTTTTAATGGCATCGATGAGAATATTGAATTTACTCTGGAAGTTCCAAAAAACCTTACACTTAATTTCTTGGACATAAGCATCACGGTAAAAGAAGGCAGTATGAATTATAAATGGTTTGAGAAAGAAATACATTCGGGTATTTCACTGCGCAGCGATAGTTACGTGCCTAACCATATCAAAAACAATTACGTAAATAATAGCATCAACTAAGTAAAGAGAAGATGTAGCAACGAAGCTGATTGCAAGGTAGCTTTTAATAAACTTGAAACTAAATTTAAGTAAAAATGGATTTTCAATGAAACGAAAACATAAGAAAAGTAGTAAAAGATGCAAGGAAATACGTAAAAACAGTACGTATTTAAAACTCGGATTTGTTAACGATAAAACTGATCGTGATATCCGCAAAAGTAATTAAAAAATACGAGTTACCGATAAATCTTGTTAGCTCCCCTAATAAAACTTTATATAATGCCTTGAAATTCAAACAAAAAGTAGAAAAACACGAAAGTTGCCTTGTTTGTGAGAGTTTGCCTAATAAGATGAAGTGTACAGATCGGTTTTTGGTATACAAATTTACATGCCATCATTGTAAAGATTTCTATATTGGTCAAACCTCGCGTCCTTTTAAGCATCGTTTTAATGAACACAAGCGTGCTGTAGATAAAGGTAATGTTGATTCGAATGCTATGGCAGAACATTGTCTGAAATGTAGATCAAAACGTTTGACTGATTTTGACCTTGAAATTCTTGATAAGTGCAAAGATGCATTGGACACTAGACTGACTGAAGCTCGTTACATTAAACAGTTGATTCCAAAAATCAATCGAAGAAAAGAGTTGGCGGTATTTTAAACATCTCTCAACCGATAGCAGTGTATATAAGCAGCCCACATGAGCGGCCAGATCAGTTGGTTTTAGCGAATTACCCCCTGAGGAAGAGCGAACGCTCGAAACGCGTAGGGGTTGTACATATCTTTTAATTAACTATTTTAATCTGGTCAATAAATTTCAAGGAGAGACGAAAGCTGTTTTTAGCATCAACTCAATATCTGTCTCGTTTACTTTTTCAGAGCCCTCAGATGTGCAACAATATTGTAAACGACTGTTTGAATTTGAAGAAGAACGCAAAGTTCATTTCAAAACAATGAGGAATAAGTATAAATTTTTTCGAGCAATGCGGAAAATCACAAGAGAAAAACCGGCTACTATGATGGTAAGATACATATAATGACAATAATAATGACGCATGCATTTTAAGCCCCAATACTGGGAATCGTGGGGATTCAACTTTACAAGAACTAGATAAAATACAAAATTTTGAGGCAAAGCAACATCAAATAATTAAGTAGCATGAGAGGAAAAAACATTCACGGATTGGTGATGACAACTGATTGCATACTAAAGTTGTTATTGCTCAAATTTGACATGGCAATCATGAAGGTATTTTGAATCAGCGAATTAGTTATTTAGGGGATGCGAAATTTTCCAGAGTATGTCGAGGAAGAGAGAGACAGGGAATGAAGAGGATGCTTCGGATCTGAAAGCAATTGTTCGAAAAAGCTTCCAACTTAGCACCACTCGTCCATAATCTGAAGGAACAAAAAGATGACATTGACATTAGGCCGCACATGTCACACGATGCCAACGTTGCTGCACTCTGTCGACTAAAATTGATTGATGCGAACTTAGGCCATTAAATAGAGGAGCACACTATTCCATAACGCTCCTGATGCAGCCGCAATATATTGTGGAGAGTTGATCTTTATCAAGAAACTGCTTGAAATGTGAAGCACGTATGTACGATCATAACGTACCGACACTGCATATTAGTCTTAATAATGTTCATAACAAGTCTATAATAAAATTCACAGATTTCAATGTATATAATAGTATCTTTATTGGCTCACTGCTTTACAGAATCGGTGAACTTTACAAATAGCGCGATGACAATATTCAAAAGACAAAAGAATATTCAGGTAACCTCAAGGCAATGAAAGTCAATAAAATTGAAAGAAAGTGTGTACAAAATATGTCTATATACAAAACGTGATAAAAAAAATTTTGAAACGGCAAGTTCTTGCTGGAGGTGGAAGCAATGCACATGTACGTCGAGTAGAGATAGAACGGCTAGGACGCAAACAAGCTCACGGAGAGTATGACATTCATTTGTAGAAATACGTTGAAACAACTTCTGACAACTATTATTCGCAGACTGTATAACATCATCACCATTCTGTTGTACGCCAATGATGAATTCTGCGCTCAACACGTAAAATATCGTTTAACAAATAATCAGATGAATTGCAAAAAGATGCAAACGCATATGTCAAAATAGAGCGAATAAAAGATACGTAGCATTTAATCATGGTGACAGCATCACAACCGGCTCTCCGAAGGTTTCGAATAGTGAATATTCGACGGGAAGCCTTCCTTATAATATAAACGACGTGATCATTCTATCTCATGTAATTGATGCAAACAAGCAATCATATATCACAATGTCCATAGAGTAGACATTACACTCCCCCAAATAGACGATTTGTTCATTCAAGTCAGTCGATTTTAGTCAATAAAGAAAACAGTCACATTCATGTATATAGGCCTACCGCATGCCACGAAAGATGTGATGTAACCATGACACATGTCCAAAGTTTAGCGATTGTCCATTATCCAGCGATTCGTTCTCTTCTCCATTCTTTCATTGAATTTGAGAATATGCTCCGAATCAATTATATCACGTCAACTCAGGAAACTAACACATATCATGCGTGGCGCGCCAATAAGTCGTGAGCCTTACATAGAAAAAGTCATGCTATCCAAAAATAATTCATTTACAAATTATTACATATCTTACACAATTATTTTTCATTGTTGCCACCTTCAGTCGCAATGCACTTCCTCCAGTGAACGGCAAGCTCTTGGAAGGCATTTCTAAAGAAATCTGAAGGTTTTTAATTGAAAAAACGTTCTACTTCATTCTGCAGGTCTTCTTTTGAATCAAATTTCTTCCCTCGGAGAGCTTCTTTGAGATGTCTGAAGAGGAAGAAGTCTGACGGAGCCAGATCCGGACTGTGGGGTATGTGAGAGCACTGTAAGTCCAGACGCGGCCACAGTTGCTGAGGATCGTTGACTTGTGTGGAACGGGGCGTTGTCTGTCAAAAAGAACAATACGCACACGCGAATTTTTCTTCTTTTCCTTCGCACTTGTTGAACAAGATTGCTGTAATAGTCGCTGTTGATCTTCGTTTCAGCACCCGCGAAATCCAACAGCAAGATGCTGTTCTCATCCCAGAATGCAGACAACATCGATACTCGCTTATGGCAAGTTGATGGCCTCAGCTTGTTGGATCCAGCCTCACCAGGGAGTTTCCATTGCTGTGACTCTCGTTTGGATTCAGGAAGATAAGAGACAGTGGAGTTTCATCCATAGTGATGATGTTCTTGAGGAATTGATCTCCGAGCTCTTCTTAAAGTTGAAGATTTTCATGGCAAGAGGCCAAACGCTTTGACATCATCTCCGCCGTCAGAAACCGTGGCACAAACCTGGAGCAGAGCTTCCTGTTGCCACATGAACGAAGAAGGGAATGCAACGTTCCTTTGCTGACGTTATGACGTGTTCTCAATTGTCTGGCTGTTATTCGGCACTCTTCTTATACGATTTGTTCAAGATCTGTAACGGCTTTGTCTTCGTCGATTTCAACTGGCCTTCCTGGTCGTTCGTTGTCCTGAACAGACGTTCTTCCGGTCTGGAATTCATTGAATCATCTCTTTATTGTCGCCCAACTGGGACACTCTTCTTGATAGACAGCCATCAATTCCGCTCGAATATCGTTTCTAGTCTTCTCTTGTAGGAATAGAAAGCGAATAACGCTACGATATTGGACGCTTTCCAACTTTGAAGTCAGATCAATGAAAATCAAGTCAAATAGTGACAATTAGGCACCAACGTCGTAGCCTTTTACTTGAATGTCGGCAGTGACAAGAATTCACACTTGATGACGTCGAAAGTCATCAATTAGAGCACAGAAAACGGATGTATTCGACCCTTCATGAAGCGCTCTTTCAATGATAAAATCATTTCACTGTGATTGCATTTTATACAAAAGGCTCACGACTTAGGGGGCGCACCACGTACGTGACAAGCTTTACCTTGGCACAAGATTGATAGAAGAGAAAAACATTAAATGTCTTGAAAGATCAGGGTTTGCTATAATTACATGGGACCACAACTCAAAATGGACATGTTTATAATTTGTGGATAAAAACAGTTTTCATTATGTACGCACTATTTTCTTTGGATGAACCATAAGTCTTGTCGTTATGATATTTAAGAGAATAAAATGACATTTTCCTAGCTGCTGCTCATGTCAACTGCAAATTTGGCGTAATGTAATGTCATTGATCAAATTTCACCTGGTGTTAACATCTGTCGACTGAAGCTTAAATACTACTCATGATCGCTAACGTGGTGCAACGAGTGAAATAATGGCACATGTTTAGCTTCCTTTGTCTTTCATGTTATGGTTATGACATGATCAAGCGTATTCTCGGCTTTACACCATTACCTGTCAAAGGCTTTGAAAGTCTGCTACAGACGTCCATTTTGAGTTGACCGAAGCCTGGAGAGATCCTGGTGCATCGTACAGTTCAAAGATGGATGAAGGATTTCAACGATGGAAAAAGGCCGGACTTTGTCGATGCTTCACACTGGTCTTCTGAGATCAACAAGAACGGAAGACCTCTCCAACCAAGTTACTGACATTATCAAGGATGTCCCTCATCTTTCTCCTCGTGATATTGCTGAGCTACTCAACGGCAACTAAAGCACAATCCATTGCATTTTAAGAGAAGAAACTCGAAAAACGTTTGTTTAATCCGCTTGGGTGCCGGATGAACTCACTGCTGAGCACCGGCAACTCCCAGTGACCTATGCCAAGCAGTTGAGACGGATCTTGGTTAACTTGCAGGAAGAGAAGTGCAACCTTTATTTTCATGTTGTCCTGTACGAAACGCGGGTACTACCGACAACAAGACCTGGTTGGGCAAGGATGAACCAAGAAGACAAGTGGTCCGACAGAACTTAATGAGATGCCAGAAATCCACGGTGACATTTCACTCCAAACAGACGTTTCTCTGGACAACACTTCTCTATGGTGTCACTGTCAATACTGATGCTATTGGTCGATTGCCTGAGGAGAACTGGAGATCTTCGACGAACTCTCTGAATCTGTGATCCAGGCCTGTACGACTCAGCAACCTTGGTCTGCAAATGGATAATTCCCGTCTTCACACCGCTCGACCTGCCAATGAGTTCTTGGATAATCGAGGTGTGACAGCCATTTGATAGAGTCCGTATTGTCCTGAACTCAATTTGTGCGATCCATGCCTGTTTTTCTGGCTGAAATCTTCATTGCGTGAGATGACGTTCAGCAGCTCTGAGGAAATGGAGTAGGCCTCGTTGCGTTGTATTGACACAAAATATGAATCGCAATTGTACTGTAGTGGGTACATCAAAAATTTTCTGATACCTACCTTTCTGGTGTCGAGGACACATCTTTACGACAGGTCGAGTAGCAGTCCCATTGCGAACTCTAGCTACCGCCTGTCTGACCAGACCATCTGATCCAGGAGTAACTTTCACAGCACGACCCAACGGCCACTTCCCTCTGTGAGAATCTTCGTATAGCAGCACGAAATCGTCAACTGCAATGTTCCTAGGCCGACTACACCAGTTTTGCCTTTCTTGTAGCTAATTCAAATAGTCATTCTTGTACCCTCTCCAAAAATCATTGGCTAGATGTTTTACTTGTTTCCCCTGTGAAGACGAGACTTTGCATCATTATCTTAGACACCTGGCGGAACAACTACATGACGCTTCAAAAGCAGAAGATGATTTGGCGTCTGAGGTTCTAAATCTGACGCATCATCACTACACTCCGTAGGGGGTTGATATTCATGACATATTCAGCTTCAGCCATAAAGGTCAAGAGACTTTCATCATTAAGAACTTGGTTACCAACTAAAACGCGAAAGATCTTCTTCACAGATTTTATTTACCTTACCCACACGCCACCCATGTGGCTATCAGCAAGAGGCTTGAAATACCAATCAATATCTTTGTGTTTGAAATACTCATCAACTACTTGTAAATTCCATTCTTTGATCTCTTCAATATAGCTTCGGTTCCTACAAAATTTCTTCCTTTATCGCTATAAACCTCCCGTGGATTACCTCGTCTACTTATAAAACGTCTGAATGCATTGATAAAGGAGTCCACATCCAACTGTTGTGATATCTCGATGTGAACAGCTCTTGAAGAGAGACAGGTAAATATACAACCATAGCGTTTTATCTCCGCACGTCGGTGTTTCACCATCAGTGGGCCAAAATAGTGTATGCCAACTCTGGAAAACGGTGGTTCATCAATCACTGTTCCAGCCTCAGGTAGATCTGCCATTTTTTGATCCACTAAGTAGGTTAATTCGACCTCTTGCAGATAACACAGTCCTTCAAAACTGTTCGCACTTGAGCCTTTCCCTGAATAGCCCAATATTCGGCACGAACCAGCGACAAAACATGATTTCTATCTACATGGCCATATATTCTATGGAAAAAGTCAATAATAATACAAGTACCATAGTTTCGAGGCGGAATGATAATAGGATGCTTGGCATTCTACGATAAATGAGATTTAGACAATATTCCGACGACTTTCAACAATCCTTGAGAGATATATGGATCAAGCTTTATCAAACAGCTATCATTCGTAACGTGTCCTTTCTTTTTCAGCGATTCTATTTCTTTCTCATAATGGTTTCTTTGGACATACATAATGATTTCATTTTCTGATGATTCAATTTCAGATCTACTTAGGCTGTGATCCCTGCATGGTGCCCTGTTAGCTTTCTTGCCATATCAAGAAATGATAAAAGATTTGAATCTTAGCAGCCGTGCCGTGGCTATCCCCAGTCTGGTTTCCGTGGCAGTCTCATGCAATAATGACTGTCTCGATCAAGTTCAATGGATTCTTCCATGATCGTAATTGTTTTTCTGTCCTCAGTGAGCAACTGCCTTGAGTCATTATATTTCAAGCCAAGCGAATCTAGGTGCTAAAGCTTTTCTAACCCCTGATCAGTTTCACTGCTGATGAAATTTACTTCGAACTTTCTGTTGGTTTGAGAATTTTTGCCTAAAAGTGACCATCCTAGAGGACCTTTTAAATGTATGGGTTCATTTCTACCTCCCAGCCTGCACTCACTGTAAATAAATGCTTCAGGTACAGATTGTTTCATAAAAAATGGATCACCCTTAAACATCGCCTTAACTTCAACTTTGTCTAACTCCGCCAAACTTGAACGAATTTCTCTGAAATTTGGAAGATATGTCAGTTGTGCTCACTAATATCATTGTTGGAAATTTCAAGCATGAATATTGAGTTGTTTTCCTGTTATAGATAAAAGGTAGCAGATAATTTGATCTTCATTTAGCAATGTTACACAAAATCATACCTCACTCTTATAAAATTACATTTGTTTCCTTTGTTATGTTATATGTTGTTCTACAAGCCAAAAGCTATCAAGCAAAACAAAAATAAAGAAAATCGGTCAATCAGAGCCAGTATAGCACCATTATTCATCAACAATAATGTAAGTGCTACATGTGATTAACTGGACTTCATGTTCCATAGCTTCCTGACTTCGTTGCGGTGGTGTTGGCAGCACTCCTGATTGCTTTCAGCTAGAAATCTATCTCTTACCGGTTGAAAACAATACAAAGCACAAATGAACAATAACGAGATCGCATTCACAAAAGGCAAAGTGTCAGGGTTTTCTTTGCGAGCTACAAGCAAGCGACTAAATGTCCCTTACACAAATGTGCATCGATGGCATAATGATGATTTTCGACTCTGTCGTAAAGAGGGCTCTGGCCGTCCACGCAAAACATCCAAATGTATAGACCGCCTAATTTTGAGATTTGTTAAAGTTGATCCAAGTCTCTCGTTAACTGAGATGGCTGCACTATACTCGTTTATTTCTAAGTCCACTATTCGTAGAAGACTTCACATACAGCAAGAAACCATGAATTCTGAACGCTATGTGAATGTTTTACGAATGAACATTGGCCAAATGACAGATCAACTTGTTGATCCATCGACTTGGTTATTTATGGATGATAATGCTACGTGTCACAGGAGTAGTAGAGTCAACTTATGCAAGTCTCAATTAGGGCTTAGGACATTATCTTGGCCAGCTCGTTCTCCTGATCTGAATCCCATAGAAAATGTATGGAGTATTCTAAAACGTAACGTTCGTCGTTCACTGCTACCTAAAGATGGCGTATCACAACTTACGTCACTGTTAAAAAGAGAGTGGAGAAAGTTAGATCGGTCAAAAATGAACGATATCATCGAATCAATGCCTAGACGAATTGGTGATGTGATTGACAATAAGGGTAGGGCCACAAAATATTAGCTTCTTAAGAACTGTTGCTGTATCATAGCTTATCAGATTATATAAGGACATTTAAATATATAAGGGACATGAAATAACATAAAAAATGCTTTCTGTATCATATTTATGTTTTATTTAGTCAAATTTTAGGATGATCCACTTTTTATGAAACGGACTGTACCTCTACACCTATCAGTAGGCCTATGTCATTCTCATCTGTGACCGGAATCTCAATCTCCTCCAAATGGTCAAATCGCCTGACGTCGCTCTTACTAGGTGCGTGTTTTGCCGACAATTTTTGATCGATTCCCCACACAATTGGTAAAGGAATAACATCACCGCATTCATTGACATGACAGTGAACTTGACTGGTTTTGTAGCATGTGGCTTGATACCAATTTCACGGCTTTGATAAGTAGATTTTCTTTTGCAGAATCTACACCAAGCTTTTTGAGCAGACAAGCAGTGCACATACAGACATCCGAAGCATTATCCAATGACGCATATGTGTCAATGCTGCCAGTATCTTGCCCTGGGACTTTCACTGGGAGAACTTGAAAAAATGCTTCTTTATTTCTCTCCTGGAGCTTAGCCGCCGCTAGATGCTGAGCATGAATTCTCTGGCTGATTATCCTCTGAGGTATCTGATTATCTATCAGTATTACTGTCATCATCTGAATAAATGCTATCATCACTTTTGGACAACCACCTGGTATATTTACGGCAAAACTTCAAATACTCACTTTGTCTAGGCGTAAAGGAAAAATTCAGTTCTGATAAATCCTCTGGATTTGCATGTTCAAACTTGACACACTCCTCATGGGTTAGTGTAAAAATTGCATATCTGGAAACAGCGTCAAAATGCGATTTCCAAATAAGTCTTTGATCGAATAGTACGCCAAGAATTTTCATTACCGCAACCGATGGAATACTATGAAATTCCCACTCAAAGTCGCTGTTATTTGTCCTGAGCGTCACTGTCATCCTTTGGCACTTTTGAGATTTTATACTCATCTCTTGTTTTCATTCATCCATCTCACTGTAGGCATCAGAAGCGCTGCTGGCATTTGTGCAACCATACACCGACCCACAGGTCTCCCTCAAGTCGGATAGAAAATAAGTAAATAAATGTAGTCCGATCGCAGAACCCTGTGCAACTCCACCAGTGACTTTCCGATAACTGCTCAATGTAGACTTCTACCGCACACGTTGATATCTGTCGGTTAGATAACATGTATGTTAATCTAATTACATGTAGATGAGGTACTTTTGCGGTACGCATATTGAGCATTGTCAAGTCGATTTGAAAATTCTGATGAATACCTGTAGCGATTTCTCTCAGGATAATTAAGGT
The DNA here is from genome assembly GCA_907163375.1 of Prostheceraeus crozeri. Taxonomy (NCBI): domain Eukaryota; kingdom Metazoa; phylum Platyhelminthes; order Polycladida; family Euryleptidae; genus Prostheceraeus; species Prostheceraeus crozeri. Next base: position 260,788 of record CAJQUW010001872.1, read on the forward strand.
AAACAGTGTTTACTGTCAAATTATCATGTTAAATCAACTTTTACCGCTTCATTCTCATATTCATTCATTCTTATCTATAGAACAATTCGTTCCAAAAGTAAATTTTAGAAATCTAATTCTTATGATAGGTAATTATTAAGTACTGCTTTTGAAGCTTAATAGTAACACATTACAAAGTGGTGAAATCTACATGGTGAAAGAAGATTCAATACTAGGAAGATAAACACATCTGATGTGATCAAATATTGGCATGGAAACATCGCTTGTTGATAAACGTCATCCAGTAATATCTCGAGTTGGCAGACATCAAGGTAAAGACTCGTCCCAAACATTACCCACTGTTACGGTAATGCTATATCTGTCTCCTAATGTTTATCTCCTAATCCTGTTCCACATGCTTATCTCTTAATGATTTGCTTTGTTCTATCGATAAAGATAAAATGAATGTCTTGCCAAACAAATTGCATGTTGAATTGCACGTTTTATATAAAACAGATGACTTTGTGGGTCAGACAGTAAGTGCAGCAGGGTTTTTGAACCTGTTGATACGTGATTTTTCTAATATTTTCCCCCACGACTGAAAAGTTACTCAAAAACTCATCACGCTTAGCGTGTCTAGTTGTGGTTGTGAAAGATCCATGTCTACTCTCAAAACAATTAAAGGATTTTCTAGCACGAGAATATCCGATCAGAGATTGTGTAGCTTGTCCTTTCTTTCAATTGAAAAGAACTCATAGCCTGTGAGATGAAAAGTGGCCCTGAAAAATTACATTTAGATGTCATCGACATTTTTGCAATGTCAGAAAGAAGAATAGAATTGGAGAAAAAATGGTTGTTGAATTGGAATGCTCTGTTTTTACTTCATTTAGAAGGTACAAGTGCACGGGTGCTGTATACACTCGCATGCATTTCAAATCGATATGATAAAAGTCGACCAATCACATAATAGTTGGACCTGTCGTTTGCCTATTGATTCTAAGTTTAATAGGTTTAGGTATTTACCTCGGAATGAGAGACAATAATCGCCGCTGATGAATACCATTTCATTAGCCGGCGTTCGAAAAGGCGCACAGGCATGGGCAGCAATGATATGGAGCGAGTTTCACAGAGATTTGGCGTTTTTATTTCGGTAATGGTATGATGTCAGATTGTTTCCACATGTTTGGAAGGTTTGATTCTTCTAAACACTTGTTGAAGATAAGACATTTTATTTTTTGCTTCGGAAGAAATAAAAAAAATCAAATACTTCCGGAAGTTTATCGAAGCTTATCGAAGTTTATTATTTTTGGGTGAATACGAAAGAATTCCCACAGAATATGATCAGGAACTGTTCAAAGTTTATATCACCGGTTATTCTAGATGACATGTAACCTAGAAGCAGTCAACATTAAGCAAGTAATGGGCAAAAGACCGTTCCAGGACACCATAAAATTCAAAAAATAGTATCTTTAAAAACGACATAAATTCATGAATTTAGACCCTTTTTCAGGTTTTTAAGACCTAAATTCATGAATTTAGTCGTTTTTAAAGATACCGATTTTTCAAAAAATGGTACTTTTTAAATGGTCTAAATTCATGAATTTTGGTCATTTTTCAGGTTATGAAGAAAAAAAACCGTTTTTAAAAACACCCAATTTTCAAATTTTTCAAAATCTCAAATTTGAGAATTACAATTTTCACCCCCAAAATCATGACCGTTCCAGGACACCGAAAATCATAAAAGTTGAGAATTTCAAATTCATGAATTTTATCCATCTTTCAGGTTTTTAAAATATATCATGTGACTAATAATATTTCTTTAAAAATGGAAGAAACAAAAATGGAAGAAACCGCAAGAATATATCCTTCGTTATCTCAGTTAAAAATAAGTGAATTGAATAAAGAAAAACATAAAGATAGAGTACGTTACATGAAAGATAAGGAATCTCAATTATTATTAAGATTAGAGCATTATAAAAATTAAGAAAGAGATGGAGTAAAGTTAAGAATGTAACACAAGGAATTGGCATATTCTTAACAATAAGTTTAGGTGCTTTAACAATTGTTATATCTTCAGGTGTTTTAGTAATTCCAGTAGTTGCTACTGCTTTAACAGGTACGGGTGTTTTTGCAACTTCACTTGTTACAATGTTAGATAAATCTTTAATAACTAAGAAACGAAAATCATTAAAAACTAAGCATTTACATACTAAAGAAGTTTATGACAAATTACACTACTACTTTCAAAGAGTATGTGATGATAATGTTATTACGTTAGATGAGATTGAAAAATTTGATCAAATAGCTAATGAAGCTAATCAAATATCCTTTCAATTACAGTCCGAAAAAGTTGATGATAAGAATAAACAGGATGGCAAAATTTCGAGTGATGGTAAAACTTTTACTGATGGTAAAATTTCTAATGAAGAAAATGATAAAATTTTTTTAGAAGAGCTAAAAACTTTAAGCGAAAATTTAAGCAAAACTTTATTAAACAAAACTTTATTAAACAAAACTTAAAACGAGAAACCTTTAAACGAAAAGATGTCAGACAACAAAGCAATAAAAAAATAATTTGTTCAGTAAAATGTTTTTGCTGTATTCCAATGTTACCACAAAATTCAAATATTATATTTTAAAAATGGATAAAATTAGAGCTGATAATTTTAAAAGAATAAAACAATTAGAAGAGTTAATAAAACAAAGAAATATTATGAAAGAAAATCATCTTCAACATAGAATGATAAAAGCTGGTATTCAATCTGATATGTTTGAAAAAATGCAGCAAACCGAGCAAGTAAAAACTGATTTTGAAAAAACTATGAAACCATTTAAAACTCTTGAAAAAGAACTTACAAATAATGATAAACAAATTGATATAACAGATCCAGAGCACAAAACTATATTAGATGACTATGGATTACTAGAATCAAACATTAATAAGAAATTACCAAAATCTATGCAATTTGAACATTCTATTTCATTTATAGATGGAAAACTATACCTAGATTTTATCTCGGACAAAAAGAAATATTTCCACAACCTTTTCGAGGTATAATTTTTTAACCAGATAAATCTCCTTTTAATTTAGATAGAAATTTTGTTGATCTTTTAAGAGGAGCAGATTTAAATAATTATGCTGTAGAAGATCTCAAAATATAAAGCTATGTTAGATAGAGTTGGTGCAGTAAAATCTCTTATACGTTATAAACAATTAGAAAATCTATTATCAACGGGAGTTAAAGTAGGGAAAGGTTTATCTGAAAAACAGAAAACTGAAACAACTGTATTTTTACCAGATGATCCACAAGAATTACTAAATAGATTAAATATTTTAATATCTGCAATAAAAGAAGGACATAATTCTAGTTTCAATGAAATTCATGCTATATTGAAAAGACTGTTAGAAAAGAAGATTCTAAATGAAGAGGATTATAAAAGTATAACGAACCGAATGTTCTAGGGCTTCGCCCGTAGCTGAAATATGTTGTTGTTTTTAATTTTTTTATAACAAAATATTTATTCAAAATTTTAACTAAAAAATGTGTTCAGCAGATTTAGACAAAATTAATAATCATTTAGAAAATTTGACAGAGATTTTGGGTTCATCAAAATTTAGTACGACTTTAAAAATTATAACAACTATTTCATCACACACTTGTAATTTAGAACCCATTCTTCATTTAGAACAAAATAAAAATTATCAAATTGCATTGACTAGTTTCTCCACATTTAACACTATTCAAAACGTTATCAAAGATGTGAATGATCAATTTAGATATTCTACTGATAAAGGCAAAACATGGAAAATATTAACTTTTCTTCCTGGTTCTTACGAAGTTGAATCAATATCAAATGAAATTAAGAGACATTTAGGTATACCATTTAAAGATAAGAAACAATTACATTTTGCAGTTGAACCGGCAGTCAATAAATTTTCTCTTACTTTAGACGAAAATCATCAAGTTGATTTTAATCATGATAGATCATTGTCAAAGCTATTAGGATTTAATAAACAAACCTATAGTCAAGGTTATCATTTAGGTGAGAAGATTCCAAAAATAACTGAAATAAATTCAATTCTTGTACATTGTGACATTATTGAAGGAGGATAGATAAATGGTAAATTGTCAAATTTAATATTCAGTTTTCCAGCTTTTACTGTACCCATTGGTTATAGATTAAATGTAATTCCACAATCATTAATATATTTCCCTATTACAAGAAAAACTATTAACAACATTAACATTAGAATCACTGATGAAAAAGGACAAGAAATAAATTTTGGAGGTGAAGAGATTATGATAGATCTTTTGGTTCGGGAGGTATAAACTCCCGTTCGAGAGGTATAAACTCCCGTTCGGGAGGTATAAACTCCCACGCGAAGCTAGAGAAGTTTAATTTTCTTCTTCTTCTTTAAAAATAAAAATAAAATTTTTTTGTTAAAAAATGAGTGAAGTACTACCATTAAATAAAAAAAACTCAAATTTAATCATCATCCAAATTTATCTAATAAAGTTTTGTCAGTTATTTGCGGAAGATCAGGTTGTGGTAAAACGTATCTATTGTTTAAAATTTTAACGACTCCAAATTTTTTGGATTATAACAATCTTATAATTTATACAACAACAGCAGAACAACCCGTCTATCAATTTTTAAAATATGGATTTGAAAATAATCTTAAAAAACAGCAATTGCTTCATTATTCAAAGAATATGAAAAATCTGAAGATGAAGAAGAAATAAGTTCGTGGTGTGAAGAAGCAGCAAAAAATAGTCAGTTAGTTGAATCCAATAAAAATAAGCATATAAAGATACAATTAATAGATGATAGTGGTAATATGTAAGATCCTAGTAAACTAGATAAAACAATGAAACATTGTGTAATTTTTGATGATTGTGTTAATGACAGAAATCAGTCAGTTCAGAGAAATTATTTCACAAGAGGTAGACATAATAACTGTAGTGTTTTTTATTTAACACAAAGTATGTATTCATTAGATGGAAGTGTTATTAGAAAGAATGCAAATATATTTATACTTTTTGAAGTAAATGCAAGAAATTTATGTGATTTGTTAAGAGATTTATGCGTAAGAAATAAAGATGAATTTAAACAATCGTGTAACAATGCTTGGTCAAAAGATTATGGCTTCATTACAATTAATATTGATAAAAAAATTCATTAAAGAGTTATCGAAAATATTTTCGCGGAGTGATAAAAATATACAAATATAGTGTTACAATATTTTTTTTTATTTTATATATATATCAAATTTGTCTATCTTAGAAATTAGAAAATTAAAAAGGTGAAGTAGTTATTCCATCAGGTAAAATTTTTCTTTTATCATCAAATGGATCTAATGCTAATTTATGTTCTTCTTTTAAATACATGTTATGTTTTTTTGAATTAAGTCTATAATTACATGCTGTTTTTATTTCATTATTAAATAATGCATTTTTATAATCTTGAAATGTTATTTGATTAGCCACTGATGCCTTTGAAATTCCTTTTAATGTTTTGTGTTTTAATATTATTAGTTGTATCATAACAGTAACATTTAGATTTTAAAAATATAGCTTCTGTTATGAAATCTTCATTTCCTTCTAATTCATCTTTTACTTTATATAAATCAGAAGGATGAATGATATCTTTTATTTTGTCTATTTCTTTAACAAGTGTAGAATTATACGGTATTGTTAATTCTAAGAAAACAGAATCGGTATCTGTAAAGTGTAATTTATAGTTTTTGCCATAAGCAGGTGCTAAATAATCATATATAAATCTATACATAAATAGTTTAGCTAATTCTAATATAGTGAAACCAATAAAATTAAACTTATCATGCTTTACGCTGATTCGACGTAAATGTATAGCACATAGTTCATCACTAAATCTAGTAGTTCTTTTATATGTAGGTTTCCTTGTTAAATTTTGAAACCTATCTTTATCATAAACTATTTCAATATTTTGTCTATTACGCACATTTTCTAAAGTCTTACCATAAAATGCATTATTCATTAATTTGAAGAACACGTTTCCAAATCATCTTTATTTCTTTTAGCTATTTTACGTTTTTCAATATTGAACTCTATATAATTTTTTAACCATTTAGATTTTTGATAAAATAGTTTTCGATGTATTTTGGTGAGAATCATTCCATGTTCTAGATACCAATCTAGCATTCTTCCCTCAACAACATACTTTCCTTTATTACTTTGTGTTAACATAAGTTTTTTTGTTGGTCTGTATTTCTTAGGAATTATAGATTTTTGATAATCTGAAAAATCTTCTATATTGGGAATTTTGTTTTCGGGACAGAAAGGAAAATATTTTGTTTTATCTTTTATTTCATCAGGATATACTAAATCATCTTCATATATATAACCATGATTATAATTTCCATCATGTGTTTTTTGATAATCAAGATTATTACACCATTCCATCTCACCTGTTGGTAATTCTTGTATCATGCAAGAAGAATATAAGCTATTAAAATCATAATATAACAAATAGTTTTCTCTCATGATTTCATCAACTGCTGCTTGACTATCTTCATTTGATATAAGTCCTTCTATATTTTGATTAAACAATTTTATAAACTTATCGCTTTCTTCTGGAGATAAAGGTTTCATTATTCCATAATCATCAGGATTTACTTTTTTATTGTAACACTGTACATAACGATTACCTAAAACTGATGAAACTCCACCTCTAATACCAGATTCAAAAAATAATAATTTATCATATGTATTCTCTTTATAATGTTAATGAAGTTTAACACCAATATGTTTTAATCCTGCTAACCAGGTTAAAGCTGGTGTAGAATAACAATAACATGGATCTATTCCGTAATATTCTAAACACACATCACGAAAGTTTTCAAAAAGATCAGCTAGTATTAATACATCTATCTGAAGATATTTCATTGTATAATCATACATTGTTCTACAATTTAACTCTCTCCAATTTTTTTCAGCTTCTGCATAATCTTCTTCAGATAATTGTGATTGTTTTAATGTTGATTTAAATTTATTTATTGGAGGAAGTTGTTTTTCTTCCATAATTTTATTCACAGAATTAAAATCGGTCTTCGACTGTGAACCACAGGTTTTATCTCCAGTGATGTACTCATACGGAAATATTCCTTTCAAAGGTTTTAAATTATATTTATTTAATATTTTACATTGTTCAGATTTCAAAGTTTTTCCCATAACATCTAATGAATAAGGAGTAAAAAATCTAAATGCATCTAAAATTCTAATACAACCTAATTGCATTGAAAAATATTCTTCTTCTGTTTTACATAGTACATTTATTTGTTGTTGTTGTAATTTTTCAGATAAAAATAAATCTTTCATTACTAGATGGAAATCATATTTAGAACCATTGTAGAAATATAGAGGAACAAAGTTATATCTAAATTTATTAGCATTAAGATTACAAGAATTATGTGCTGCACCACTATATAATCCATTTAGATGATCATGATCTTTTACCTTGTCAAGATATCTACTTTTGCCATTTTTATAATTTTTTGTAAATTCTTTTCCACAGTAATAACAATTTGTTTCATTAACAAAATTAATTTTTTCTTCATCCGTTAATGGAAGCATTGGTATATTTGTTTCAAGCAATTGTGAAAAACGTCCTTGTAATTCTTCTACTTTCTTTGTAAACATTTCTGAACTATCTTCACCATAGTATTGATAATATTCTGATTTAAATAATTCAGGATAATTTGAATGAATGTACATTCCCCAACATCATGGTTTTTGTTCAAATAAATATTTTTCTTTACTTTGCTCAGATGCACTTTGTTCAGCTGCACTTTTTTCATATTTATAATTATCAGAATCGGGTGAAGCCCTGGAAGACATCTCCGATGTCCCGTGATTTTGTGTCATATTAACATTATATGCTTCGAAATCACAATATATTGTAAAGGGTACTTTATTTTTAAAATACCATTTATTATATTCTAAATAATCATCTTTAGGAAAAGTATTTTCAACTGCTTCATTTTGTTGACAATTCTCCAAATGTCTATTCATTTCTTCTTTAGTTCTAAAGCTCGTCATACATTGGAGACTGGGAAAATTAGCATTATCTGAAGTTTTTGTAAATATAGAAACATCTTTACACAATATAAAATGACCCTGATAATATAATATATTCGCTTGTGCTGGTTGTTTTGTTTGTTTTAGTTTTTCAAATTTATCTTGATATATTTCATGTGTTAAGTCGATATATCTTTGTAAATCTTTTTCAGACTGTTGATAATTTTGATCTTATATTTGTTACTGATAACTATATTCTTTATCATATTGTTCTTTATATTGTTGTAGACATTTTTTTAAACATTCATTTATTTTTTGATTGGTTTCATTTTCTTCATTATTTAATTCTTTTTTGTCTTCATTTAATTTTTGAATCGTTTCTATCTTATTTTGATATTTATGGCCATATTATTGTACTAATATTTTTGTTTGTTGTTGATAATCTGTTTTACATTTTTGTAAACTTTCATTTAAATTTTGTAATTTTTGATGATATTCTAAAGATAAAGATAAATAATCGGTATCATAATTATAATTACGTCCTTTCTGGTTGTTATGATTAATCATTATTGGTGATAGTGTTTTAACAATTTGAAATTTTTCAGTACATATTATATTATGATTGGTAAAAAATATTATGATGCATGTAATTTCCTCTATCATTATATACTATTTCTGATTGACATAAATTTTTATTATTCAAATAAAATTTTTTTGAATCTGAGTAAAGTGGTGTAATTTTACCAATAGAAACATAATTCACATTTAATTCAAAAACATTTACTTCTATTAAATTTTTATTCTTTTTATGAAACTTTAACCTATTATAATCATATGGAAATTCATGTAAGCCATCAGAAAGATCAAATTCATTTATGTATTCTTTTTTATTGTAATGACTTAGTCTTTCTTTATGATATTCTGCAGGATGTAAATGTGCTATAATACTACACAGAAAACAATAATCATCTTCATTTTTTATGTTGATTATTTGTGGTGAACTGAAAGGTAAAGGAACATAACTACCACCAGTATTATTTTTATATTTATCAATTACTATTTTCTTAGATAGTATTTTAACAAATCTCCAACCAGATTCACGTAACTGGGCTTCAATTATACAATTTTCTAATTTAAGTATCATCGATTCAAATATGGGTTGTATATCATTTACATTATGAATTTCTTGTGAATTTGTAAAATGTCCTTGTATTATTTCTTCAGGAATTCCATCAGGTCCATTTTTTGTATAAAGTACTTCTACATTCATATAACATTTAAAAGATTTCTTAAATATTTTGAAAAAGTTGGATAGAATATCAGAAAAAGTTTTATCGGTTTCATTATGTTCAAAGGGCGAAGCCCTAGAACCTTCGGTTCGCACAGATTCATTAAATAAATATTTTATATCTGTTAATGGCGAAGCCCTAGAACCTTCGGTTCGTTCCGCTTCATCGGTTCGTTCAGCTTCATCAAATTCATCAGTATCGCTAAATAAATATCTTCCATCTGGTACGGGCCAAGCCCTAGAACCTTCGGTTTGTATGGTCTCATCTTCACTATTAAAAACTTTTTTATATTCCGAATGTGAATAATCATCAAACATTTTTTTAACTTTTATATCAGTAGGTAATGTTTCTAGATAGTTTTTATAACTATTTAATTTTAATATATTTCCTTCATCAACTCGATCTACATTTTGTAAATGCAATTTACTATTTAAATGAGATTGATAACTTCTTTTTGTTTGCAACTTTTTTTTACATAAGTTACAATAAAACTTGGTATTTGCCATTTTTTTATTTTTTAAAGAAAAAAATTGTTTTAATTTTAGATATAAACATTCTAATATCAAGGACTTGAGAGTAAATATATATCATTATGTATTTCACGTTCTTTAGTTATTTTATTTTCTTTATCATATTAAGTTTCATCATATAATGTTTTATCATATTAAGTTTTATCATATAACGTTTTATCAAAAGATAATTTAAATTTATTTTCAGTAACTATTGATTCTTCATCATCATCATCAATTGATTCTTCATCATCATCATAAATTGATTCTTCAACATCATAAATTACACTTTTTGGTATAGGATGCCATTCCCTGATAGGATACCATTCTCTTATTGGAATATCTAACTCTAAATTACATTTTTTATCTGATAATAATATAATAGAGAAAAATATTGGTCTTTGATCTCTTTTGGAAAATTTAATAACACCACCATAATCTGAATCACTTAGTTTTTATTAAAGATGATAAAATTTTTAATTGATTAGATGTAAATCCTAATTTAAATTTTGTTGACCCGACACATAGTTGTTTTATAGTATCTTCAACTATTCCATCATTATTATTTTCAATTGTAAGAAAATGAAATTTAGATAAATTTTGATTATATGTAGTATTAATATCATGTTGATCAGTATGAGATATAAATTTTTATAATTACTAATATTTTTATAATCTTTTTTACCATTCACACCTTTTTCAGATGTTTCAGAATCATCGTCTATGTTATCATCATCTATATTATCATCATCATTATTATTATAGGATTCTTTAAAATTATTATTATAAGATTCTTTAACATTTTTATGATTATGATTATGGTCATTGTTAATAGTATAAGGTGTTGTCCACATATAAAGTTTTTCTTGTTGAGCTAAACCATTTATATAAGATTTTAACAAATTAATCATCATCATATCTTTGGGGCATTTCTAATGTTTCTTGTTTATAAATTGTATCTCGGTAATAAACTTGACATAATAATTCTTCATTATGTTTTTTACTTTCTATATGAATATCATATTGGTTTTGTTCATCAACAAATAATCTAATTTTTTCCTTGGAAAACGATTTTAATTTTTTAACTAATTCTTTAATATTGATATAATTGATAATTTTATTTTCTATCCACTCAGTATTACTAATCGGTAAAACTGCTCTGATAAATCCATACACATTATTATGACCAATGATTACCATATATTCTTTATTCAATATACCGGTCCAGGAACTCGACTAGATATAAGACTAGATGAGAATAATAATCCGAAACCAGGTGAAGAACCAATAAATAGAGTAGATGCCGCAGCTTACAGGCATGATTTAGCTTATCGAAATCATGACCTAAGTTCTCGACATGCAGCTGATAAGAAGATGATTCAAGAATTAGATAGTATTCAAAATCCTACATTTAGAGAAAAAATTGAAAGAATGTTTGTTAAGAGAGCTTTACAAGCTAAAATATTATTCGGTCAGGGTTTAAATGAAACGACAGCAAAGCTGTCTGAGAGCAACGCTCGAACCTACGCCTCCGAAATTCATAAGGAATACAGAAGGCCTAAATATTTATTGAAAGTAAAAGTATTTAATAAAGATGATATTTGGAGTGCTGATCTTATTCATATGCCGAATGAAAAAGATTATAAATACGCATTGACCGTTATAGATTTATATACACGATACGCTTGGGCAAGGCCTTTAAAAAACAAAAGTGGTCTATCAGTTAAATATGCGTTTGAAGAAATCTTTAAAGAAAGTAATAGAAAGCCAAGGAAATTGTTTGTTGATAAAGGATCGGAATTTTATAACCGAAATGTTCAGCCACTATTTGAAACTGTTTATTCAACTGAAAATGCAAGGAAGGCCGTAGTGATAGAAAGATTCAATCGGACGTTAAAAAATAAATTATTCAAGAAATTTACTGAGCAAAGAAATCAGAAATGGTTGAAGATATTACCAGGAGTTGTGGAAGAGTACAATAATAAAGTTCATTCTGGTATTGAAGAAACTCCAAAGAATGCTTCTGACGACCCTGATTTGATAAGAAAAAAAATATTCGAGAATAATTATTCGAATGAGAGTAATCCGAATTTGCAGAAACTTAAGCCGAAATTTAAAATTGGAGATAGAGTTAGAATATTTAAATATAAGAATAAATTTGAAAAAGGCTTCGTCGGATACTGGACGAAAGAGATATTTGAAGTTTTTAAAATAAACCAAACTTATCCGATTACTTACGAAATCAAAGATTTAGATGATGAAAATATCAGAGGCCGATTTTATCAAAATGAATTACAACGAACTGATTTTTAATTATCATTATCATTATTATTGGAACTAACGTTTCGGGAATGAAATTCCCTTGTTAGGCGTAGCCATAGAATCTACGGTTCGTTCAATTCTAACATAATATCAAGAAATGGCACTCTTTCCTGTAATTCCAATAAAACATAAAGACATAATTGACCACAATAAGTAGTTCCTGGTTTTTGAATTTGAAATGTATTATAAATTCCATTGCCAAGTAATTTTTTGACTTCGTTTGTTGGAGGTAATCCATAAGAGTCGAACCAATAGTTCTCAGCCTCCGGGCGGTCAAAATAGTAATTATCTCCATTTTTATTTCTATGCCCCGCTGACCAATGTACGCGTTCTTGGTCTGAAGTGTGAAGATTCGTTATGAAATTTACAGTTGGCTTATTTTTGTTCAATTGTAATTCGTCTCTCATTAGAACATGAAAATTCTTTATTCCTAATTCATTTGCGATTTTCTTTAGGTCGAAATTTGTCGTGGTTTGCGTTCCATATAATTTAAAAAACTCCTTTATGTTGCTCATTTTAAATGGAATAAAATGTCTTGTTTAACAATGTTCCATTTTATTTTTATGAACTCCCATTAAGAGGATATTGTTTGTTTTATCTGTATTAAGACAATAACAACATCTGTTAGCACATTTCTCAAACCGCATGATTGTTTTAGGGGATCATACGGGTTGTGCATTCATAACATGGCGTTAGGAACATAAAAGCAATCTATTAATTCATTCTCTGCTTTGAGGGAATATTCTGTTGTTATAGCAAGCATTCAATACAATATCGCAGTATCGATAGTCGAGACCGACTGTCGAACCAAAACCGCAACTTTTCTGGTTTTGGTCGGTAGTTTGGTTTTGGATCTGGCTCGCGTTATGGCCGATGAAATGATTTACAATGCGGTGCAATTTCCTCATTGTCATTCAAGTACATTTAATCATACGCGTCATGTCATACCCGTATGTTGTCAAGCAAACTTCATACACCTACAATGCCGCTTTGCTTAGATCACCATTCATAATTTTCACTTGCTATTTAAACACGCACAATTCATAAAACGTGACGCATTACAATCTTAGTTTAAACCTTATCATCACAATGGTTGGATCTACTGAAAGATCTGTTCGATTGGAGACAAAGCGGAGAAGAATTCAGAAGTTAACAAGGGAAATCATACATCTGCAAGCACAAAGTAAAATATTCTTACACTTGGATATGAGAAGAATTTTTGAATACATCGGAGACCCGCACATCAATCATAGGACATGATTTAAGAGAGAGAAAAAATTGTAATTCTCAAATTTGAAATTCTCAACTTTTCTGATTTTTTCGGTGTCCTGGAACGGTCATGATTTTGGGGGTGAAAATTATAATTCTCAAATTTGAGATTTTGAAAAATTTGAAAATTGGGTATTTTTAAAAACGGTTTTTTTTCTTCATAACCTGAAAAATGACCAAAATTCATGAATTTAGACCATTTAAAAAGTACCATTTTTTGAAAAATCGGTATCTTTAAAAACGACTAAATTCATGAATTTAGGTCTTAAAAACCTGAAAAAGGGTCTAAATTCATGAATTTATGTCGTTTTTAAAGATACTATTTTTGAATTTTATGGTGTCCTGGAACGGTCTAAATTCATGAATTTAGGTCTTAAAAACCTGAAATAATGACATAAATTGATAAATTTAGTCGTTTTTAAAGATACTACTTTTTGAATTTTATGGTGTCCTGGAACGGTCTTTTGCCCATTACTTAGGCATACTTTTTCGAATATGCAGTTGGCCGCAAAACATACGTGTAGCCGCGTATTTTCTAAATATTTTCTTTCTTGAATTGAAAGACACTTCCTGTTCGAGTACAGTCACGAAATCTTGACTGCCTTTGGGCAATGCCCTGAAGTTGTTGTTTCAGGCTTCAATTTTCAAAAAAATGTTTCTTGGAATTGGTAGGTTCAAATTAGTGAAAACATATACATTGTTTTAATGGGTTGCCGTCGCAAAACATTGTTTACACTAAAAATGATTTTATTATGTGGAGAAAGGAAATTTCCGGCTTCGTCATATTGTAACATGTAAAAGTCATTCTGATGCGATGACTAGCCAAAGAACGCTTTCATATTGACTACAGGTAAAGCATTGTAAATTCTCATGCGAATTAGAAGATTTAGAAGTCAGCATTTTCAGGGCTATGTCAACAGTTATCAGAGTTTGTACAGAATATGCTCAGATTATATGACCGGTGCAACGATTGAGCTTATTGACAATGATGTTAATACTACGACATTGATGTTAATCAACAATAAAATTGGCATTCGAGAACACCATCAGCGCTCTAAAAGTCATCGTCATCCTCCTGATTCAAACCATGACATCATGAATTTTTCAAATTTTGTACTCATACATCTGTCTCCCTATACGTAATTTTTCTTCCATCTGACGACGAGCTGAAGTGACAGCCTGAAAATTTATGGCGAATAAATTTTATTCCTGAAGACATCCTTTCACAAAATCTTTACACTCAGGATGCAAATTTTCAAATTTACAGAATCTATTTTCTCATGTCAAAGATATTAATAAGCTTTTTCCGCCTAACATCAAAATTCGTCCGGTTTTGCCGTGGGGATTGATATTTGAATCCCCACCCCATACCCACAGAAAAACATGTGGGTATCCCCACAGAATTCCCACGCCCTCACATGATAAGCTCCTGATTTATATGTTCCTCTTGTTCGTATAGAATGATTGATGTCCAATATCTCCATCTCACTGGAACTTCTGCACAGCATTCAACGATCCGAAGGCCGCATTTGACTCCAGAGATGGGGAATGGGAGTCATTGAAGAAAGGCACCGATCGCGTGTTGTAACTTTTATGACTTTTCTTTGCTATCTTCGGTATAGGCCTATTGGTCTTTAAAATTGTAGTAGCCTATTTTTTATCATTATTAAGCCTTGATTCTGACTTACCACCTAGAAATGAATGTACCGAAAATTTAACTAAATGCTCGTTCAGTTAAGGAATAGAGCCCGCCTTGAACATGCATTTGACTTACAAATTTACATCTGCCTGAATCATTTGGTTGCATTAGTAGATAGGTGTTCTCTATCTATCTCTACTGATTCGTAAGTTTTTGTCGTCTGCTGCCAGCTTACACGTACAGTTCACGTAGTAGGTTCTTCTCATTCCGCTCTTAATTCTTTAATGATTCATGAGAAATGACACTCTTTTTCCATAAAAGTACCAAAACGCAATTTACCGTAAACGTAATTCTATCTCGAAATGTTTCTTTTTAATAGTATGACGACATTGTCTTTATGTCTTTGCTTCTATAACAAATCGGCTATTGATCAGCTTGTATCTTCAAACTTCCTCTTTTAGTGACTTTGGATTTTTGGTTCACTCAACCTAGTTATTGACCATGTGGATTCTACTTCATTTTGCTACAGGATTATTTTAAAGGTACAATTTTTTGCATTACTGTTCCCTTAAAGGAAACACGTTTGTGTAAGAATTCAACGACTACATGTATAGACTAAAGGAAACATGGCCATATTAAAATGTTGAGATGAAATGTTATTACGAGTGTGTACTTGAGTTCTGCACAACACTCGAGCATTGCCCGTTATTCAGAAACACGATTATAACGCGAAAATAACGGGAGATTTCCTTCATATAACGGATAATTTTTATAACGGGAAATGTAGCAGCATTATAACGGCAAATGTAACGGGAAAATACGCGTTATATCTTGGAAATCTGCCGTTACATAATAACGGGGATTTTTTTAGTGTGTAGTTCTGCACAACACTCGAGCATTGCCTTCTTCCTTTACGTCGGAACTCATCCTTGTATTACAACTCATTTGTTCGATTTTCGTCACGTTCGTAACTTTGACACGTTAATTTTGTCAGTACCAAACAATTCTTGTATTAGTCATACCTCTTTTGTATGATGAATAAAGCATTCTATTATTATTATTATTATTACTGCATAGTACGCCATTTATAGCCTATATTTCGCTATTTTGAAATTTCACTGTTTCTTATATTCGCCTTTTACCGTTCGCTGTTTTGAGATTCGCTGTTATAACACTAAGCAGCCAGTCTACATCAAGTAAAATCAAACCTTAGCCTCGTGTATACATGTTATGCGAAGAATTCTCAGGAAATATCAACACATTCATTTCAAAAGAAGAAATCAATTATGCACAATGTTAAGTTCAGGGTTACGAGATTCAATAAAAAACTTTTCAGCTGCCTTTCTTTTACAAACGTTCTTAAACTTTTCTTGCATTATTTCACAGACAATGTCTTCACTTGTTGGTTTCATCTTATGTTTTAATTTAAAATGTTGGTAAATCATGCTTTCTTTTTGGTTGAGATGTTCTAAAACCCGCTTGCGTAATGTGCATCTACTTTAACCAATGTAGAACATTTTGCAATGTGTACAAGTGATCTTATATACCAAGTTCTTGTGGTTGCACATGCCCCTGTTTCCGCATAAGCAATTATTACTACAAGGAACAGTCATTTTCTTTCTCAAAAGAACTGATAATGGAGGTGAGCCAATGAAGGTTGGTATGACTCTGACTTTTCAATTTGAAGTAATTCAATTTTGATTTTTCGTGCCTGAATTTCATTAATAAAAGGCATTCGAATCTATATTGCTGGTTTGTTTTGCACGCCATTGTTGATAATGTTGTTGTTCAAAAGATTAGTCGGGCTATTATGGCTACTATAGCGTAGATATTTGTTAATGAAATGATAAGGCTAACCGTTGTTGGCGAAGCGATTGTTCATCAATCTAATGCCTTCACTTATTTCTTTGCTGGAAGAACAGTTTCTGTGTATTCTCATGATCAATCTATTGAAGACAGAATGCATGAGAATACACAGAAACTGTTCTTCCAGCAAAGAAATAAGTGAAGGCATTAGATTGATATGCGCAACCACAAGAACTTGGCTTATAAGATCACTTGTACACATTGCAAAATGTTCTACATTGGTTAAAGTAGATGCACATTACGCAAGCGGGTTTTAGAACATCTCAACCAAAAAGAAAGCATTATTTACCAACATTTTAAATTAAAACATAAGATGAAACCAACAAGTGAAGACATTGTCAGTAGTAACCCCATCCCAGACGCAAGCGCAAAATGTGAAATGCTGAGTCATCAGGCTGACCATGAGGGACATGGTCAACGATGTGTTGGGAGGAATGGGTCCGTGAGGAGAAAACTGTTCCCTCCCCCCCCCCACCCCCGGCAATGATCTTCCAACTTTGGTGTGAGAGATGGTAGAAAGTCGTGCAATAGCTCATTTGAATGCTAAGAGTGAGAAAAATGCAGTGGAAAGCTCAGTTTGGACAAATTTTCTTGGGTTTAGGGAGGAAAATGGCAAGAAACCGTCAGAGTTGGAAAAGGCAGGTGTTGGAGGTTTTGGGATGAGAAAGTCCATTTTTCGACATGCAGAAGTGCTCGGATGGGAAAACGGAGGGCAGATTCGGAGTCTACGTGAAATGTTGGGTTAGGAAGGATGTTTCCAGCGACATTGGAGAGAAAAAGTTTTGACCTCCCCCCCCCCCCTCCCGGCAACGATCTTCCAACTTTGGTGTGAGATGGTAGAAAGTCGTGCAATAGCTCATTTGAAAGCTGAGAATGAGAAAAATGCAATGGAAATCTCAGTTTGGACTAATTTTCTTGGGTTTAGGGAGGAAAATGGCAGGAAACCGTCAGAGTTGAAAAGGCAGGTGTTGGAGGTTTTGGGATGAGAAAAGTCGTTTTTCGGGCAGAAGGAGACCTCGGATGGGAAAATGGAGTGCTAATTCGGACGTTTTGGTGAAAGTTGGGTGTAGGAACTTCTTCCCAACTCAATCGAAGAGAAAAAGTTCTGACCTCACCCCCCCCCTCCTGCCAAACTTCCAACTTCGGTTGTAGACATCGCACAAAGTCGTGCAATAGCTCGTTTGAAAGCTAAAAGTGAGAAAAAGCAGTGGAAAGCTCAGTTTGGACTATTTTTCTTGGGTTTAGGGAGGAAAATGGCAGGAAACCGTCAGAGTTGGAAAAGGCAGGTTTTGGAGGTTTTGGGATGAGAAAAGTCGTTTTTCGGGCAGAAGGAGACCTCGGAAGGGAAAATAGAGTGCAAATTCGGACGTTTTGGACAATGTTGGGTCTAGGAACTTCTTCCCAACTCAATCGGAGAGAAAAAGTTCTGACGTCCCCCCCTCGGCAGCGATCTTCTAACTTTGGTTGTAGACATCGTAGAAAGTCGTGCAATAGCTCGTTTGAAAGCTGGGAGTGAGAAAAATTCAGTGAAAGAAACGGCTTGTTCGTATCTGCCTTCGTTTAGAGGTGAGACGTTATTGAAAATTTGGGACCTTGGCGAAAAACGACGGAGTTAGAATGTTTATGAAAATCGCTCTAGCGGGTGAAGCAAGCCTCGGACGGGAAATCAGAGACCAGATTTGGAATCAGCGTCACATTCTGCTTCGACATGCTAAATTTGAAAGCCATCGGAGAGAAAAAATTTTTCATCATTTTTCCGAAAAACGACCAAGTTAGAATTTTTGCGATGGCTGTGGGCTGTAGAGCCAAAACGAAGCATCGGATGGGAAAATGGAGGGCAGATTCGGATTCAGCGTCAAATTCTACGTGGAAATGGCGTATTTCCAGCTCAATCGGAGCACTAGAACCGGAGATAGACGGGTTTTTAGTGTTTGAATGATGGGTATTACGTCATCAGCTGATCGCCACACACTATATAAGTGGAAACTCGGCTTGTGGAAATCAGTTCTCCTCCCGACTGGGTTGGGGTAGGTGAACTCTGGAGCTCCGATGATAGCATTGGAAATCTGAAAAACCGGGTTTCTGTAAGAAACCGACTTAGAAAATTTCATTGCTGATATCAGCTAAGGCGTCAGACTTAGAGGTTCGTCAGGAGATGACCTTCGTCTCCAGGCCATAAAAGACTCCAAAACTTTAAAGGCTTGTAACTTTGCTTCTACAAGTCCGTTTGACTTGATTCAGAAAAAGGTTCGGTTGCTATTAACCTGCTCTAAGTAATAGACTACTTATAAAATTTCATAAGTAGTGCTAAAAAGTTGAAAAATTTAAATTCACTAGTTTTGGAGGTTTTCTGGGGTTTTCGACCCTGCTGAAGTCAATGAAAGGATTTTTAGTGATGTCTGAGCCAGTCTTCTCATGGTATAAGCGGCTTTTCACTGAAAGCGAGCAAGACACGGAGAGTTTTGCTGTAATATTCCACTGACAGGGTGTTCCTTCGGGACGGCGGACGATGCCGTAGTGATAAGTGTGTCAAGGGAGTGTGTCATAGTTTAGACCGAAACCGCTGGGGCAACTCATGTCTCATGTTGGGCATTTGACACAGTTCTCAACGTAGCACTTTGAACGCCATTCGGTTGAGTCTTAGCTATCTTGTCATGGGTGGCATCTAAAGATCTCGATTGCAAAACGCTGGTGAATCAAGCTCTCTACGGCTTGCTATCAAGCTGATCAAAGCAACGACTTGCATCCTCTTGTAAATAACTCCACCGGTTTTCATGTCAAAACTGGGGCCCGGATACCAACACAGTGACATGACGCACGCTCTGTCCGCTCGAGATTGGATTTGTGATTGCCTTGGAGCTGGGATAAGATCCCCTCTGAGTAATGCCTGTAACGGATTCTTGTCCATAGGAACGAAATTGAAAGTCAACACTTTCCGCAACTTCACCTTCTGGAACCCAAACGGTTGCTGGCTTGCTATCAGGCCTTCTTCGTCTAGCCTCAGTAACTCAGGCTTGGCAACGTCTATCGTTTGTCATTGTAACTTGGTAAAAATGGGACGGTTACTGCAAACATTGACGTCAAACCTTTTCGCGTCATAGGGAATCCGTCTTTGTGTTGGGAGTTGGTAACAGAAAGCACGGTGACTGCCGATGCCCATACATGGTAAAACTGCTATTGTCAAGTTAAAAGCATGGCCAAATAAGGAAAGTCTGAATCATGGCTTTGTGCTCGCTGGGTACATAAACCGCTGACTCTCATTTAACTTCATTTCAGTCATGCAGACGCCGAACACTCTGGTCAGCTCTCCTGACAAGTCTCGGTTGAAGCCGAGAAATCTATTTGAAGAGTTTTCGCGCATGGAAGAGCGAGAAAGGATTTATAACAATCTTGCTCGAATTGGTTCATCGGCTGTTGATGATGATACCGATTCAACAGAGTGGGGCTATATACCGCCCTCTGACAGTCGGGTGGTAGTAGAGGAGGTTGATGCCGCTGACATAGAGAGACTAAGAGTCTCTCTCAGCAGGATCGGCCAGTCCCACCCAAGTTAGACGATAGTCTTTTTAAAAACATAAGATCAACTTTCATACATGCAACACATTCTTTCATCACCCTTCGTCGGGAACGACCCATGGGCTCTTTTAAGGGCCTACCTTCTAATGCAGCTAAAGCGGTCCCAAGCCCGCCACATATCTTCGGATATGGAATGCAGAGGGGAAGAAAAATGATGAATGGAATGAAGGGAGGACATTCATGCGCCACACGCAACACATCAGACTTCTCTCTTCGCTAGTGAACAAGCTCTTGTCAGTGTCGTACAAAAGTTTGTGAAAATAAAGTTTGATCATTGACGTTGTATGACTGACCGAACTCATCACAGCACTGGAAAGTTTTAGAAGGTTTTACTGCACAGTGTAGATTGTCTTGTAACTTACTTTCAGTGTTAGAAAGTTTTATTGGAGACAGTTGGCAAATGTTTCCCTATTAGAAAATTCAAACTCCATGACTGCTCGATTAGCTTCAACAGGTTTACTAAAAGCAGTTTTCTACTGCAGTGAGAGTTTAGAATGTTATATATGAAAACTGTTTTCACCACAGCGCTAGAAAGTTTAGCACAACACAAGTGTCATGAAAAATACTTTATTTCGTCTTTGATTTAACATCATTGAAACCCACTTTACTAATAGCAATGGCAATATGGTTTATTTTATTTAGAAGTAAATGATTGTCGTAACCATGAAAGTTGTCCATCCGAGAAATAATCTTCCGCAGATGCCGTGTATAAAACTCAGAAGCATCAGTAACATATTCTTGTCCATAGGAACGAAATTGAAAGTCAACACTTTCCGCAACTTCACCTTCTGGAAAATGAATGTAATTGACATGTGCAATTAAATGAGCCTTGATGAGACTGTCTTTGAAATAAGATATCAACTCCGTTAATATTTTTCGTGTGTAGTCTAAACATGCCTCCAATTCTGTCTCCTCTCTTTGAAACTCAAGGATGTAATCTTGTATTAAGCCTCCGAAGCTCTCTTGATGAAAACGAATCGTGCAATCATCATGTTTCAATGTATTGACTTCAGGTGCCATGGTTGAGTCTATTGCTAAACATCATTTTGCCTAGGACGATTTCAATAACGCGTTACAATTGTGCGTGCGCACATCGGGAACTCTAGCTCGTCTGTGATTGGACGAGAGGTCTGATCCATTCACCGCTTAGGAAAATCTTATAAAAGGCAGTGCATCAGCTCTGTTCTTCACATTTATCTTTCACAAGGTGAGTATCGGTGAGCTCCAAAGCAGCTGGATAAGCTGCTGACTCTGAGATGCAAGTTGCAGAAAGCTTAGATTTTGGAGAGTTTCATTGACAATTGTCTTGCTGATGGTGTTTACACTAAACATCTTCGAGACAAAGTGATGTACAATCGTCTACAGCCGACAAAGGAAGTGTGTGAACGGTTCCTTCTGATGGAGAAAAGTGATGCGAGAGAAAGAATTCGTCTGCTTACTCTTTCAATCTCCGATTTGAGACCTTGCATGGATTATCTGTCCGTTTTACTGTTCTGTCGCTACATCAAATTTACTGCGTCTGTTTTGGAGAAGCTGAGAACAGCAGAAAATCGGAAGTTTTACGGTATTCTGAAGGCGTATGCTCCAGTTAACAAGACTACTGACTTGGATAAACATATTATAAATATGTCATCATACGCACTATCCGTGACAGAAAAGCAAGCTCTGCGTTGGGGCTTGGACTTGTGTATACCTCCAAAAGAAGTTCAACGTATTCCATTAGAAGCTGAAATGGAGAATGTGGTACATCAAATGACAGATTTGAAACCTTCTATTGATGGAGAAGTTTCTTCGTTTAGAAACTCGCTTGTATACTTGTCTAACTGCTACCGTCGTGCTGCTGTTGAAAAAGGTTGCTTATTGCCTTCTCACATGCGCGCATTGAATAATATGAAGAGAAATAATGACTTGCTCATCATACGTCCTGATAAAGGCAATGGAGTGGTCGTGATGGATCGTCGGGACTATGTTTCGAAGGTGAATGCTGTTTTTTTGGACTCTACCAAGTTTGTACGTGACCAGAAGCAAGTTGACCAAACAAAGCATGTGGAGGCTGGTTTACGAAAGTTGACTAATCAATTAGTCAATGACAGGCTGATATCAACATTTCAGCGCAGCCAGTTTTTATCTTCGGGACATTTGCTTCCACGTTTGTATGGCCTCCCCAAAACCCACAAAGCTAACTGTCCTATACGACCTATTCTTTCGATGTGTGGTACCCCTACACATGCAGTGGCTCGTTGGCTTGCGAAATTTCTTTTGCCAATACGAACACTCTATGGTGCTCATTGCCTGAAGGATTCATTTGAGTTTGTTGAGAAAGTGAGACACCTTAATATCAAGAATCATCGAATGGTATCATTTGACATAGAGTCTTTATTTACGAATGTGCCCGTCAGAGAAACTATCGACATTATTATTGAAACGATTGAATCCTCCGACTTCTATCCCCTTGGTGTGAATGTGAGCACTTTGAGTTCACTGTTGGAGCTGTGTACACTGAATGTGCAGTTTCTGTTTGACGGTGATTATTACACACAAGTGGATGGCTGTGCTATGGGAAGTGCTCTCGGACCAGTATTTGCAGACATTTTTATCGGATATATGGAGAAGAAATTGTCTCATCGCATCGAATCTGACACGAAACTTTTCTGTCGATTTGTGGATGATTGCTTTATCATCGTCAACTCCGACTCCACCATCCTACACTTGCTGAAGTGCTTTAACGACGCTCATCCATCGATCCGATACACTTGTGAAGTTGAGTCAGATAACAACTTGCATTTCGTGGATGTCAATTGTCGACGACGAAGTGATGGTACGATAATGACATCGGTGTATCGAAAACCTACCTGGACTGGACTCTATTCGAGCTTCTACAGCTTTGTCCCACGCTCTTATAAGGTCAACTTGGTGAAGTCACTCACAATGAATATTACAGCAAAACTCTCCGTGTCTTGCTCGCTTTCAGTGAAAAGCCGCTTATACCATGAGAAGACTGGCTCAGACATCACTAAAAATCCTTTCATTGACTTCAGCAGGGTCGAAAACCCCAGAAAACCTCCAAAACTAGTGAATTTAAATCTTTCAACTTTTTAGCACTACTTATGAAATTTTATAAGTAGTCTATTACTTAGAGCAGGTTAATAGCAACCGAACCTTTTTCTGAATCAAGTCAAACGGACTTGTAGAAGCAAAGTTACAAGCCTTTAAAGTTTTGGAGTCTTTTATGGCCTGGAGACGAAGGTCATCTCCTGACGAACCTCTAAGTCTGACGCCTTAGCTGATATCAGCAATGAAATTTTCTAAGTCGGTTTCTTACAGAAACCCGGTTTTTCAGATTTCCAATGCTATCATCGGAGCTCCAGAGTTCACCTACCCCAACCCAGTCGGGAGGAGAACTGATTTCCACAAGCCGAGTTTCCACTTATATAGTGTGTGGCGATCAGCTGATGACGTAATACCCATCATTCAAACACTAAAAACCCGTCTATCTCCGGTTCTAGTGCTCCGATTGAGCTGGAAATACGCCATTTCCACGTAGAATTTGACGCTGAATCCGAATCTGCCCTCCATTTTCCCATCCGATGCTTCGTTTTGGCTCTACAGCCCACAGCCATCGCAAAAATTCTAACTTGGTCGTTTTTCGGAAAAATGATGAAAAATTTTTTCTCTCCGATGGCTTTCAAATTTAGCATGTCGAAGCAGAATGTGACGCTGATTCCAAATCTGGTCTCTGATTTCCCGTCCGAGGCTTGCTTCACCCGCTAGAGCGATTTTCATAAACATTCTAACTCCGTCGTTTTTCGCCAAGGTCCCAAATTTTCAATAACGTCTCACCTCTAAACGAAGGCAGATACGAACAAGCCGTTTCTTTCACTGAATTTTTCTCACTCCCAGCTTTCAAACGAGCTATTGCACGACTTTCTACGATGTCTACAACCAAAGTTAGAAGATCGCTGCCGAGGGGGGGACGTCAGAACTTTTTCTCTCCGATTGAGTTGGGAAGAAGTTCCTAGACCCAACATTGACCAAAACGTCCGAATTTGCACTCTATTTTCCCTTCCGAGGTCTCCTTCTGCCCGAAAAACGACTTTTCTCATCCCAAAACCTCCAAAACCTGCCTTTTCCAACTCTGACGGTTTCCTGCCATTTTCCTCCCTAAACCCAAGAAAATTAGTCCAAACTGAGCTTTCCACTGCTTTTTCTCACTTTTAGCTTTCAAACGAGCTATTGCACGACTTTGTGCGATGTCTACAACCGAAGTTGGAAGTTTGGCAAGAGGGGGGGGGAGGTCAGAACTTTTTCTCTCCGATTGAGCTGGAAATCACACCACAGATGTAGAATTTCACGTAGAGTCCGAATCTGCACTCCGTTTTCCCATCCGAGGCCTCCTTCATGCCGAATTCCAGCCTTTCTCATCCCAACACCACCAACATCCACCCTTTCCACACTCTATTCCTCACACATTCCTATCACCTTCCTTCCCATCCCTTACCCGAACACTCCTTCCTTCCTTCCAGAGGGGGGACACCCGTTTCCTCCTCTCGGACCCATTCCTCCCAGCACATCCTTGTCTTTCTCCCTCACACTTCCTTCCTTCCAGAGGGGGGGGGCTGAGTCAGCCTGATGACTCATCGATGACTCATCACTGCACATTTTGGGCTTGAATTTGGAATGGGGTTACTACTATTGTCTGTGAAATAATGCAAGAAAAGTTTAAGAACGTTTTTCTCTAGCCCCATTTCCTGTCGCAGTTCTTCATTCGACCTTCTAACTGATCTTCTCACTCCGCACATCCACCGTATCATGCGCATCTGCGCAGACAGCAGCATCCTTTCATGATTTGCGAGCAGGGACCACCATTCACAACCGTAAATCATTGCTTGCTGGACACATGCAGCTGGCCTTTGACTCGCATGGACGGTGACTTCGATGTTAAGAAGGCTTGGAGCTCCCGAAACTTTCTCCAACCACACCGTATTCTGGCAACCACTGCTGACTCAACACCACCGCAACTGTCGATAACATCACCAAGATAGCAGAAGCTGTCCACACTCTCAAGTTGGGTTCCGTGCATGTCAACGCACTTGGGAATATCTTCACCATCATTCTTCGGAGCTGAGAAGCACTTTTCACACTTGTAATTGATAGCCGCAGTGAGTCTCCCTTTCACTTTTGAGCATCGCGCATGCAACCAACCATTGCAGATGTTACATTGGATTGAGTTCGCTCCCACACCTTTGCAGCATTTTACGCATGGCCATTTTGCTGTCTGGTACTTCTTCTCGACTCTGTCTTTACCACCGCTTACCATGATCTTTGTCTATGTGGCATTCATCTTCAAACCTTTACAGGACAAACTTTTTTCCAAACACAGCAATTTTTTACAGGACAAACTTTTTTCCCAACACAGCAATTTTGCTTGAAGATCTTCCTCCGAGTCAGCCATAAGGAGAAGGTCATCTGCATATAGAAGTTCATATGGCAATCCCTTCCTCGCTGCTTCACTTACGGCATCCATAACTATGGCAAAGAGCAATGGACTCAATACCGAACCTTGATGCACTCCTACATCCACAGTGAAGTGGTCAGAGTCTCCGAACTTAGTGCGAACGGCCGTAGTTGCATTGCGATATAGTGTCATTATCGCTCTTACAAGCCATTCCTCAACTCCACTTTTGCGAAGAGACCACCGTAAAACTTCTCTTGGGACTCTGTCGAAGGCTTTTTCAAGGTCAACGAAGGCTATGAACATCTTCTTTTGCTTAACACGATACTTCTCTATGACCTGTAGGGTTATAAAGATGGGATCAGTAGTACCTCTATCAGGCATAAAGCCGAACTGCATTTGATCAAGCTCTATTTGAGAGCGCAGTCTCTTCTCCAGTACTCTTTCGAACACCTTCATGGCATGATCCAACAGCTTTATTGCTCTGTAGGATTCGAATTGTAGAGGATCTCCTTTACCCTTGTACAGGGGAATGAGAGTAGTAAGAAAACGGCGAACACCCGACCGGCGCGTGCCCCCCCTCTGGAACGACAGAGGTCTGTCGTGGTGTGCCGGCCAGGTGGGTTCCCGTTCACAAAATGTTCGCTGACTCCCCCCCCTCTGGAACGACAGAGGTCTGTCGTGGTGTGCCGGCCAGGTGGGTTCCCGTTCACAAAATGTTCGCTGACTCCCCCCCCCCTCTGGAACGACAGAGGTCTGTCGTGGTGTGCCGGCCAGGTGGGTTCCCGTTCACAAAATGTTCGCTGACTCCCCCCCCCCTCTGGAACGACAGAGGTCTGTCGTGGTGTGCCGGCCAGGTGGGTTCCCGTTCACAAAATGTTCGCTGACTCCCCCCCCCCTCTGGAACGGCAGAGTGTCGTGGTGGACTTGGGCGACCGCCAGGATTTGTCTTGAGGCTACAGTGTGTGATGTTTTTCGTGCAATCTGCTGAATGTTGGGTTGTAAAATGGGCTGTTTCGAGTGGAAGGAGTGCTCGGATGTGAAAACGGAGGCCAGATTCGGATTCAGCGTGAAATTCTGCATCGGTATGGTGAATTTGAACGCCATCGGAGAGAAAAAATTTTGGCTGACGTCCCCCCCCCTCTGGACAGCTCGCTTCGATTTTGGCTTCCAGTGGACGGATTTTGTCGTGCCATAGCTCGTTTGAAAGCTAAGAGTGAGACAAATTCATTGAAAGAATCGGCTTGTTCATATCTGTCTTCGTTTAGATGTGAGACGCCATTTAAGATTTTGGGACATTGGCGAAAAACGACAGAGTTAGAATTTGGGACGTTTTGGGCTGTAGCTTCAAAACGAAGCATCGGATTGGAAAACGGATTTCAGATTTGGAATCAGCGTGAAATTCTCTATCTGTATGGTGAGTTTCAAGTCAATCGGAGATTTTGAAGTCAATCGGAGATTTTGAAGTCAATCGGAGAGAAAAATCGCGTTTGTCAAGCTTGATTCTATCATGTCAGGACTACACACATTTGATTTACAAAACATGCTTTGAATACTTATACGATGAAGTTCTTACTTTCATTTATTTTTTAACGTACACACTGTTGAAACTTTATTTTTTAACTTGTAAACTATTGAAACTTTATTTTGTTTCTAACATATAAACAGCTAAAACTTTATTTCTAACGTACACACTGTTGAAACTTTATTTTTAACTTGTACACGGCTGAAACTTTATTTCTAACGTTCACACTATTAAAACTTTATTTTTAATTTGTAAACTGGTGAAACGATATTTTCATTTACAACTAGTAGAATGCTGAGTCTAACTTGCAAACTAGTAAATCCTACGATCGTACTTTACAAACAGATAAAACTTTATTTCTAACGTAGACACTGTTGAAACTTTATTTTTAACTTGTAAACGGTTGAAGCTTTATTTCTAACCTACACACTATTGAAACTTTATTTCTCATTTGTAAACTGGTGAAACTTCATTTTAATTCTAACATACAAGCTGATAAAACTTTATTCTTAACATGTAAACTGGCGAAGCTTCATTTTATTTCTAACATAAAAACAGATAAAACTTTTTTCTTAACATACGCACTATTGAAACATTAGTTTTAACTTGCAAACTATTGAAACTTTATTTTTAACTTGTTAACGGTTGAAACTTTTTTTTATTTCTAACATACAAACAGATAAAACTTTATTATGAACTTGTAAACTGATGAACCTTCATTTTATTTCTAACATACAAGCAGATAGAACTTTATTCTTAACATACACACTATTGAAACTTTATTTTTAACGTGTTAACTATTGAAACTTTATTTTTAACTTGTAAACGGTTGAAACTTTCTTTTAATTCTAACATACGTACAAACAGATAAAACTTTATTCTTAACATACACACTATTAAAACTTTATTTCTAACGTATACACTATTGAAACTTTATTTTTTAACTTGTAAACCGTCGAAACTTTATTTCATTTCTAACATACAAGCAGATAAAATTTATTCTTAACTTGTAAACTGGTGAACCTTCATTTTATTTCTAACATATAAACAGATAGAACTTTATTCTTAACATACACACTATTGAAACTTTATTTTTAACTTGTAAACGGCTGAAACTTTATTTCTAACGCACAAAGCGCTTAAACTTTATTTCCATCATACACACTATTGAAACTTTATTTTTATCTGAAACTTTATTTTTAACTTGTTAACGGTTGAAACTTTGTTTTATTTCTAACATACAAACAGATAAAACTTTATTCTTAACATACACACTATTGAAACTTTATTCTTAACTTTTAAACTGGTGAAACTTTATTTCATTTCTGACATGCAAGCAGATAAAACTTTATTCTTAACTTGTAAACTGGTGAACCTTCATTTTTATTTCTAACATACAAACAGATGGAACTTTATTCTTAACATACACACTATTGAAACTTTATTTTTAACGTGTTAACTATTGAAACTTTATTTCTAACTTGTAAACGGTTGAAACTTTCTTTTAATTCTAACATACAAGCAGATAAAACTTTATTCTTAACATACACACTATTGAAACTTTATTTCTAACGTACACACTATTGAAACTTTATTCTTAACTTTTAAACTGGTGAACCTTCATTTTTATTTCTAACATATAAACAGATAGAACTTTATTCTTAACGTACACACTGTTGAAACTTTATTTTTAACTTGTAAACGGCTGAAACTTTATTTCTAACGCACAAAGCGCTTAAACTTTATTTCCATCATACACACTATTTAAACTTTATTTCTAACGTACACACTATTGAAACTTTGTTTTATTTCTAACATACAAACAGATAAAACTTTATTCTTAACTTGTAAACTGGCGAAACTTCATTTTATTTCTAACATATAAACAGATAGAACTTTATTCTTCACATACACACTATTGAAACTTTATTCTTGACTTGTAAACTGGTGAAACTTTATTTCATTTCTGACATAAAAGCAGATGAAACTTTATTCTTAACTTGTAAACTAGTAAATCCTACAATCTCATTTACAAACAGATAAAACTTTATTTCTAACGTACACACTGTTGAAACTTTATTTTTAATCGACAAACTGTTGAAACTTTATTCTATTTCTAACACACAAACAGCTTAAACTTTATTTTTAACTTGTAAACTGGCGAAACTTCATTTTATTTCTAACATATAAACAGATAGAACTTTATTCTTCACATACACACTATTGAAACTTTATTCTTGACTTGTAAACTGGTGAAACTTTATTTCATTTCTGACATACAAGCAGATAAAACTTTATTCTTAACTTGTAAACTAGTAAATCCTACAATCTCATTTACAAACAGATAAAACTTTATTTCTAACGTACACACTGTTGAAACTTTATTTTTAATCGACAAACTGTTGAAACTTTATTCTATTTCTAACACACAAACAGCTTAAACTTTATTTTTAACATAAACACTATTGAAACTTTGTTTTGTAATCTGTAAACTGTTGAAACTATATCTTTCATTTACAAATAGTAGAACGCTTAGTCTAACTTGCAAACTAGTAAATCCTACAATCTCATTTTACAAACAGATAAAACTTTATTTCTAACGTACACACTGTTGAAACTATATCTTTCATTTACAAATAATGGAAGGCTTAGTCTAACTTGCAAACTAGTAAATCTTATTCGTCATCGAATCTAACTGTTTAAATCTTCATCATGGAAATCAATGTTCCACAGTCATTTGAAAAAGATATGATCACCCTTCATCTAACCCATCCGTTGCATGATAACAACAACTCTTCGCATAATAACATTTATTGAATAACTGTAACAAGCATGCATTACAAATCAATGGTTTGAAACAGATAAAATAGATACAGCTGGTAACTGTCATATAGCGAGCAATGATAACCATACAGGACTTTGGCAGTGTTGAGGTAAGGAGGAAAGAAGCATTGGTTATGAACGTAGCTACTACAACGAACAGACAAAATAGGAACACACAAATCCTTAAAACGTTTCGTGACTTCATGATAGTGTTGATTCACTCTACTATCCCAAGGCGGGAGCAAAATATCATTAATGACTAGATTGGGAAATACTTTCCTCTCCTTACCAGGATTATTACAAAAGATGCGTATAACATTGAAAGCAGCTAACCATCGTTTAAAGTCAATAAGAAGAGCAGTCTCACAAGAAAAGCCATAGTCTTGCAAATATTTCAGATTAAGTCCATGAATGTGTTTTCTCGCCCATTGATCAACATTGGGATCACAGTTTGCATGTTGATGATAGACACTAACAATCTGTTATGTCCAATTGTTCATAGCAATAGCACTGAGCTCCTGTGCAGGTTCACCCTCACAATCCATAAAAATGATGATAGAAGCCTAAAACGGAAATTACACATCTAAGGAAACGATCTATAACATATCACAAAATGAAGAATTACATCGATGCTTTTCACGACAAAATACACAAATGATATGATGGCGACGAAGAAGTAAAATGTATCTAATAAGACCACGTCCACGGCACTCAAAGCACATAAGCGAATTGTCATAGGGTAGAGTTAGGAAAGGATTAGCAATTCTCTTTCCTTGACTTGCGTTTGGAGGTAGCATTATTGTCCGACTTGCGCTTCGTACCACCCCCGTTAAGGAAGTCAATAATGTCATCTACGTTGGGTGGCTTTGGAATATATAGGATGGATTCAGTGTATATCGAGAGAGAGGCTATTTTGTTATCCTTGTGCTGACCATAATATAGCCCATTCACTTTGAAAATGATATCCCAAAGAGAGAATGTGTGTCCGTCACTTGTATGATTCAACGATGGAATGATTCTCACTGTGGAAGGCTTGATTCTCATTAGACAACAATCCTCATTGGAGAATAGAACACATTTAGTAAAGCTGGCACGCTAACGAGTGTGACTGCAGAAACATTTCTTCAACGTTCGCTACGTTTCACAACAACCTGTCAAAGACTTCTTACAAACTTATTTCAACATTTGCATTTAAGCGAACATGTGCTTCACATATTCTACACGAACGGTTAACGCATGTAATATAAATCCCTAAATCCAACCGTAGAGGAGCCTAGCCTTGGATTATGAACTTTACAATCCATGCGATTCAATGTCATGGAACTAGCTCTCATACACTCAACGTGTGTGACAACATCTGGTTTTATAAAACATTCAACGTTGACTATAAGACCTTGTGTGAAACAATCTACACAGCGCAGTAAAACTTTCTAGCGCTGTGATGAACACTGTTTTCATATAACATTCTAAACTCACAGTCTTACTGCAGTAGAAACTACTAAACCTGATGAAGCTAATCTAACAGTCATGAAGTTTGAATTTCTAATAGGGAAACATTTGGCAACTGTCTCCAATAAAACTTTCTAACACTGTGAAAGTAAGTTACAAGACAATCTACACTGTGCAGTAAAACCTTCTAAAACTTTCTAGTGCTGTGATGAGTTCGGTCAGTCATATAACGTCAATGATCAAACTTTATTTTCACAAACGTGCGTCGCGGTAAATTATTTGACTACACTAACGCTTACATTTCATGACTTGTGTGTTTCATAAAACGTCATGATCAAACTTTTCTAACTATACATCAACCTGTGTTGCAGTAAAACTTTTACAAACCATGATACACTTTCTAACGACACTCACGAATACAACTTCGATGATCAGACTTTACTTTCTCAAACGGGTGTCAAGTAAAATTATTTGACTACACTAACTTTGCAAACCATGATACACTTTCTGACTAGACTTACAAATAAAACGTTGATGATCAAATTTTCTAACTATACATCAACCTGTGTTGCAATAAAACGTTTGTACAACATGATGAAGTTTCTGACTAGACTTACGAATACAACGTTGATGATCAAACTTTTCTAACTGTACATCAACCTGTGTTGCAGTAAAACTTTTACAAACCATGATACACTTTCTAACGACACTCACGAATAGTGATGGAGATCGCCAGCACCAAATTCCTCCACCAATTATGGGAATGGTACACCCCTAACTCCCAGCCACGAACTATGGCGGAGTGGGAGTACATCGACAAAGTGAGGCTCGCGGTAGAAGAACGATTGAAGCAAGTGAACTGTTTTTGTGATCTATGTGAAGCTAGACTCTGGGACGATATTGACGATGAAGACCTTTTGAAATACATGCCATAATAAATTTTTATTTCGTATTATCTTTGCTTTCATACTGACTTACTTGAATGGGGCTTCAGTGGATGATTTAACCATGTATACTTTTTCATTTGGAAATAGTAGCACACTTAGTTTAACTTGCAATTCTTATAACATTTCATATGGATGATAATGGTAGATGAAATAGTGTCAAATAAAATTAAGATAGCTTACACTTCTGATACAGGGATAGCAATCGACTGCGATCCATGTGTAAAGAGCTTGTTAGACTACGGAAGAGAGAAGTGTGTTATGTTGCGTGTGGCGCGTGAGTGTCCTCCCATTTCATTCCATTCATCAATTCATTTCATTGATAGAGGTAGGTAGAACTCATGGTTCTCATAACGTATGCAATGGATAGTTTATAAGGCAACCTTCGACAGTTGGCTAAATGTCGCCCTGGCGCGAATGCATACTACGTTGAAACAGAGGCAATCACTTGCAAACATGACGCAGAGAGGTTTAACAAGATTGACCATTGCCGAATGTCCCTTGCGGTATACATAGCTACGGGTTTCACCGCCGCCCTTTACAGGAACGCCCGTCGAAAGGAAGTATTACACCGAACTTCATTTCCAACGTTCAAGTTGACTGATAGCAGATTCAACTTAATGATAGTATTCGCCAGTCCGAAGACTGCCCAGGGCAAACCGCGTGGAGGTTCTATCATGTCTTGCCCCATGGTGGCCCTTAAGAGAGCCGGTGTTTCGTTCTCGGGGGTCGTCATCTTACAGCCTACCGATTCTGCTGAGATAGTCTTTGACTCTCTCCTTGGTAGCAGTGTCGACTTCCACGCTAATTGGTATGTGACTGAAAAGTGGAATGTAGCGCCATTCCGTTGGATTGACAACACTTGCTGTCATCGCATTACCAATCTGAGCAAGATTGTTGTGGACTCTGTCTTGCTCCTCTATTCTAGCAAATTCATCAAATAAATTTCGCGGCCTTAACTGCGGTCCGCGAGGAGAGCTGACTTGACTGTTCGGTGTCTGCATGACTGAAATGAAATGAAATGAGAGGTAGTGATTTATATACCCCTCTAACGCGATGCAACGTTGAAGTTGACTGATAGCAGATTCAACTAAATGATAGTATTCGCCAGTCTAAAGACTGCCCAGGGTAAACCGCGTGGAGGCTCTATCATGTCTTGCCCCATAGTGGACGATTATACGGTAGTGTGTTAGTAGATTTCAATCACTGAAAAGGGAAGATGAGAATCATTTCATTTGTCTCATCAACGTTTATCATGGGAGCAATCATTGAAGGGGCATCTAATGAATTACATTTCACTCTACTCCATATCATAAAGACTAACCTTTGTCGAATGGCTGAAGTACTCTGACCTGGCGAGAGAAAGCGTCACGTTGAGTATGAAGTCGAATGCCCAACATGAGCAACGGCTCAGAGGTTTCGGTCTAACAAACGACGAACAACCCGTGCAATACAATCCCTCTACGGCAGTACCCGCCGTCCCGAAGGAACGCTCGAGCAAAGGAGGTATTACAGCGATGATGTGCTTTATGAGCAGAAGTGAATCTCTTGATAGCGAGAGACTATTCAACTAGATAGCAAGTCAAAACAACCTGATAGCAGGACAAATGTATAGTCAGTAATTTACACTTAGTGAGG
This sequence comes from Prostheceraeus crozeri, assembly GCA_907163375.1. NCBI lineage: Eukaryota > Metazoa > Platyhelminthes > Polycladida > Euryleptidae > Prostheceraeus > Prostheceraeus crozeri. The sequence continues at coordinate 295,125 of CAJQUW010001872.1, forward strand.
AATGATAGATTTGAGTGTAGTGAGTGGCACTCGATCCCGTCGACAGCCCGAAGGCCTTGTACTGATCACTAGGGAAGTGAGAGATCTTCCCCGATACCCGCTATTTACAGCTTAAGACATCATTGTCACTGCCCCGAAGTGGTAACAGCAATGCCGAGTCAGCTGTTACATTTGTCAGCTGGGATCTAACCCCTCAAAGCTGCCTTAGACTTAGTTAAATTTGAAATCTGATAGCAGATTTGAACTCAGCATACTTGAAAACCTTGAGGAAACATCCCAAGTTATTGCTTTGATCAGCTTGATAGCAAGCCGTACAGAGCTTGATTCACCAGCGTTTTGCAATGGAGATGTTTAGAGGCCACCCATGACAAGATAGCTAAGACTCAACCGATTGGCGTTCAAAGTGCCACGTTGAGAACTGTGTCAAATGCCCAACATGAGACATGAGTTGTCCCAGCGGTTACGGTCTAAACTATGACACACTCCCTTGCCACACTTATCACTACGGCATCGTCCGCCGTCCCGAAGGAACACCCTGTCAGTGGAATATTACAGCAAAACTCTCCGTGTCTTGCTCGCTTTCAGTGAAAAGCCGCTTATAGCATGAGATGACTGGCTCAGACATCACTAAAAATCCTTTCATTGACTTCAGCAGGGTCGAAAACCCCAGAAAACCTCCAAAACTAGTGAATTTAAAATTTTCAACTTTTTAGCACTACTTATGAAATTTTATAAGTAGTCTATTACTTAGGGCAGGTCAATAGCGACCGAACCTTTTTGAATCAAGTCAAACGGACTTGTAGAAGCAAAGTTACAAGCCTTTAAAGTTTTGGAGTCTTTTATGGCCTGGAGACGAAGGCCATCTCCTGGCTAACCTCTAAGTCTGACGCCTTAGCTCATATCAGCAATGAAATTTTCTAAGTCGGTTTCTTACAGAAACCCGGGATTTGGAATGTCCGAAGCTATCATCGGAGCTCAGAGAGACGACCTACCTTTGACAACCGCTCTCCTCTAAATGAAAAGTCTCTGTCGGTTCCCAGCTTATATAGTGTGTGGCGATCAGCTGATGACGTAATACCCATCATCCAAACACTGAAAACCCGTCTATCTCCGGTTCTAGTGCTCCGATTGAGCTGGAAATACGCCATTTCCATGTAGAATTTTACGCTGAATCCGAATCTGGCCTCCGTTTTCCCATCCGATGGTTCGTTTTGGCTCTACAGTAGGCAGCCACCGCAAAAATTCTATGTTGAAAATTTTTCTCTCCGATTGACTTGAAAATCTCCGATTGACTTGAAACTCACCATACAGATAGAGAATTTCTCGCTGATTCCAAATCTGAAATCCGTTTTCCAATCCGATGCTTCGTTTTGAAGCTACAGCCCAAAACGTCCCAAATTCTAACTCTGTCGTTTTTCACCAATCTCCCAAAATCTTAAATGGCGTCTCACATCTAAACGAAGACAGATATGAACAAGCCGATTCTTTCAGTGAATTTGTCTCACTCTTAGCTTTCAAACGAGCTATGGCACGACAAAATCCGTCCACTGGAAGCCAAAATCGAAGCGAGCTGTCCAGAGGGGGGGGGACGTAGGCGAAAATTTTTCTCTCCGATGGCGTTCAAATTCACCATACCGATGCAGAATTTCACGCTGAATCCGAATCTGGCCTCCGTTTTCACATCCGAGCACTCCTTCCACTCGAAACAGCCCATTTTACAACCCAACATTCAGCAGATTGCACGAAAAACATCACACACTATAGCCTCAAGACAAATCCTGGCGGTCGCCCAAGTCCACCACGACACTCTGCCGTTCCAGAGGGGGGGGAGTCAGCGAACATTTTGTGAACGGAAACCCACCTGGCCGGCACACCACGACAGACCTCTGTCGTTCCAGAGGGGGGGAGTCAGCGAACATTTTGTGAACGGGAACCCACCTGGCCGGCACACCACGACAGACCTCTGTCGTTCCAGAGAGGGGGGGCGCGCCGGTCGGGTGTTCTCCGTTTTCTTACTACTAATGAGCACACTACTGCACCAATCATGAGGGATATCATCAACTTGCAGAACTTCGTTAAACAGCTCTGATAACCATTTCACTGATACGTCCAGGCTGTGCAAGAACATTTCATTGACAACATCGGACGGACCGGGTGCTTTTTTCTTCTTCGTGTTGTTCAGAGCATTTCGAACTTCTTCAGATATGCTTCGCCACGGCCCCTTCACAGTAGGACACTCAGTTGCACCGTCCCAGCTGTTTTCAACATTCATCAACGTTGTCATGAAGTCTCTCCATCTTTGTTTCACTTCATCAGGTTTGGCCATGATGTTTCCCTGTTCGTCTTTAACGAACGACGCTCCCTGAATATCCCGATTTTCGGATGTCATCTGTTTCGCAATTTTGAAGAATCGCTTTTTGCCGTCATCAGTGTCAAGATTCTTAGCAAACTCGCGTCTTTTAGTTTCTTGTGCAATCCAAACTGTTTTCCTGGCCTTCCGTCTTGATTGTTCGTAGATAACCCTATTTGCATCACTTTTATTCTTTTGCCACTGTTTGAAACACTTCCTTTTATATTTCACAGCTTTGTTCACTTCTGAATTCCACCACCAGGTCTCCTTCCTGCCTGCCCCACCTTTGGTTCGACTACAGAAGTATTTCATCCTTCTGTCTCCTACCATAGTATTATAGCTTTTGTCTTACTTAGATCTATGTATTTGAATATGATTTTCCGATAACTTGTTCAGACGAATTTTAGACGTGATCAAGTGTCATACGAAATATCGTCTAATAAAAATTTTATTAGTTAATTGGTCTAGTCTTGTTTTTCTTTCATAAATTTAACTGATCAATGGCGATCAAAAGAATATATGTATACATATATATACTGTAACTGCATTTCGGATAGTCGGTGTGAGGGTCTTTATGGATATAACATTATACATGTATATTTTACATATATATATTATAAATTATGGCATATTGTGGATTAAAGAACATCCGAAAGGGTGCCCTTCGCCAACAGAAGTATCTACTCATCCTCATTGTCCTGAAAAAGAAAAGTTTTCTATTATTGATAAATGCAAGCAGCCATTTATTCTTGAATCAATTTTAATAAAAAGTGATGACAATCTCGCTAGTGGTAATCCCATTGCAGACGCAAGGACGGTGCGGTGCAGTGATGAGTCATCGATCAGTCATCATGCTGACTCAGCCCCCCCTCTGGAAGGAAGTCGCCAAGGATGTGTTGGGAGGAATGGGTCCGTGAGGAGAAAACCGCCCCCCCCCCCCAACGACTCAACTGACCAAATTGGTCGAAAAGACCAAAGTTGTTCAGAATCATGTGAAACAAACTTCTATCAAGATTTCAGGTTGAAATTCGTCCAAAAAATTTTTTCGAAAATGTTTCACTACGGTGGTCTCGACACTTCCGATTTTTTCAAGTCCAAATGTGAAATGTCGCTTTTTTTATCCAACTTTGACGATGAATAGCGGAGGATTGGAAGTGAATGAAGAGCTCGGGTTTCTTTTAGGGGCAAGACCGCGCTTTGTTCTCTAGAATTCACTCTGTTCGGATGCGTGGCAGGCTCCGTTTCCAAATGAGAGCCTGTTAAAAATCGAGTTTTTGCGCATTTTCCAAGATTTTGGAACTTTTAGAAAAAACGACCGAGTGTTTTAACTCGGCTTCTGGTCATCGTAGAGGGTCGAGGGATGACTTAAATGAAAGGGGAGAGCGAGAAATCGTGACACTCAAAATTTGGAGTCAATCGGAGCACTAGAACCGGAGATAGACGGGTTTAAAGTTTTTGGATGATGGGTATTACGTCATCAGCTGATCGCCACACACTATATAAGCGGGAACCGACAGAGACTTTTCATTTAGATGAGAGCGGTTGTCAAAGGTAGGTCGTCTCTCTGAGCTCCGATGATAGCTTCGGACATTCCAAATCCCGGGTTTCTGTAAGAAACCGACTTAGAAAATTTCATTGCTGATATGAGCTAAGGCGTCAGACTTAGAGGTTAGCCAGGAGATGGCCTTCGTCTCCAGGCCATAAAAGACTCCAAAACTTTAAAGGCTTGTAACTTTGCTTCTACAAGTCCGTTTGACTTGATTCAAAAAAGGTTCGGTTGCTATGGACCTGCCCTAAGTGATGGACTACTTATAAAATGTCATAAGTAGTGCTAAAAAGTTGAAAAATTTAAATTCACTAGTTTTGGAGGTTTTCTGGGGTTTTCGACCCTGTTGAAGTCAACTAAGACATTTACAAAGTTGCCAGAGGCGAGCTTCGGCTCGAGACTTGTTTCCTGATGTAAATAACTCCACCGATTTTCATGTCGAAATCGGGGCCGGGATACCAACACAGTGACATGATGCACGCTCTGTCCGCCCGAGGTTGGATTAGTGGGTCGAGGTCTTGGAGTTGGGATAAGATCCCCTCTGAGAAATGCCTGTGACGGATTCATCAGCTTAACTTGTCTTTCCTCAAAGCGTCGTTGTCTTTGTGATAGCACTGGGCGACTGTCGATTCTGTCTTTGTATAACATGGGCCTTCACGACTGAAAGCCCAGTAACTGTCGATGTAATATCCAAATTTGGTAAAAGCGACGTTGTCTTTGTGATAGCACTGGGCGACTGTCGATTCTGTCTTTGTATAACATGGGCCTTCACGACTGAAAGCCCGGTAACTGTCGATGTAATGTCCAAATTTGGTAAAAGCGTCGTTGTCTTTGTGATAGCACTGGGCGACTGTCGATTCTGTCTTTGTATAACATGGGCCTTCACGACTGAAAGCCCGGTAACTGTCGATGTAATGTCCAAATTTGGTAAAAGCGTCGTTGTCAAGTCAAAAGCATGACTAAATTTAGAAAGACCAAGGCAAGGCTTTGTGTCGGTAGGGTATATAAGCCACTGCTTCTCTCTAGGCTTCACTCCTGTTTCAAGTTGTGAGACGAACGGTGAGTGCTCTGTCGAAGTTTGCTATCAAACTTTGAAATATTTAGAACTTAGGATTATTCTGTCTTAATGCAGATACAGTAGTAGCTTCATATGAACGTTTTTATTAAGCTGTGACTTTAGATGAGATCCTTTAACGATCTCCTCTTATGAGCACTAAATTGTGTCTCAATTTAACACATTATTTCTTCTCTTTTCAGTTTGAAAATGACGAAGGAATGTAATAAAAAACTACAAATCTTTAAGTGCAGTTGCGGCATGCCCTTCCGCGGTGACCGTTTCAGGCGCCACGTCTTGGCGAGAATGACGAAGGGTGAGATGAAGCATGATGATGTGTTGATGGTGATGTATTGTGTGTGGTGTGATGTTCGTTGTAGTGCGTATGATGTCGAGTTTGTGAAGGCTCATGCCAATTGTCCTCTGCGTGTGATTGGGAAGGAAATGATGAGTCAAGTGTTGAGTGGTGAGCGGGGGAGCGCATTTGTTCAAGGCGAACCAGTACGTTCCCCAGTCGTGAATGTGGATTTGGATGATGATGAAGTGGTGAGAAAAGTAAAGAGGAAGTTGATTGTCGAGAGTGATGATGATGAGGATGAGGCTATGGAGAGCGTTGTAACGAAGAAGGGGTGTGTTGAGAGGTTGAGTGATGATGTTGAGCTTGAGCGAGCTGTCGCGTCGATTGAGCCACTGGCAAAGCCACGGGCTCAATCGTCACCGAGAGATGAGCGTGTGATGCCTAATTGTGTTGTGAGTGAGTCAGTCGAGTGTGCCGAGTAAAGTGGTGCTGACGAAGAATGATGCGCTGGCGTATGGGAATGTGAGGAATGAGTGTGACAGGTTGCAGGGAAAGTTGAATGCTGCAAAGTGTACGTTGAAAGAAGTGACTGTGGAAAGGGATCGCTTGAAGAGAGAGTCGGAGGACTTTGCGATTGTGAAGAGAGAGTTGTTTGAGGCGAGGCAGAAGTTGGTGAATGAGAGAAAGTTGAAGGAGACGCTTGAGTCGAAGTTGGAGAGTTGTGAGAAGTCGGTCTGTCGAGAGCGTGAGTTGAAGGAAGAGGCGATGGAACGAGTGAGTGTTGGAGCGTCAGTTGAGTATGCAGTCCGAAGTGTCGCCTGAAGCGGTCACCACCCTTCACATTCCTGTGGTGGGCTATGTCCCGGAGCGGCCATTAATTTATGGAGATGTGATTCCAGATACAACGCAAGAATGTTTTAACTGCACGGATGTCCGATGTTATCACATCAAAATACATCGCAAGGAGGACATCCGTGTAGATTATAGAAAGCCGCACAAATTTCGTAAGTATTATGACTGGAACATAACATTGTACCATTTTTCTCATTCTTCTTTCATTGCAGGCCAACTGAAAAATTCATAAACCCAACACATCCCACGTCCCGAGAACGACCCATGGGCTCTCTTAAGGGCCAACCTTCTAATGCAGCTAGAGCGGTCCCAAGCCCGCCACATATCTACGGATATGGAATGCAGAGGGGAAGAAAAATGATGAATGGAATGAAGGGAGGACATTCATGCGCCACATGCAACACATCACAGACTTCTCTCTTTGCTAGTGAACAAGCTCTTGTCAGTGTCATCAGAAACTAGCATGTTGTACAAAATTTTACTGCAACACAGGTTGATGTATAGTTAGAAAGTTTGATCATCAACGGTTTATTTCTGTATCATGGTCTGCAAAAGCAAAGTGTAGTCAAATAATTTTACTGCGATGCACGTTTGTGAAAATAAAGTTTGATCATTGAAATTTTATGACTGACTGAACTCACAGCAGCATTAGAAAGTTTAGCGCAACACAAGTATCATGAAAAAATACTTTATTTGGTCTTTGATTTAACATCATTGAAACCCACTTTACTAATAGCAATGGCAATATGGTTTATTTTATTTAGAAGTAAATGATTGTCGTAACCATGAAAGTTGTCCATCCGAGAAATAATCTTCCGCAGATGCCGTGTATAAAACTCAGAAGCATCAGTAACATATTCTTGTCCATAGGAAGGAAATTGAAAATCAACACTTTCCGCTACTTCACCTTGCGGAAAATGAATGTAATTGATATGTGCAATTAAATGAGCCTTGATGAGACTGTCTTTGAAATAAGATATCAACTCCGTTAATATTTTTCGTGTGTAGTCTAAACATGCTTCCAATTCTGTCTCCTCCCTTTGAAACTCAAGGATGTAATCTTGTATTAAGCCGGCGAAGCTCTCTTGATGACAACGAATCGTGCAATCATCATGTTTCAATGTATTGACTTCAGTTGCCATGGTTGAGTCTATTGCTAAACATCATTTTGCCTAGGACGATTTCAATAACGCGTTACAATTGTGCGTGCGCACATCGGAAACTCTAGCTTGTCTGTGATTGGACGAGAGGTCTCATCCATTCACCGCTTAGGAAAATCTTATAAAAGGCAGTGCATCAGCTCTGTTCTTCACATTTATCTTTCACAAGGTGAGTGTCGGTGAGCACCTGCTATCAGGTTGTTTTCATGTAGTCTCTTGCTATCAAGAGATTCGCTTCTGCTCATAAAACATATCATCGCTGTAATACCTCCTTTGCTCGAGCGTTCCTTCGGGACGGCGGGTACTACCGTAGAGGGATTGCGTTGCACGGGTTGTTCGTCGTTTGTTAGACCGAAACCTCTGAGCCGTTGCTCATGTTGGGCGTTCGACTTCATACTCAACGTGATGCTTTCTCTCGCCAGGTCAGAGTACTTTAGCCATTCAACGAAGGTTAGTCTTTATGATATGGAGTAGAGTGAAATGTAACTCATCAGATGTCCCTTCAATGATTGTTCCCATGATAAACGTTGACTAGGCAAATGAAACGATTTTCATCTTTCCTTTTCAGGTATTGAATTCTGCGTTGACAAAGTCTAATTAAACCTTATCTACCAAAATGGAGTTTGCGAAAATCGAAGAGTATCGCGTCTGTGCTGAGAAGGAGAGGAAGACGATTAAGCAATGTAAGTTTTTGGGCAATGGGGCAAGGATGAGGTACAGGTTGTGCTAATAAAACTCTTTAACTAACACCATTAGGTTTGCATGTGTGTGTGTGTTGAACGTAAGAATTAATTTTCATAAACCTCTAAATAACATCAAGAGGGTAGGAATCAGGTCCTTATTAATTTTCAATGAAAATCAAGACCCCTAACCTCTCCCTACTCCATGATTTTCAAAACCGAAACTAACATTTCGAAAAATACATTTTGATGTGTTTAGGTGAAATCTCCCACCACCCTCTTTTCTTCCGTTTCAGTGCAAGAATCGTTCGTCAATGGGGAGTCCGTCCCTGTAGAAGCAATCGGACAAGCCTACGAGCGACTTGGGAATGTGTAAGTATCTTGATGGATTAATGCTGTCATGTTTTAGCACTTCTGTATCCGTATAGTTCATTCTCCATCATTGTTGTCTCCGCAACCTCTAATCTCATCTCTTTTTCCTCTCTACAGATTTGGCAAGGCAGGAGAAGTGGGAGGAAACCGCGAGGCGGAAATACCGCGAGGAATTTCCGGCCCTACCTTCCCGCTCCACCACCACTGCCAACCAAACAACTCCCTACCATCCATCGACCTCGACCATTGCCGCACCTCCATCGCCGCCAGCACCGATACCTGCGCCAGTCCCTGCTCCTCGCCATCACGTCCCTCCGACACCAAAGCCAATGACCCTTCCACCCTCGGCTCGTGTCCCTCTCCTGCCTCCTCCGCGTCCATCCTTGCTGCCGGAGTTACAGTCTTTAGATGGTAAGTAATCGTGATTGGGAAATAGGGGGATAAGCCTTCAAACTAGAAATGTTGATCATGTTACTAATCTTTTTTCTCTTTTTCTCAACAGATCTGGCGGCCTACCTCCTGGACGGTGACGTTCCCTCCCGTCCCATCATCATCCCAGCATCGCCACCACCACCTGCAGCGGCCGACCTCCCTCTCCTCTCCGTCAAGTCGGTGGAGAGATTGGAGCAGGAGGAGTTGGAGATCGTCGGAGAGGAGAGGGAGATTGCAATCGAGGAGGAAGGTGTGAGGGAGAGAGAAGGACCTGCGGCTCGACAGCTCAGCTGTACGGACTGCGGGCAGGTTTTCTCGAGGCCATTCTGCCTTCGGCGACACCGGCATTCTCGCTGCCCAAAAGCGAAGGGGGAACTGGAGAAGACACGCCGACCGATCCCTCAACGGCCCAAGTGTGAAGGTTGTGGACGCACGTTCTACAACAACACCAACTTGCGAGTCCACATCGAAGGCGGTTCCTGTGGCAGTGTGAGGCAACCACCGACAACAACAGGTAGGAAGCATTCTTCATCGCACGTCGGCTTTTCCTGTTCTTCGTGTCAGAAGACCTTTCCTACAGAGTTTGTTCTTTCTTCGCACACACTGTCACACTCATCCCACTGAGCTTTACACTGACAACAACGTCACTCTAAGGCTGAGCAAGTTTTCCCTTGAGAGGCTCGTTCGCGATTATCAGTTAGAAAGCTCTGAAGCTGTGCAGGACATTCATCCTTTCTTGATGAATCATATAGGCTTAATTCATCAAATGTTGGCGAGTTTAGATAGATTTTTACTTAAGGGCATATTCTATCTCACTGCTCGTTTCAATAAGGTAGACAGTAGCACGGGAGAAGTAGAGTCCACTGTGACCATTAGGATAGCCTCCTGTGCTGCTGATCTCATAGGTGATGTAAACGAGTGGGTAGAGAGACATGCGACCTATCTCGTCAACAACTTAAATAAATTTAATGAAAGAGACAGCGGTCTGGTCTTTGATGGGATAGAGAAGGTAGACATCAAAATTAATCTTTTAGAAAATTTACAAGGGAGCGGTTGTTTCACCCTCCCCAAAGCACTGGCTGACAAAAAGGCTGTCATCAATGTAGAATGTCAGTCCCAGTGTTTCAAGTATGCCGTCCTCTCCATTCTTCACTACATGATATAAGGGTGCATCGTGAACGAATCACTCACTATCGTCAATGGGAGGATGAGCTTAGGTTTGACGGGTTAGATGTCAACACATTAGACTTTAAAGGCATTGCCCAATTTGAAAAATTGAATAATATTAAGATTGTCATCCATCTCTGGGAAAAAGGTCTGAAGGGCGTTAGGTATAATAATCGCCAAAGTAACTTCGACCGGGTTGTCAACCTTCTCCTAGTCTATAGCGACAACCACCCAGAATGGCATTATTGTGGCATTCCTAAAATTTCAAAGTTATACCATCATCAAACTACATATAGGAACAATTTCTACTACTGTGATCGCTGCACACGACGTTTCACATCGAAACGATATTTTGAACAGCATTACGAGTGGTGCTCTCGAGGTAAACTTCAAATGGAAGTCATGCCCAAAGATTTTATAGATATGAGGAAAACGGCAATGAGCTCAGTCCCATATGTACCATCTATGCGGACATTGAATGTTATATTGAACAAGAAGACCTAAGTCATGAGCCAGCAGCCATTGCCTGCTATGAAGTCTGGCATCCATATTATAGGAACCAAAATAAGATGCATGTGTGGCAAGGCGAGGAGTGCGTTGAAAACTTCCTCAACTTTTTAGATAGGAAAGCCCGTTTTCATCAACGCTATGAAACGGAGCTGACTAGGAAACCCATGTGCTTCACAGAAGCCGATAAAATCAAGTTTGATAGGACCACGGAATGTTCCCGCTGCTGTTCATCCTTTGATGATCAGCAACATAAGAAAGTGGGGGACCATTGCCATCTCAGTGGTAAATTTAGGTCTGCCTTATGCAGTAAATGCAATATGAAACTTAGGCTCAAACGGCGAACGCTCCCCGTCATCTTTCATAACTTCAAATGTTATGATGCTCACATCATCATTCGCCATGGATTCGGTAAAATGAAATCCGGGTCATCTAAAGTGATTGCACAAAGTAAGGAAAAATTTATGTGCATCACTGCTAAAGTCCAAGTAGATAAGACGGAGGGGAAGCCTGTCTTCTAGGACATAAAGTTTCTAGACAATTTCCAGTTTATGTCTTCTTCTTTAGCCGCGTTGGCTAATAATTTAGAAACACTTCCCCTCACTCAACATTTAAAGAAAGACTATCCCAACATAAGTGACAGTCTGATACGACGGAAAGGGGTGTTTCCTTATAGGTATTTTAGTTCAATGGACACATTGAAAGAAACATCCCTTCCGTCCATCGATAAATTTAAAAATGATTTGACGTGTGAGGACTGTTCGCCGGATGATTATAGGCATGCAGAGCAAGCATGGTTAGAATTTAGGTGTCGCACGTTTGGTGACTACATGCTTGCCTACTTAAAATTAGACGTCTATCTGTTGGCTGACGTGTTTGAGACTTTTAGGAAAGTCACATTAGAACAGGACGCCTTAGACCCCGTCCATTTTGTTAGTCTGCCGGGTCTGTCTTATCAGTCAGCCTTCAAGATGACGAAAGAGAGCATTCATTTACTGCAAGATGCAGAAATGTACACGTTATTTGAACGTGGTATTAGGGGTGGCTTGACATTTGTTAACAAACATGTTGTCAACAGCACCCAAGACATAGGATCGACCACGCATTTAATGTACATAGACCAAAATAATTTGTATGGGAGTGCACTCTCCAAGCCTTTGCCACAGTCTGACTTCCAATGGGTAGAGCCCCATGACATTGAACACTTCTCCAATCCAGCACACATCATGGCACTGGGAGATGAGGCCGACATAGGTTATTTATTAGAAGTCGACCTCATCTATCCAGACTGCATTAAGAATAGGACCGTTGATTTTCCTCTCGCACCCGAATCTGGCATAGTCAGTCCAGATATGTTCTCTCCCTTTATGGAAGAACACAATAAGCAGTATGAGGCGGAAAATGACTTAAAGTATAAAGCCACTAGGAAGTTGTTGCTCACCCAATTGAACAAGCAGCATTACATCGTGCACTATTCCATCATCAAATTCTATCTAGGTATGGGGATGCGACTTGACAAAGTCCATCGCGCTATCCAGTTTAGGCAGAAGCCCTTTCTAAAACCGTATATAGAATTTAATAGCAAGAAACGGGGTGAATCCAAGAATCCTTTCGAAAAGGACTTCTTTAAATTTAAGAATAATGCCCTCTTTGGCAAAGCCATGGAGGATGTAAGAAAGCGCATGGACTATCGCATCGTAACTGATCCGGAAGCGAGTATCTAGTTATGTCGCTCGCCGTTGTTTTGCCACCATGATGTCATTTCCGAAGACATCACTGGTTTTAAAATGTTAAAATCTAAAGTAGAACTTTGTAAGCCAGTTTATGTCGGTCAAGCTGTCTTGGATCACTCCAAGTTAGAAATGTACAAGTTATTTTACCACACTTTTAAGACATGTCCACTTCTCCAACGTGTGGAATTAGTAGGTGATACAGACAGCTTCTTCCTAGCTTTGACAACCACGAGCCAAGTCAAGCAGAAAGACATTTTAAAATATTTAGCACCCAAGTTTGATAGTTCCAACTATCCCACTGACCATCCGCTTTACTCTACCTCAAATAAAGCGAAGCTTGGCTGCTTCAAGGATGAGTGTGCCGGCAAACAGATAGAGGAGATGATCTTGCTTCGCCCCAAGATGTACTCCATGAAGCTAAAATCTTCAGAACTTTCTATAAAACGAGCGAAAGGCATCTCGAAGTCAATCGTTAGAAAAATGACACATAGGGACTATCAAGATGCCTTAGATTCTCTTAAAATCAAAAAAGTAGAAATGACCATTTTAAAATCACAGTCGCATCAAGTCAGAACAACGACGTTTAGGAAACGAGGTCTCTCAGCTTGGGAAGACAAGCGATGCTGGATGAGTCCTAATCACTCATTACCGTACGGCCATCCAGACACTCTTCTACCTCCACCCAAGAGACAGAAACTTTCTCCTCCTCCGTCCGGCGATGTCTGATGATGAATGCTTCCTCTCTGTTGTGGTTGATGTTTTGCTTTTTACTCCATGGCGTTTTCTATGGGATGTTGTGAGTGAGTGCCTTGGAACATGCGTCCAACTCCTGATTACTTCATATCATGACTTACATATGAGCTGGTTTTCCTGACGTTGTTTTCTCCCTGCACATGAGTGACTTTGTTTTCTCCATGCATATCAGTGACTTTGTTTTCTCCGGTGATGTGAGATATAAAAACTTTGTTTTCTGCTACCATCAGTATCAACTGCATGTGGCTGTGATGAAAATCGGTTGTGATAATGAATAACATATCATGTACGTACTGTGTTGTTTTCCTTTTGACATAAAGATGGGATTCTCACTCAATAGATAGAAGTAAAAGTTTTAATCATTTTGTAAGATGGGTAGGGTTAGAAATAAAGTTGATGATTGTTAAGTTAGAAATTAAGTTATAACCATATCACTGTTTGTAAGATAGGTGAAATATAAATGAAGTCATAACCATGTTAGAGTTTGTAAAGTTAGAAATAAAGTTGACGTTTGTAAAGTTAGAAATAAAGTTGATGATTGTAAAGTTAGAAATAAAGTTATAACCATGTCGCTGTTTGTAGGATAGGTGAAATATAAATGAAGTTAGAATCACTTCACTGTTTGTAAAGTTAGAAATAAAGTTATACCCATGTGACTGTTTGTGAGATAGGTGAAATATAAAATGAAGTCATAACCATGTTAGAGTTTGCAAAGTTAGAAATAAAGTTGACGTTTGTAAAGTTAGAAATAAAGTTGATGATTGTAAAGTTTGAATTAATGTTAGAATCATCTCACTGTTTACAAGATAGGTAAAGTATAAAATAAGTTATAACCATATCACTGTTTGTAAGATAGGTGAAATATAAATGAAGTTAGAATCACTTCACTGTTTGTAGACTTAGAAATAAAGTTGACGTTTGTAAAGTTAGAAATTAAGTTATAACCATATCACTGTAAGATAGGTGAAATATAAATGAAGTCAGAATCACTTAACTGTTTGTAAAGTTAGAAATAAAGTTGACCTTTGTAAAGTTAGAAATAAAGTTGACGTTTGTAAAGTTAGAAATAAAGTTGATGATTGTAAAGTTTGAATTAATGTTAAAATCATTTCACTGTTTGTACAGTTTGTAAGATAGGTGAAATATAAAATGAAGTCATAAGTATTTCACTATTTGCAAGATAGGTAAAGTTAAAAATAAAGTTATACCCATGTCAGAGTTTGTAAGTTAACATCCTCACCAGCGAATGTGACATCATGGCAATTTCTTCCGCTTAGGAAACATCAACCACTTTGCTGACTCATGTCTATAAATAGCTCTGACTCATGAAGGAGTAAGGCGTCAGTCATACGAATCTAATTAGTCTTGTTCAACCTTTTCACCGACATGTGTGGGCGTTATTTATCAGACAAAGCGATGGCGCCTCACGTCAGACAGCGTGACCTTCTCACCGACGAGTGTGTAGACATCATTTCATGTCTATAAATAGCGCTGACTCGTCATAAAGCGAAGAACCTTGTTGATGACCTTTTCACCGACAAGAGTGTGGGCGATAGTTCATTGCGATGACTCATTCAAAACACATCATGTGATTAACACGATTCTATTAACTGTGACTCATACAGATAACGAATTAAAGATTTAACAATGTCAGCTACTTTACTGATAAAGTAAACCAGTCATGATACAATGTCCGTTGTGAAACACTGCAATATGTACAGGATGCCACTTCCGAATCAGAGCAGCAGGAAAGAGTTCAGTTTCATAAAATATACAATGATTACTGGTTTTAATGTTGGCTAGATTCACTAACATCTTCAATTGAACAGACACTACTATATTCTTCAATGTCAGGGTACTCAGGCGGAGATGAGGCATGAGTGTTCGCATTTTCTTGACGACTTCGTAACACATGGACTGCATCACGAAATGAGAAAGGTTTCCTAGGACTTGGATTTTGCCGCAGCGAAAGATTTGAAGATTTCGACCGTTGCTCATGCGAATGACCAACATTTGCGGACGACCGCGATGATAGACTGAATCGGGAAGATGGGTATGCAACTGTTCTAAATCGATGTCTCTTCTGAGATTCATTTCGCGCATGGCGTTGATGATGCGGATGGGGAGCATGACTCACAAAAGACATGACGGTGGAGTGAACTTCCCTTTTATACTTTTCCCATGAGGGTTTTGGAATCACAATGTAGCAGTGATCATTATGTAGAACCATCTCTTGAATGCGAATAAATACAATGCCGTCTCCTACGTTAATGACACGACAAGAGTTGGATAGGATAGCGCGATGCAACCTTCGTAGATGAAAGCGTTCTAGAGTTATCTGAAGTTGACGTTTCGTATCATAAAATGTAACACACTGACTTTTCCATGATAACTGGAGCCATGCTGATAATTTCCACATGATTAAAACTTGAGTGAAGAAGGCTATGCCTAAGAAAGAAGGAGAGAGAGTCATGTTTATGTGTGGCATGGTGAGTGTACATTTTCTTTCTTGATACGGTGGCCGTTAGGCCGTGGTCTCATAAAGACCGATGGGGCGTTCTCAGTGTGTGGAGTGTTACTGTAGTTGATCATCATCAACATGGACATCATTTTTAAAGGTGATGGAGACAAGATAGGGATTCAACGTAAACAACCTTCCGTCCCTGCGCGGACCCATGTAGATGGTTTGAATTTTAATTTCGAAGGAGTAGAATCCTTTTCCCAAAATGGGGAGTGGTTTGCAATTGAGTAAGTCGAATTCGCTGCCCTCCTTTTCATGGATGATGAGACAGTGTCTATCCATATGCACATACATGTATCGTCTTTCCATGATGAGAACTTGTGGCCGCTTCCATTGTGTCGAACAATTTCTTTGGGAATGGTGAGATTTTCTTTCAGGAATGTTTCAAGAGTATTGAATTGTAACCGTGTCCAATAGTCTAACGGCACACACACGGCCAGTCCATACTTTGTTGACATAATCTTTAGATAATCTATCCGTTGACTTGGAGTTTTTATGGTTACGGCTTCTCCATGATGAGTTATCTTTTGATTGAAAGCATTTTTACCCGATGCTAAAGTAAGGGAGTTCAGTGTACCCAGTGCGAGAGCAGAGGAGTTGATGGCTTCGAGCAACTGCATGGTTAGCGCAAGGACGGAAATGATTGCCATGCTCTCAATCGTCCGTTTTATAAGCAGACCTAGCTCCAATCACATACGTTTCCCTTTTCTCGTTTTCCCAGTCTTTGTTATGTGACAAAGAGTTATCGCATGTGAACTTTTGACTGCGTGGGTGGAAACCTTCCCTCTTACAAAGTCGTTCTAGTCCTCACAAAGACTTGAGTGGCAGGCCCCTTCTAGCGAACAAAGAAGCATTCATTTATCTAACAAAGAGCCCGATAGTAATGCACAAAGCGCAATGACTCATGTTATGACACGTCCCTTTTCTCGAACAAAGACGCATTCATTTATCTAACAAAGAGCCTGATAGTAATGCACAAAGCGCAATGACTCATGTTGCTCTATACACCATTACAAAATACTCAGTGAAAAGAAATCTTTATTGCATCTACACAGTGTGTCGCGCATCAAACAAAGTCGTGGATGTAAACACACTCAGTTGAATCATGATATGTTTAACAACGTATGCATTTCCTTCCAACGTCTCTTCTATTCTCTCCATAATATACTCCATATGACGACCATAAAATTGATCACTAAGAGTAATCCATTCTGTGCAATAAGATCCAAAACGAAGTGGTTTTTGCAAATCTTTCAACTCAATATAAGCAATGAGTCTACCCCTCACATCTTCAGGTTGTAAACCCTCCATCAATCTTTTGAAGAGAGGAAGGCTTTCAGTGAGAACTACTTTCATATCATTCATCTTCATTTTAAATGTAAGTTTCCAATCTTGTAAAAATCCATCGAATCCTTGTTGATCAAGTGTCAAATGACACATGTGGTTACTTAAGGTACGATGCGCCATCATAAACGTTGTAACTATAGATTTCACATTGCTTCAATGACTTCCACTATGAATAAAACAGAAATAACAATAATGTTCCACTGTAAGTTTATTCAACACCAGACAAAATTCACAAGTACAGAATACACTTCATAAAATGATCATCATTCATTCACAAGGAGTAAAAACATGTTTTACATAGACCCATGCTGTTGACAATAATATAGATACAGTTCATAAACGTCATAGAGACTACAATGCCAGCGTGAAGAGAGTTTTGCAATGTAGGTAGCTTTATTTCTAGTATTACAATGAGATGGTGGTCTGTAAAGGTGATGTCTCTCACCGAAACATATTGCCATGTCAAAAATCATTTCATCTCTAAACTTCTTTTGATCACAATGCATATGATAGTCTTGTCTTACACGATCTACCCAACATGGTAAATATAAATTATCAATGTGCAACTGAAGTGTTGCTTCTCGTTCAGAATCATTTCCTAATATTTTAACAATATGAAAACCTGATAACCACCGTTTGAAATCACTTATCAAATACGTTTCATTTACAAATCCAATATGAATAAAAATAGAAGGATCAAGTCCATGCACATGACGTCGTGACCATTCGTCTTTGTGTGGAGGACAGTAGGCAAATCTATGATATACACTAACAACAGTTTGATCACTTTCTCTCATTGCAATGGCACTCAATTCCTGCATGGGTGTTCCCTCACTGTCTATGAAGATGACAACCTACAATATCAAAAAGACTTCATTACAAAATAATACATTGAGCAGGAACTTTACAAGGATGTCTGTCCTTTACATAACAAAAGATACATACAACATGATGACAATGTTTTATTTGAACATAACGCGCAAGGCCGCGTTTTCCACATTCACTACATACTAACTGATTACAATACTTAAGATTTCTCTTTGGTGGTAGCACCATCTTTCTTTGATGTGCGACGACGTTTAGGTTTAGTGACAGGTTCTTGACACTCTTTGACACAAGAATCAATGACTTTCTCAATGTGATCAAGTCCTGTTAACTCAGGTTGATGATGAATTTGAGCAATGCGCAAATTGAGAGAAATCAAATTCCCGTCAGATTGATGAGGTCCCACATAAACAGCATAGTCCGGCAGCCAGAGCGAGTTTCCGCAGGGAACGAGGCCGAAAGTGAGACTTTCACAGAATGATGTGCACCCTATGCCTACTACGAATCGACGCGTCTGCCGAGTTCTATTGAGTTCCTCTTCTTGTCAGACAGAATCAAAGAAAAACACATGTAAATCCAATGGGATGCAGATTGCAGTTTTTTACTAAAACGAAATTTTGTATGTTTTCTCTGATTAAACGAAAAGTACTAACCCCAGAGTCATAATTTTTGGCATGAAATGTCTTCAGGTCATTTCCTATGATGTGCATGTACTATTATCATGCATCTGATCGGCAATGTATGTGAGAATTTGGTTGAATGTGGATAAAGTTGCTCAAAACGTCTATGTTTGCCGACAGTAAGAGGCTCGCCAAATCTAAATGTGATTAGCTTTATAGACAGGGGAGCATGAAACTGAAAGGAAATGACCTGAAGACATTTCATGCCAAAAATTATGACTCTGGGGTCGGTACTTTTTGTTTAATCAGAGAAAACATACAAAATTTCGTTTTAGTCAAAAACTGCAATCTGCGTCCCATTGGATTTACATGTGTTTTTCTTTGATTCTGTCTGACAAGAAGAGGAACTCACTAGAACTCGGCAGACTTGCCGATTCGTAGTAGGCATAGGGGTCATAGTAGGCATCATTCTGTGAAAGTCTCACTTTCGGCCTCGTTCCCTGCAGAAACTCGCTCTGGCTGCCGGACTAGCAGGCACCTCAATATGAAATGAATAAAAGCCTGCACCTAGCGATGACAATTCTGTTTCAACTGACTGTTCAACTGTCACTCCTGAAGTGACTTTACAATACTTGCTTTGTAAAATATAGCAGCGAGTGCTGCGATACAATGGTTTATAATAAGAAGTTTTCTTTTCTGGCCACAACTGTAATAGTTCAGTAGGAATAAGAGCCTTTTGCCTCACAAAGTCTTCTAAAATGTCAAGCTGCTGTCGCAACCAATTATCAATAGGGATACTCAGGTTTTGACCGCAACTATTTACTTGCGTATCCACTTTTGGTAAGTATACCGCCGGCGTTTGAAGATAGAGTCGAACACCGTTGTAGCGCACTTGTTGTTTGTAGGTAGGATAGCCGTGAATTACCTTTTCAATTTTCGGATTCCACAGCTCGAGATGTTGAGGATTCAGTGATGCAGCAGTTGGAGTAGGATTCATGGCCATGGCAGTCTGTAACGAAAGAATACCACTAAGTACATTCATGATCATCAGAGAAAAGAAAATTGTTAGCTTAGCAGTGACATATGAGGTGGCCCTTAAGATGACCTTTTGGAGCGTTCACAGGATTTAAAGCTTATCACCAAAGTCTAAGTCTTCGTCATCGTCCAGTAAATTAAATATCTTGGGCTTAGGACCCGAATTGAGTTTCAATTCCCTAAAAGACTTAAACGTAAACCGTCTAGGTGGTGGTGGCGGTGGCGGTGATGGTTCAACAAAATAAGCTTGTACAATCATCGGTCATACACTCTCCTGCGTCTCTCTTCTAAAATGCTGGTAAGGTTTAGGCCAGACAGTCATGACACTCACTTGTAAATTTGCAAACAGGATTGATCAGACAAAGTTGAGACGGAGGATGGCTTCAGCAACTCACACACGCTTTCCAAGTCAAGAGAATGAAATGAAGAGAAAATGGGGAGACATCTGCTTTTATAATCTGCTGCGAATCCACATTTGACACTATGTGAGCCAATCAGAGACCTACGTTTCTCCCCTGACTTCGTTGCGGGAGGGAAAAGGAGGCATGCGGACGTCTGACTCATGAATGCTTTTCCCAAATCTTGTAGTCGAATCTAGTTTAACACATTGAGTTGAATATGAATGTGTTTTATGCGACATAAGAGCAAGTTGGATCCACGCTCATGAAATGAATCTAGTCGAGATGCAATTTTCGCCATGTGTCGCTGATAGAAATCTTTGGGATCATGTATCGTCTCTGCAGAATAGGATGCAAAATGAAACAATACACGTTCACCTGCATGTTCATCAGTCACTTTCTCAAATTCAATCTCTGCAACTAATCGTCCTTTCACATCTTTATTCATCAAACTGTCGATGAGCTGTTGGAAAACGAAGTAACCTTTAGCGATAGCAAATTCTAAGTCTGCCTTTTCATGATTAAAGGAGATGATGTAGTCCCTAATCACACCACGAAGACTTTGTCGATGAAAACGTAGTGAACAAAATTCATTCGTAAACTTTACTGCTTCTGTCATCTTCCTTCCTTTCACTTCGGAGACATAGCATGAATGACATTCAGGTGTAGCATGACACGCTGATTCCAAATCTGGTCTCTGTTTTCCCGTCCGAGGCTTGCTTCACCCGCTAGAGCGATTTTCATAAACATTCTAACTCTGTCGTTTTTCGTCAATGTCCAAAATTTCAATGTCTCACCCCTAAACGAAGGCAGATACGAACAAGCCATGTTTTCCACTGCATTTTTCTCACTCTTAGCTTTCAATTGAGCTGTCACACGAATTTCAACCTGAAACCTTGATAGAAGTTTGTTTCACATGATTCTGAACAACTTTGGTCTTTTCAACCAATTTGGTCAGTTGAGTCGTTGGGGGGGGGGGGGGCGGTTTTTTCACCAAAACTTCACCGACCCAACTTTTGACGACAAACACGATGGGATGGGTCTCGGAGCTTAATTCCAACATTTTGAAATTTTTTTTTCACGAAAAAATCCTAAGTGTCGAGACCACCGTAGTGAAACATTTTCGAAAAAATTTTTTGGACGAATTTCAACCTGAAACCTTGATAGAAGTTTGTTTTACATGATTCTGAACAACTTTGGTCTTTTCAACCAATTTGGTCAGTTGAGTCGTTGGGGGGGGGGCGGTTTTCTCCTCACGGACCCATTCCTCCCAACACATCCTTGGCGACTTCCTTCCAGAGGGGGGGGCTGAGTCAGCATGATGACTCATCACTGCACCGCACCGTCCTTGCGTCTGCAATGGGATTACTACTCTCGCTAATGAAATGAGCGGCTCATGCACTTGTTTGAATCTGTAAATAGTTTTACCTTTTTGCAGATATTATCTTCTAACTTTGAAAGCAGTTTGTAATTAAGTCTTTTCAGTTTTATCTGTTTACTGTCTTCTGTGCCACGTGCCTTGTAAACTGAGCTGATTTCAATGTGTGTGTGAACACGTATTGAAGAAAGATCTGCCTCTTTTATGTTACTTTCCGCTGATGATGATCATTATATGATTGAAACATGTCCGGTCAAAGCAGTTGTTCTTTCTTATGAGATATATGGGTCATTCCACGACGATTCACCCAATTTTGTGGAAACTTTTGTGGCTCATTTTTGGATATATGTTAACTATGAATGAGAAAACACGAAATCTGAAATATTAGCTTCCAATTTTGAATATAGCGGGATCTAGAGCTATTTTTAGAGATTTATTTTTTTCCAAATTTTTGAAATTCTCAAAATTTGAATTTTTACGCAGCTGTAACTTTTTTCTGTAT
This sequence comes from Prostheceraeus crozeri, assembly GCA_907163375.1. Classification (NCBI taxonomy): domain Eukaryota; kingdom Metazoa; phylum Platyhelminthes; order Polycladida; family Euryleptidae; genus Prostheceraeus; species Prostheceraeus crozeri. The sequence continues at coordinate 316,655 of CAJQUW010001872.1, forward strand.
GTTCGTTGCTCAACCTAACTTTGCATGCAGCATAAGTTTGGTATAAAGGAATTCCTCTATGAATTCAACGGCTAACTGGCATGTAGAACGGAGCTACATAGCTCCAAAGATGGTGATAAAATCGGGTCCGCGAAAAAACACAAAAAAATTAAACTAATCTCACAACTTTCTGTATTCTTGTTACCTGTAATAGCCATGACAGGGTGTCCACGCTACCTGGAAAACCTTGAAAACCTGGAAAATGAATTTTGTCCAGTCAATCCTGGAAAACACCTGGAAAATGAAATGTTCCTTGGAAATCCTGGAACACACCTCGAAATTTTGAGACTAATTAAAGCACTTTCTGGGATCCTGATGAATCAATACTATCGAGTCAGCTTTCCTTTGTTTGGTGATTCTCTCTGGGTTCACCAAGCCTTGAGTTAGAAATAAATCGCATATCTTGGTGATAATCTGTAGCAGAATTGTTAATTCAAGATTTGTTGCTAGTTCTGATCTGCCAGACATCTTTAAAAATGACATGATAATCTCAATAAACCCTCGAACATTTCAAAAAACCGCCGTACATTCGTTTTTAACATGACCTTGATTTTGATTGGAAAAATGATTAATATGATTTAGTTTTTAACACTAAAAATTGATATGATTCTGATTTTGTAAAGTTTAGTTATTGAGAATCCAGGAATTTCATTATCCTGGAAAATGGTTTTCGAGATTCTATGGACACCGTGGGAAGATCTGTAGCCGTTCCCGCGGTCACTAGCAGGAACGGGTGTACCTTCAGGTCACTAACACGACCTTGTTTATCATTCAACAAGGCCAACGCACACACGACAGGCTGAAATGTTTCAGCGAACGAATCACGGCAAATATGTTTCCTTGCCGAAGTGTCGTATGATGATGATAATTGCGTTCTCTTCGTCGAATAAAAAACATAGCGCATGTTGTGATATTATAGATTAGTTGACACTGACAGCGGCCATTTTGTTTACTAATGTGTGTTTGATTTCAATATTCTTTAATGTTGTAATCAAGCACTTTTTATGTTTTAAATTGTTAATTTCTAAAATGTTGTGATTATCGGTGGAACCACTTCATATAACAATCTAGAGTGTCATTTGACTTAAATCGCATTTTAGAAATCAAGTGGTTATTTTATTATCATGAGATATGAGGAAGGATTCATGGGGGCAAGATTTTGATAGAGCAGTTTGAATTTTGTAGACACAGCGCGTTAAATTGCATCAAACATCTGATTTCCACGACTTGCATTTCCGCCCGATTCGAAAGGGATACAGACTGGCAACACATCCATTAATCCAAAACTGTCGAAAAGGAAATGCGCAAACCACCTTTCCGTATGTGTTAGCGATAATTTCCATTTTCCAGTTACTCGTCATTATCATTTTTTTTTAAAAAAGAGCTTAACGCATGAATACTTTGCTAGTTTAGGAAGGCGGATCAGAGTGGGAATTGGTTACAAATAATATCGGTAGCGGTTGCTGCTTGCATCAGTATCGGTCAATTGCAAGTCACGTATTTTCACAGTGCGACAAGTAATGAATTTACAAATTCAGTTCGGAGTTAAATGCAAATGTCTTTGTTTCCTGGCGATCCAGATGCTTTGCTATGTTGGTTTATGCGCACCGTATCACACGTATTCCTGAGAATGTCTTCATAAGAGTGGGTAGACGTAGATGCGCGATCACATAACTGATAAACAACTTTGTCCATGCCATACCGATAATTATGTCGTCTTATTGTCCAAGAATTATGTCTACAAGTAGCTACATGAATTGAATTGTTACAGAAACGTATTTTCCAACACTATTATTGGTGGGAAAGAGTTTCACCCAACCCATCCTTCACATTTGGTTTGCGTATCTATCTGATTATCCTTTATCTTTCAGCCTGAAAATGCAAACCTTATCAGATACAAGATTCCACTACCAGCTGATGCCCCACCTACCGCCAAACCAAGAGGTAAGATGCTCTTGAAAACAAATCAAAAAACGGTCGCAAAAGAATGCTCAAAACAGCTTAAGGCGTAGATCTAATTTGAGTGCATGTATGTGTTTAGGAAGAATATAAATCCATGTTTTCATCTTATATGTAATTTTATTGTTGAATGTAAATGAATCAGCTGCCGTGATCATGCCCAGCGGTCTTGTGGCAAAAACCTTCAGTTGTCAACAACTGAATTTTCATTGAAGAAAGCAGTCCCCTTGCATAATTTATAGATGAAAAACGCCACAAAGATGTTGTTTGATGACATACAATCGCGAGGCCTTTCGTCCGGTTCCTTTCGTTCTGGCGAACATACCGGAATGACTTAACATGCATTGATCAATCATTTTAACTGAACATGTCACCTGATGCAAAAATGTACATGAGTTTGACATAGACATCTCTCATGAAAGCGCGCTACATCAAACAATAGAATCGAAGACAGACAAAGGAAAGACAATAAAAATTACCACGGTAAAGACAAAGTCAGGACGGAATCTTTCTGTGTGCATAAACGGGGTTGAAATGCAAGAATCACACTTGGAGATGGCGAGTAATAACACTCGCAGGAATGCGTGTAGAGCGTGGCGGACACTTGGCATCAGAAAAGATCCAGCGCGGCACATGCTCACCAACTCTCTCGCGCAGACATCTCCTGGTTTTCCCTATGTACTTACATCCGCAAGCATATTTGTATTTCTAAATTGCATTCACAAATGCGTTTGTTCTACACGCATTCCTGCGAGTGCTATTACTCGCCATCTCCAAGCGTGCTCATTAGATGTTTCGGGTGCTCGTGACCGTGTCACAGTATTGTACCGCTCCCAGTATTTTATGAGGCTGCGCAGTGCGCATATGAGAGGCTCCACTTGTTATTAAGTATTTCAACCCCGTTTATGTACACAGAAAGATTCCGTCCTGACTTTGTCTTTACCGTGGCAATTTTTATTGTCTTTCCTTTCCTTTGTCTGTCTTCGATTCTATTGTTTGATGTAGCGCGCTTTCATTAGAGATGTCTATGTCAAACTCATGTACATTTTTGCATCAGGTGACATGTTCAGTTGAATTGATTGATCAATGCATGCAAAGTCATTCCGGTATGTTCGCCAGACGAGAACCGGACGAAAGGCCTCGCGAATGTATGTCATCAAACAACATCTTTGTGGCGTTTTTCATCTATGAATTTTTATTGTTTCTCTGCAGTTAGAGATAATTGCAAACTAAAATTAAATAGCAGTAACTTTTAGAGAGCCTATAAGGTTTTCTGGGAGTTTTGAATTCATTCAATTACTCATATCTCAAGTAATATGATATTCGATAATATTTGACAAGTCTATGATTAGCCCACAAATCCCACAAATTTCAGGATAACAAACAAAACCCGACTCCAAATTCAAATCCCTGATGTATGGACAAAATCATAAGTTTTTTCATTAAAACGTTTAGGAAGAGCAATTCATTTTCGCTCACCGCCATGGTAAAAGTCATACTCTCATGAAAATGATCAAGCTCATTAAAATAAGCTTTTTTAATTTGTCGTCATTCCATTTCCATATAATTAAACAGTCATCAAGAAATCGTTTGCAGTTAATAAATATGCCTGTAGCAATATATCTGTATTTCCCACAAGTTGGCAGCAGTATCCTTTGATTTGATTTCTAAAAATTACGAGGGTTAGGGTAGCGAAAATAGGCGCCACCGTAGTTTCCATGGCTGTGCCTTTGATTTGTTCATCATGATTTTCTCAGGGCGGCAACTCTTCTGGTTTCAACTGGATTTCCGGTTTTTTTCAAACTCAGCAGTGAGAAAATGTTTTGCCAAGGAAAAACAATTCGGATTTTGAATTATTTTAGATTTTGATGGGGCCCGTTTGAGATTTTGAGGGATCCCTTACAGATCGTGAGGGGCCCTTTAAGATAATGAGGGACCTTTTTGAGATTCTGAAAGGGCCTATTGAGATTGTGATGGGGCTCTCTTGAGAATATTGGAAGTGGCACTTAAGGATCCAGTGGGGCCCTTTTTATTCAGCGGAAGGTCCCTTTAAGATTGTGAGGGGCCCTTTTGAGATTGTGAAGAGCCCCCCGTACGAAAATAAGTTTGCAATTCATTAATGTTTCATGTAATGAACATGTAATGTTTCATTAATGACTAATGAAATTTCAGCATTTCATGATAAAGCATTAATGAAAATACTAATGGTTCATCTAATGAAACATTGATGTAAGGTTCATTAATGAAAACTGCAATGCTTACTCTCTTACTCTTACTCCACGTTTAACGTCCGTTGAATCCCATCTCCTGGGGCTGGACGGCTGATGGCTCTCCTCCATTCATCTCGGTTGGCAGCGAGTTCTTCGGGGATTCCTATTTTCTTCAGATCTTCTGAGACACATTGACGCCATGTTCTTCTTGGTCTTCCGACGGCTAGACGCCCTGGGACTTCCATGCTTTCCACTCTGCCCAAGCAGTTTCCCTCAGCTCTCTTTACATGACCGAACCATCTCAGACGCCCTCTTCTGACCCGATCTTCCAGCTCCTTCAGACCACACATTCTTGCCATTTCCGCACTTGATCTTCTGTCGCTCCATTTTACTCCTGCCATGTATCTCAGCATTCTCCGATCACATGCTCGCAATAGTTCAAACAACTTCTGTGTCAAGGACCATGTTTCTGAGCCATACACAAGGACAGATCGTATGCAGGACTCATACACATGAGCTCTGGATCTTAGGGGGACACTCCTGTTGTTCAGAAGGCTGGCTAACTCTCTCCATTTGGACCAAGCACTAGCTACCCGAGCTCTCACTGCCCTTTCTACTCCATCTTGGCTGTCCAGCGTATCTCCGAGATAGCAAAAGTGGCTAACCTCTTGTATGCTAGGACTACCATCAATTTTTACAGAGTCGTCTGTCGGAATATTGGTTGTATTTGCGCTTCGACACTTAGGGCATTGGAAATGTGTCACTCCCACCAGAGTTACCAGATTTGATTGTTTCTTGCTGTTTCTTCCCTGTCACCATAACCTTCGTCTTCTCCAGGTTAACTTTCATTCCCCTCTTCTCAATGCTGCTTTTCCACCCACAAAGCAATTGCTCCACATCGTTCTTCGTTTCAGCAGTCAATACGATGTCATCAGCGTACAGGAGCTCCCATGTACCCTCGCCTCGACACTCCTTGGACAGTTCCTCCATCACAGTGGTAAAGAGAAGAGGACTGAGTGCAGAACCTTGATGGACTCCTACCTCTATCATAAACTCCTCCGATGTGCCTGCCATGGAGCTTACCTTTGACGTCGATCTCTCGTACAGTGACATCACAGATGCTACGAGGCCTTCTGGAATCCCTTGACGTCTTAAGGCCCAAGCTATTACTTTTCGTGGAACACTATCGAAGGCTTTTTGAAGGTCAACAAAAAACATGAAACAACCTTTTCTGTTTCACACAGTTCTTATCTTGCAGCTGCCGCAGAATGAAGATCGCATCGGTCGTCGACTTTCCAGTGCGGAATCCAAATTGCCGCTCGTCTATTTGTATGAGCTTCTTCAACCTCATTTCGAGAACCTTTTCGAATATTTTCATACCGTGTTCAAGCAGCCGTATTCCCTTAATTTCCACATTCCATCGCATCGCCTTTACCTTTGTAAAGTGGAATAGTTACGCTGTTTTGCCATGATGGAGGTACTTTTCCTGAGAACAAAATACTTTGGAAGATACCTATCAACACTTGAACCGCAGTTTCACCTGCTCCTTTGATGAGCTCAACCACCATGCCGGATGGTCCAGGAGCTTTCCCACTCTTCATGCTCGCTATAGCATGCCTTATTTCAGCCTCCGTAACTTCCTCCAGGGGACCTTCCGTCACTTCGTCATCTTCTGTCTCAAAGTCATTTTGCATATTGAGCAGATTTTCGAAATATTCCTTCCATCTTTTACTGATCTGATCCTCAGTTTAGGGTTGCCAAAAAAAATGTTTTTTTATCCATCATATTTTAAATATGTTTTAAATATATTTAAAATATGTTTTTTATGTTTTTTTATTGATGGGAATTGCAGCAGTTCTTGTAAGCTATAGCTTCATGAATTTGTTTTTTAAAGACCTAATGAATGAAAGGAAAGCATAATATAATACTTAAAAATCCTAAAATAATGTCATTCAATTTGCTATGATCGCTGCATTGTGTTATACTGGATGTCGGAATGCTTGTCATTTCGTTTTTCATTTATTCTGATGCACGGGTTCATCTTTTAAGTTATTAAGAAGCCAGAAAAATTGAGTTTTAATAAATGAAAATACGAAACGAAATGAGGAGAACGACGAAACGATGAGAGATGATGATCAAAAAGACAAAGTGATAATGGAAAACTATATTGCCAGTATGCAAAAGAAACAAAACAAAAGTTAGCAAAACAATCGTATCGCATGGATGAAATTACAATAAAGCAGTCATTCATGATGATGAATATTCACTCAACCAACACACTAGTATCACTCAACATCACTCAACATACTCAACGTCACTTTCATCATCTGCATCAAATGGGAGGCAATCGTCAACAAATACTTTTTGAAGTCCCATGTTGCATGTTATCTTCATTAGCTTCGTAACTTTTTCCAAATGTAGTCTATTCCGCGTCTTTGAATGAATGAAATTCATCTTGCTATTGATCCTCTCCACGTTTGCAGAATGAGGCACAATAGAAAGAATTCTGTTTGCTACATGAAACAGTGGGGTGTCAGCGAAAAATGCAGACCACCTGAAAGATAAGATGGTCATGTTTATATTCCGACTTTTCATGCTCGTTTAAAGTACACTGTTAACATATCGCACTAAGAAGAAAGCATTTAAGACTGCAGGAATATTTAAAAAAATATTAAATAATCCCCATGTAATATGTACACAAAGGGAACGTTAACTTCCGTTAACTAAGAAATATCGATACAAATTCCCATGGACACGATGTGTCCAGCTGTACTGAGAAGCCACATACATGTACACAACACTGGCATTCAAATTTGATCTATCCTGATAACAAATGTCGTTCAAGTGGTACCTCTAAACAGAATTTGCGTAGTCATACTTTAACATAGTGAAACACACTCCTATCAAAATTTCTACGTACAAGCTATGCTGTGTGCTCAATGATTGACTCCTGATAATTTATACGTATTAGTAAAAGTAAGGCGCACAGATGGAACACAAGTAACAGAAGAAAAGCAAAAGCAAAATGTTGAGCCTGGGGTCAGATAGACCTAATTAGAGGTATACCGCGTATGAAGTTCTTGACTTTGATATAATCTTGACTTATCCTTTGCAGTTACACATGTTTATCTCACTAATCAAAATATCCATTAACAAAATACGTGCATGCATTGTGCATGTTTCAATACGCAGCACTATACCTCTTCAATGCAATAAAATTGATTGACATATGGTTTAAGATTATCTTTGGAAGATGACTCAGGAAAATATTTCTACCAATAGACAACCACATGGGTCAGCTACGCAAGCTTACCAGGTAAGCGGGTGCATATTGTTGTGATATTTCAGTATAGTATCAGACGCTGTAGTATCGTCAGGTGCTACTGCCGTCCAAATGAAATCGGATGAGAATCGCCCAGTCTTAGTTCGAAACTCGGCGAGTTCGGTCATGACATTCGTTGGGTCAGTTGAAGAAGAGTTACTCCATTTTTTGATCAATTGAATTCCAGACAATATTTGAATACAGTTCAAGTCTTGTCCTCTTCGATGAGGGTCCAGAATATTTGCAGCATGTAGAACACCACTCTCTCCTGAAATGAACTCCTGACGATTTTGTAGTTTTTGTTTGAACGAGTTCTCATCACAACTACTGAGGGGAGACTGACTCAAGGCTGAATTATCGATAAGTTCTGCATTTATGGCCCTCAATCCACATGGAACCAGAGAGGCACGAGGAATGTTTGATTCAAATACAGCAATCCATCGACTGATTTCTGACACAACTCTCATCGTTGATTTGACACGATTCCACAGAATATCAGAGGGAAGGTCGCGCTTGACAGGGGCCACCTGCGCTTGAACATGTGCGTCATCGTTAACACATAATCTCTGAAGAGGTGCACGATTTACGTCAAGACTTTTCAAGGATGCTTCCCATGATAACCACCTACAAAAGATTAACATGGCTACACCGAAGATCTGTTTGACTATTATTAGATTGCGAAAATCCTATTACGAAAGTTGATCAAACAAGAGTCGAAAAGTCATGGACTGGCATAGATGGACACGAAGCAAACAAATAATAAAAAGTAGGTCTATACTTTGATTAATTTTAAAAATTAAGCAGAACTTGTTTGATAAAGCCGACTTAAAGGTAAAAATTCGCAATTAGAATATCTATTTGCAACAATTGTGCGTCGATACGGGAGGTTCATTTCAAGATAAGTTGTTTCCAATTGCATAGAGAATTACATAGTAACTGCCTTCTATTTACGACTTTTATTCACCAAAAGTTACACGAAGTTAAAAAGTACCCGACGCGTTTCGTCCGAAGACAGTCTCAAGGTCCCTTGAAACTGTCTTCGGACGAAACGCGTCGGGTACTTTTTAACTTTGTGTAACTTTTGGTGAATAAAAAGTCGTAAATAGAAGGGAGTGACTTATCTATTTTCACTTTGATCGTTAGGCTTCCACATTTTAAGAACTTCAACTTTAGTTATATTAGCTGCTTAAACATATTCTTAAACACTTATCGAATTTAAAGCTTTAGATCAATAAATCAGCTATTCTTAGTTGATGGTCTTTATTTTTGGTCGTGCATTATTTATAGGGTGTCGTGTAGGATTATCAGAAATTAAACTGAGAACTTTTAGCACTTATTTAAGTCACACATATATAGCTATTGTAATGTAAAGTAACTCATGAAGTATACGAAATACAAAATTTTCAATCGATTACAAATAATTCATCTCACCGAGTGGCTACTGGCAGTTTGAGACTTTCGCGTAAGTCTTCTTCGATCGCATTTCGAAGAACTGACTTGTTATTAACAGTTTGAACAATTTGTCTCACTTGCTTTAAAAACGTCTCCAATAAAGGCATATTCATAAAGTCCTCTAACAGAACGTTGAGGCCATGAGATACACATCCAATCGCTGCCAAGTCCGGATGCTCACTCAACACGATCTTCCACGATGCTCGCATATTTGCCGCATTGTCGGTGACAAGAGCAGTGAAACATTCCGCGCCTACCGAGGTCATGCGCTGCAGAATTTCTCGTGCGATGACATCTCCAGTATGCCTTTCCCTCACAAAAACAGAGTCGAGAAACATGGGTTCAGGATCACAAACCACGAAGTATAATATATATGCTTGCCACAAACGTTCACCCAACCATCCACTGAAAGAGTCAGTTTTTGACTGGCTTTAGACAGACGAGTTTTTATTTGCGCATCAACCTCTTCAGCCTCTTGGTCCAGGAGTGGGCCACTGATCTCGTCGCGGCTAGGAACGCGGAAAGCCGGATTCAGCTGGCGAAAAAATTCTTTCCAGTTCGGGTTCGACACCAAGCTGAATGGAGCGCCTGATGAGTATATGGCCCTGGCCAGGAGTCTTTGTAATTTCTGCTTGTAGTTTCTCGCACCCAAGATGATAGTTTGACCTAAGGAAAGAAATGCATGATGAAAATTCATTGAAAAATCGAAAATTGAAGGGCTAAAACTGTGTTGTGCCGCCTACTATATATAGGATTAAGGGATACTTTCTGATAATTGCCCATAAGTGATGTTAAAATCAGTGTTGTGATAGAAAACGCCCACCACTTGTTAACTTGTGCAACACTGACGATACTCGTGCAATCCAAAAAAAATTGTCGGAGGATGATGAGTATGAGTATAAAATTCTACTGATCGAAATCGTTGGTCAAGCGCTTAAGCGAACTTTCAATGCTTTTCAGTCCTCTTCGAGTGCAACCCGTGTTTAACTTGCGATGAATCCACTGACCCTCATCGGAAAGATATGACAAGCACTATTTTATGCACCTATCGTACTATCCTATACTGTGTTATCATCTTGCCATGTAGGCCTTGAATGAATATTGCCGGTGAGTAAAATAGAAAACAAATGAGTCCCACTATTGACCGTAATTGATTATTCTGAAATATTCAAGAAGAATCACATGACCTACATCAGAATCTATTGAATATTGTGTGTACTGTCTACATTACACTTACTAAGTCTATGTTACACTTACTTTTCTTGGGATATAATAGACCTACTAGACAAGGCAATCTTGATATCAACTCACCTGAGAGGTAGATTTTGAGGAAGTCGGCTGCTGTTCATCACTTGGTGTCAGTGCTGCGGACTTCGCTGGTGGGGGCATTTCAGTTCCTGTCGCAGATCCACCAATAGCTATCTTCACAGCTCTTGGGATGGACATGCACTTTTGGACGAGATGTTCTGTCCTTTTGGTGGCACATTGCTTTGTTTCCCAGGAACAAAATTTACATGAGTAAGTTCTTCCGTCAGATTTTATAGTGAAATACTTGTTTGAAATGCTAGGCTTTCGCCCGCACACCCCAGCTTTTCCAACCATCGCAGCAACCTTTCGGTGACACTTTCACTAATCAAGTGAATTTAGGAGTTCACGTTGAAAATTGCTCTTGATTTTGATTGGATGCTTGTAATATCCAATTGTCAATTTCGTATGAGATTGAGTCACCGTCACATCAGCCATTCATCACGTGATGAATGCGTCATCATTGTGAGTCAAACTTAGCCGCATGCGGAGAAAGACTAGAACTTGTTTTTTACACATCCGCTGATGCTGGTGATTATCAGCCATAGCACCGCAGTTTTATACCTTGATAGAAGAGGTTATTATTGTCCACCGTTATAGAGTAAACTCAACTCTTTCTACTTTAGGAAAGCATGTTCTTCAAAATATTGAATTACTGACATTAAATACGCAATCATACATACACAAATGGGGTTACATCGTCTCAAAAATTGTGGATTGTTTATCGAAATAACAAAAATACTGACTTTACTACAGTATTACAGCAGTAAAAAACAATACCTAACAATTGTTAAAAAATAACATATTAAAAACAATGTTTTTTTGACCATATTTAAAATATATTTAAAACATATTTAAAATATATATTTAAAATATCATATTTTAAATATCGCAACCCTACCTCAGTTAGGATTATTTCAACGTCTTCGCCTTTGATATATCTTGAACCACTGATGTCTTTCCGTTCGCTCTTCATCTGTCTTGCCAATCTGAACATTTTCTTATTCATTTCATTTCTGCTCGTCTCATTTACCCAGCTTTTCCAAGACTGATCCTTCGCTACCGCCAGCTTCGACTTCATTTTGTAATCGGACCGATCTTCAACATTCTTTGTCGTCTACCACTTCTTGAAGGCTGCTCTCTTAGCTGTAATGGCTTCTTGCACCCTGGCGTTCCACCACCAAGTCTCACGGTTGAGCTGCCTACGCTTCCCATTTGTTTCGCCACATCGCTTCCTAGTAATGTATATCAGACCGTTCCAAGACAAACAAAAAAAAATAAAAAAATAAGGAACCCCAAAAATGCAAAAAAATGAATATATGACCGATTCAGGACAACTAAAAAAAATAAGATACCTCCAGAATGAGTATAGGAAATATTTCATACACTGAAAAAGAGTTTTATCAATAAAAATAATATTAAGGATAAAATTTAAAAAAAGTTCTAAGCTCGTTGTTTTTTTTTCATATACTGAAAAGAGGTTTCAAAAATATCACGTAGTCGAAAATTTACGTAGTCTAAAAAATATCACGTAGTCGAAAATTTAGGTAGTCTCAAAATATCACGTAGTCTAAAGTTTAGGTAGTCTAAAATATATCACGTGGTCGAAAATTTCACGTAGTCTAAAAAATATCACGTAGTCTAAGAATTTCACGTAGTCGAAAATTTAGGTAGTCTGAAATATCAGAAGATTGTATTCAAAATATTTATTAAAAAAATGGAAACCTCAAAAATGGAAGAAACTTCGAGAATGGAAGGAACTTCGAGACTATATCCTTCGTTATCACAATTAAAAACAAGTGAAATGAATAAAGAAAAACACAAAGATAGAGTACGTTATATGAAAGATAAGGAAACGCAACACAAGGAATTGGAATTGCTCGTGATGAGATCTCTTTTTCTTCTTACTCATCGACATAACTGACAATCGCACTTGACAATTGTTCTCGTGATGCGGCTAATTGACTGAGTCATCTGATGTCTATTCATTGCCTTTGTTGATCCGTATTATATGATATGTATATCATGCCATGACATTGTTCGTTTGGACAACTCAATTAAACTTTTGCGGAGCAGCGTGACTTCTTTCTCTCTCTCGATCCTGTCTGTTACAGGAATATTGTATTCACAATGACATGCATTCTTTAAAACAATTGTTTGTCTTGAATGAGAATAATTCCCGTATGCTTTTAATAGAATGACGTTGAACGCTAATGGAAATTTACACCAAAACCGTTCTGGGAGTCAGAGAAGGTGTCAGGAAGTTTGTCGACATGGCTGTCGATAAAAGTGCCGACATGGTTGTCGATAAAAGTGCCGACATGGTTCGACAATCGGTGTATTTTTCCATTCAAAACAATGTCGCATGAATTATTGTTATGGAAACTAAAATGAAGAGAAATGCTCATTCATTCATTCATTCATTCATTGATCCTCTCTCATATGTCTATTGTGTTTAGATTGTATTTGTTCTTTTGTTCCCATAGTGTGAATGTAATTTCACAACCCGCATTGAAGTGAAAATTAACGTTTTATTTGCGCTTGAAGGTTGTTACTTTAAAAGGATGTGCAGTTTATTGAATTCACTTTCTTGCAAACTAGTTACATTGAAAATTGCAGTTGTCTGTTTGTGCTGTTATTTTACAATGGTAGGAAATCGAGAACGCGATTTACGGTTGGAAACGAAGAAGCAGAGACTTACTGAAATAACAAGACAAATAACCAGACTCCAACCACGGAGTAAAATATTTTCTCACATAAATATGAGTGAAATTTTTCATAATCCGGGTGACTTACATGTCAATTATACAATTGATGAAAGAAGATTGAACTTAATAGAACGCAGACAGCAAGCGTACATTTCATTACAAAGAACTTTATTGCAAGAGGAAGATGAAGTTTTAATTGAAGAAACTCGCCAACGACCATCGTCCAACGTCCATCTAATCCACCAAGTAATGAGCAGGTTCTTTTACAAATGGAGGAAGAACGCACAGCGCAACAACCAACACATGCGTCGCCATCACATGTATCGCCATCAGGAGAAAACTGAATTCATTCTTGAAGGGAAATAGTGATTTATTTGATGCTATTATTGTTTCATCTCCAAAAGTGCTATTGAATTTTTTGTATTATTTTAGTAAATCATCACACCGTGTCAGCTAGTTATACATTTTTATTTCATTTAAAATGAATGGTGAAAATCCGACAGCTACACGTCACTTATCTCCTTCTGTGGGACTGAGTAACATAAGTGAACTATCTCCCAGAGCCTTTGGTCTCACTGAGTTCCTAAAACAATACGGCAAAGAAACCACGACAAATTTCGATTTAAATAAGATCGAAAATCAATTAGGAATAAAATATTTCCACGTGTTAATGAGAGATGAGTTGCAATTGATAAAAAATGTACCTGCAGTGAATTTTGTAACAAATCTCCATACATCAGAACAAAAAGGAGAGTCCGCGGGGAGAAAGAATACTGATAATGTAGAAAATTATTATTTCGATTCATTCGGACTTCCCCCTACAAATGAATTACTTATAGAATAACTTGGTAATGGAACATACAATACTTGTCAAATTCAAAAACCAGGAACTACTTACTATGGACAATTATGTATTTACGTTTTATGCAAATTGCAAAAAGGAGTACCATTTCTTGATATTATGTTGGAGCTAAAGGATACTTGTAATTAAAGTTTTGTCTTTTGTAATTCATTTTCATAAAATCTACCTTTGATTTCCTCATTATCTAAATCTTTAATTTCATATGTAATCGGATAAGCTTGATTTATTTTACAAACTTCAAATATCTCTTTAGTCCAATAACCAACAAGACCTGTTTCAAATTTATTTTTATATTTAAATATTCTAACTATATCTCCAATCTTAAATTTTGGCTTTCGTTTCTGTAAATTAGCATTACTTTCATTCTCATAATTATTTTCAAATATCTTCTTTCTTATCAAATCTGGATTTTCAGAGGCATTATTTGGAGTTTCTTCAATACTTGAATGAATCTTATTGTTATAATCATCAACAATTCCTGGTAATATTTTTAACCATTTCTGATTAGCTTGTTCTGTAAATTTCTCAAATAATATACTTTTTAACGTTCTATTAAACCTTTCTATTACTACAGCTTTTCCAGCATTTTCAGTGGAATAAACAGTTTCAAATATTGGCTTAACATTTCTATTGTAAAACTCAGGGCCTTTGTCAACAAACAATTTTTTTGGCTTTCTATTACTTTCTTTGAATATTTCTTCAAACGCATATTTAACTGATAAACCACTTTTATTCTTTAATGGCTTCACCCAAGCGTATCTAGTATACAAATCCATAACGGTTAATGCGTATTTAAAATCAGACTCATTCGGCATATGAATAAGATCAGCACTCCAAATATCATCTTTATTAAATGCTTTTTCCTTCAATAGATATTTCGGCTTGTAATGCTTTCTTTACGAACATTCTTTCAATTGTTTCTCTAAAGGAAGGATTTTGAATATTATCCAATTCTTCTATCATTTTCCTATCAGCTTTATGACGAGAGTTTAGGTCATGATTTCGATAAGCTAAATCGTGTCTATAAGATGCTGCATCAAGTATGTTTATTGGTTCTTCACCTGGTTTTTGATTATTATTCTCATCTAGTCTTATATCTAATCGAGTTCCTGGACCGGTATATGAATGACCAGGAAGATGTTTTTCTTTTGAATATTTACTCCAAATAAATCCAGGAAAGTTTTCTAATGTTTTTTGTATGTCACCTCCGGTGTGCAGCCGATGACCAGAATGTACGTTTAATAGATAATTCAATAAATCTAAATTCGCAATTTTTAATTTAATTGAATTTTCGGAATTTATGCAATTTGTAGAATTTGTAGAATACATTTAAAGATAAAAAATATTTATAACTTTACAACAATATATTTATAACGTTGTAACAATATATTTATAACTTTATAGCAATATATTTACCTAATCATACTAGGACTTAGATATATTCCAGAACCATCTTTAGTTTCTTTTATTTCTATTAAATCATCAACATTATGTAGAATGTTTTTGAGAACTCGTTTTCCTTCATCAACTAAATTTAATTTACTAATAAAATTATCTACTATTCCTTCACCCCTAGCAACTTTCTCCAACTCTCTATTATGACGTTTTTGGTCTTCTAATGCTGCCTTCTCTGATTTATTTTTATTTACTGCTTGGACAATACCAGCTTTCCCACCTGCAGCTGCTATACCTCCTATTATTAGTGGAATCAATAGGAGAATTCCACCATTCTTTTCTTGTAATTTAATATTCTCTATCATTGGTTTACTTATGTAATACTTTTTTTTGTTAATCGTAATAGTTTTAGGTGTATTTCTGTCAACAATGTTATGTAATTTTAATTCAACAGTTTTATCATTATTTCATTTCGCTTGCGACATTTTTAATAAAAAATTTTAAGACAAAATTTTAAGTTAATTACAAGATTTTAAGTTAGGATAACATTTTTAAGTTATGAAAAAATTTTAAGTTAAGAACAAATTTTAAGTTACCAAAGATTTTAATTAACTTATTCTAGCCATCTTTCCATTAAGAATTTCAATAGAATATTTTACATCTTCTAGCAATAAACCATAAGCCATCAATGAAGTTGTGGAATCTTTCTTTTCAATATTAATTGTTACTTCGCAACCATTTTTAACAATATCTTCAGATTCTGCACTTAAATCGAAACAGAATACTGGATATAAATGTCTCCAATCTCCAGGAGTTAATTGTGGTTCACCTCCAAATTCTATACGAAGATTTCTATAGGCATCATATCCTTCCATAAATTGATCATTGGTATTATCGAATCTTAATGGATCAATTGGACATCAATTCTATCAATTTTTAAATATGCTTTTTTCCAGTCTTACCATAAAAGATTAATTCATTATTTGCTGTGCGATGAATTATTAGTTTAAATTTTAATTGAAATGATATTTTGTCATAATCTAAATATCCGAATAATGGAGACAATGACCAATTTACTGTCTGTTTACTTTTCTTGTTAAAGACACGTCTTTCTTTGTATGCAGTATTATTTGTTTTATTTAAATGATTTGCAATATTTTTTGCATCTTCCGCAATTCCTGCGGCATCTTTTCCAGCGTGAGTTAAGTCATCAACAATAATACCATCATTATTATCTGGAAACCAACCTTCGATTTCATGCTTTTTATTATTTTCACCAATTGTTACAAATCTAAGCATTGTATCAATTACACCTGGAGAATCACTTATTGTTTCTATATTTTGAGTTGCAACATCTAAACGCATTTGTGTAAATAATCTTGGAAAGAAATTATTCTCTTATGCAATATTATCGGTATCTGGTAATGGTGTTGTAAAATTGGCATCATTATATAAAGAATATTCACAGTGTAAAAAGGAATCAGGTAAATATAAATAACTTTGTTGATTATCAACTTCAAAGATTAAATCTCCTCCAGTATTTACTCTACTAGAAGATCCGGGATTCATAGCAATTCTTATATAGTCATTCTTTTTTGATTATAACTGACGAACGGAGGATCGTCTAATTTAAATATACTTTCAATCAAGGAAGACATTTGTATAAAAAATAATTTGACTTTTTTGTTTTTTCTCAAAAAGTAATTTCTT
This sequence comes from Prostheceraeus crozeri, assembly GCA_907163375.1. Lineage (NCBI taxonomy): Eukaryota > Metazoa > Platyhelminthes > Polycladida > Euryleptidae > Prostheceraeus > Prostheceraeus crozeri. The sequence continues at coordinate 333,617 of CAJQUW010001872.1, forward strand.
AGAATATATTTTAGAATTCTGCTAAACCATTACCTCTTATTTCTTCAATTGATTTCTCCTCATGTTTACTATCAGCTGCTATGTTAGCTATTTTGTTTTTTGTTTCCTCTGAGAGTTTTTTAAATTTTTTTAGTTCTTCAGAATCATTCTTAAGTTTACGAATAGTTTCTAGTTGTTTTCAATTCGTTTTGAGACTTAACAGCATTTGATACTGCACTAGCTGTACTACCTATAGCAGCTGCTCCTTTTGCAGCAGAGGTAATTAAATCTTTATTATTTTTAATAACATTAACGATACTTCCTATATTATCACTGATGCCAGAAAATATACCATCACCTTCTTTTTGAATAGTTTCTACATTGTTATAATGGTAAACAAATTTCATAGATGGTTCATGGGCAATTTTTTGATTTGAAGCAAAATGTTTAAGATTGTGTTTATAAATTATAGGCATTTTTTAGGATTAAATTTGACTTATGGGAAGAATATTTACGTTTATGATTAAGATTTACGTTTGTGAATGGACAACAACCGCGTGATAACTTTATTAATTTTCTGTTGCACTTTATCTATTGCGTCAAGGAGCGTGTGATGTATTTTAATTTCTTTTCTATTAACTTGCATTTTCTCCTGATTCATCTTCAACGCCGTTTTAAGAGCAGCATTCAATTGAACTTTAAGAACATCTAACTGATTTTTAACAGTATCTAACTGTTCTTTATTTCCTTTATAATTTTTCTTTAACTCATTTTCTAAATTGATTTTAGGAGTTTTTATTTTATCAACTTTTTCATTGAGTTTACTTCATGAATTATTATGAATTATTCTATTCATCTTTTTCATTTGTTGAGCAATTTTAGAACTTAATTCATCAACACTTTTTTGGAATGTAGTTTGTAACTGCTTTAAATTTTTTTTAATTCTTTCAGGTAGTTTTTCTATTTCATCTTCCAATTGTTCTTTCAATAATTTTATCTGATGTTTATTTTTAATGACTGCAGATTTTAAATTTATAGAAAGTAATATTAAAATTTTTGATTGTTCTGAAATTTTTTTTAAAAGTTTTGCTATATCTACTTCTAGCTCTCTATCCGTTTTATCAAGTTTTAATAATTTTTCGTTTAATGATTTGTCATTAAGTTTAAGCGACTTTAATTCATTCATCAGTGGAACCAAAACATCGTTTATATATTTTTCTTTTAAGTCATTGATTTGTGTATCAACATATTGTTTATTCGTTAACTCTGTATTTTGTTGCGGAAGGATAGAAAGATGTAATGGACCAGATAAAACGTGTATAGTTTTCATGATATAATTTTCTATTTCTGATTCTCGATTATTCGGGATATATATATATGCACCTCCACCAACATTTGGTAACATCATTCTTTAACAATAAAAAAGTATTTTTTTCTAATAAAATGCGTTTTACAAATCAAGCGTTCTTATAGTCACATATGAAATATAACTTATAGAATGGTCAACTTATAGAACAATCTCAACAAAATATGCAACCTATGTCAAGTATGCAACAATTACTACATATGACATATAAGCAATACATTCGTCAAACACAACAATTAAAAAAATTGTTTGTACCTCAACAAGGTCAAAATATACAACCTGTTCAAGAAATTCCACCTATGTCAAATATTCAGCAATTACAACATTTGTTTATACCTCAACAAGGACAAAATCTTTATACAGCGCGAAAAAATACCGTAGGTCCAAATAATAATTATTTAGTTCCAAATAATCATCTAGTACAGAATAATCATGTAGGTCCAAATAATAATTATTTGGTTCCAAATAATCATGTAGTACAGAATAATCATGTAGTTCCAAATAATCATCTAGTACAGAATGATCATGTAGATCAAAATCAGGAAGAAGTTCACATGCCACAAAAAAATAAAATTCTTCAAGCTAGGCAATCTATGGATGCACGACAATCTGCAATGTAATACGAAAAAATATGTTCTGGTTGTAATAAAAATGTAACGTCTAAAAATTTTGCACGTCATTTAAAATTATGTGAGCAACCAGAGGAGGCTAAAAAAGATAAAATAAAATATAAAATGAAAGATCAGCTATGTCGTAATTGTAATAAATATTTTACAAGTCAAGGAATTACTAATCATTATAATTCTTGTATAAATTCTACAAGACAATGTACAAATTGTCAAATTATTAAACCTAAGACAGAGTTTTATGATAGTAAATATCAGTGTAGGGATTGTTTCAAAGAAAATGTAAAGTGTAGAGGTTGTCAAAAAATTATATTGAAGAAAAAATTTCCACGACATTTAACACTTTGTCCTAATCTATAATTGAGCAAATGCAAGTATATGATAAAGATTTGAATATAATTGGTTCAATCAACTTCAGATTGAATAGGGGAAAACGTATTCGCATCGTCCAAAGTATAATTTATTGCCGCCTTCGCGGGGACATGCGTCACTTTGATACTCGTATACTTGGTACAATTCGAATTTGTGCTATTTTCGCTCAAGCATGAGCGACACGTCATTTTAAATGTCAGCATTCAGTCATCGGTTGGGCGGTTAAGCGTGTGCGCGCGCAAGGGACCAACGGCCACTCACAGTAAACCCATGCTTACAGCTCCACGCAAGAAAGCGAAGCTAAGCGAGGCGTGTGATGCAATGAGAACAAAGGCGGGGAGGCAGGAACCGGGAACGTTAACATCAAACACGAGCAAAGGGCAAGGAAAGAACGAAGACGAGAAGGAAGACAATTAAAATACTTATAGGTTAATACGCAAATTACTAGCAAAACATCCTCCGGCCCGGAGAAATAAAGCAGGCACACAGACAACAATCATTGATTGAGATTTTCAATAACGACAGCAACCTTCGTGACCGGCCTTCTGAGGAAACTTTGACCAACCTTCAGCCTCACATTCCTAACTCTATCGTCTCTTCCTTTACAAACCTCTTCCACTCGTCCAAGTGTCCATCCATTTTCCTCTGACTGGATTGTTATCGGCAATCGCCACCACATCGCCTATGGCCATGTTCTTGTGTTCTGTCTTCCACTTTCTTCTAGGGAACAATGCAGGTAACACATCTCGAGACCAGCGCTTCCAAAAATTATCAATGAGAGTTTGAACATAGGTTACTCGATCCTTGAATTGAGAACCTTTCCTGAAGGGACCATTAGGAATGCATGAGCTTGCTCTTCCTATCAGGATATCGTTTGGGCAGATATAATTACCGTCGGTGGGATCATTTGGAATTCTTCCGATTGGACGCTGATTGATAATGTTATCGCATTCAATCAAGTAAGTGTAGAGCTCGAAAGGTGATAATTTCTGATCGCCTATCACAGTTTTCAAGCATCTTTTAGATGTCTTGACGAGTGACTCTGCGCATCCATTCTGATGTGGAGCTAGGGATGTCGAAAATTTCCATTTTGTGCCTTGATTTGAGCAGAACTCATTTACGCTCTCATTTTTCCATTCTCGTAGAATGTCTCTTAATTGCCGCTCTGCACCCACCATCTGTGTGCCATTATCACTCATCATTATCGACGGTAAACCTCTATTAGCAAAGAACCTCCTCAATACCATGATAAATTCATCAGATGAAGCATTACGGGCAAGCTCCAGATGTACCGCTCTCGTATTTAGACACGTGAATATAACTCCATGATGTTTATCCGTTTTGTTTCTACTGATCTTCACAGTGAATGGTCCAAAAAAATCAAGCGCAGTACAGAAGAATGGGGGGGGAGTGAGGTTGGAGTCTGTCGTCTGGTAGGGCAGCAGTAGTTAGTATTGCGGACGCACTGATAGTGGATACGAACATGGATAGGAACATGTTCCGAATTGCGAATGCGAACATGGATATGAACATGTTCCGAATTGCCAATGGATGCGAACATGGATAGGAACATGTAAATAGGAACCGCGTTCCGATTGATGGGCGAATTGAGATCATACTTAATGATTCGGTACACTTATTTGTGTGTTGGGATCGGAACGGCTTGTTCCGAAATTGAATTAGAGTATGTGAATTAGAATAGGGATGCGAACATCTATTTCGGTACTTAAACAGGTGTTTGTTTTGAGACTGCTTGCTCAAATGCGACAATTGTGGCCATTGTGACTATGATGACAATTTTATTTATTTTCATAACTAGGTTAAGTTATAAATACGTGGAAGTTGCTTGATGGTTAGTTTCCCAATTTCATGGATTGTTGCAAGAGACCTTGGTTATTCGCTAAAGGCTATAGAAACTGTTACAAATCTAAATGAAAATATCAAAGCTGGTGATTTAGTTGAACGACTAATGGATCTGGATGAGCATACCATGAATGCTAATTTGGATCGTAGTTGGATAGAAGATTTCTCAATGCTACATTATAAAGACAGTGAAATTAGGAGGATGAAATTGGAACTTTCTGAAACGGAGATGAAAAAGTGAAACCTTCAATTGATTTATCAAAATGTTCTATCAATGAAAGTGACTTCAGAAAGAAATTAGAAACAGAGACGTTTAAACTATTATGTGAACGGAACTGCATTAGGTGTTTTGAACGGGAAAAATCCCTTCTCTTGTTACCATGTTCTCATTTTGTCATGTGTTCTACATGCTCTATACCCTTGGAAACTACATTTTGTCCCCTTTGTGATGAAGAAATAATTTCAACAGTCACTGTATATCGTTCATGATGAGTCATCATGCGTGTCTGTGATTGGTTGCTATTGTGCAGCTTTTGTATATAAGGTTATCACACTTCTATTACAACCATACTTGTTGAGGATTGTAGACATTAATAAACATGCCATTTACCACGATCATTCCTGTTTCAATTATTCACAAAGACAATATGTTTACTAGCAAGATTTTCTACTCTGCAAATGATGTTATTGGTTACAAAGCTGATCTCGTAGATCTGATGGAGGATATTGTCACATTCTATCATTGTGAAGATGATATTGAACTTCAGAAACTCTTAATGAGGACATTGACCAATGCCCTTACGCGAGAACTACGATTTTGGCTCGATGAAGTGTTCAAGCCTCTGAGTTTGACGGAAGCTATTCCACAGAGTTCTCGTTGCTATTGTGAAATGAGAACACGGAAATTGAAGACTTGTTTGCATGATATAATCGTATTTAGCCACTATGATGAAAATGGTGGTAAATTCAAGGTGGACATGTTTACCGGACCCCCGTCGATGAGCGTCAATGTGGCAGTGCAAGATGACCGGGATATAATCAAGTTTAGAGCATACTATGCTAATCTTTTAAAAGTCTTCGCTTCAAAACCATGCTGTTCATGCTGTCCTCTATCAAAGGATTTAATGTGTAATATAGAACAGCTTATAACTGCAACGACTCAGACTTTGAGTGATGTTGATGACTACGACCTACCATCTGTTACCGTTTGACTTTGTTGCATGGAACTAAGCAAAAATGTATATTTTCATAAATGCTTTGCTTTTAACACAATAAAAATGACTGCAAAACGAAAGGCATCTTTTTCTCGGAAGAATGGTTCTTTTAGACCTTCAAGTCAGTTTAAGAAGGCATTGCGAAAGTTAAACAGCATGCGAAACAATAAAGTTAAGTGCAAATTAATTCAAAACTCAAGTGATGATTTCATCCGTGATTTGGCTTTTGCAATACACCAATGCCTCCCAATATACAAGCCTTTATTGAGTACTGATTCTCTAAACAGCATTAGAAAATTTTCAAATCCAAGAAGCAGTGATATGAAAAGGCGGAACTTAGTTCAGCGTGGAGGTGGTGGGTTTTTGAATATGTTGAATGATATTGGAAACAGCATTTACAATGTACTCAACAGTCCACTAGGGAAAGTTGTAGCAGGTGCCGCAGTGTTGCTGTAGACGACGAATCATGGATTGACACGTCATCATTGATTGATGACTCATGTGAATATGTATGTAAGAGAGACGCGCTTGTACTCTTTAATCACTTTCAAGCTATCATTCATCGCTGACGGTTGAACAGCTCCGAATAAGTACAACATTGAATTATGTCTCAAAAAATGTTTATAGTTAGAGAGGAGAGCGACTCATTTGAACGTGATCTCTTTAAATTCCGACCGACAAGGAAGGTTCAAGGGATTGGAAATACCTTTTACTTACAAACGTTGAGCTATGGTGACGATGGTTTCTACCTTCAAGTTCCATTTTTCCACAGTAATGGTATGTCTTCATCTGGATATAGCAACATGAGACAAATGCGAGTGACCTTTCCGAAATGGCAGCAGATGATACTCAAAACCATCGACTCTTTGGCGAAGGAATGCGTTGTGTTGCCCGAAAGTGCTCCTACACATTGGAGGAAGGCGTTAGAGGAAGGAAGTGGCTATAAGGATTTACCCGAGTTCGATACGCTATTCTTGAAATTGTCCGATCACTTTCAAGCATTCGATCTACTTGGAAATACAATGGAGTGTGATGATCAGAAGCGCGGACGATATATGGGTTTAATACACGTCAACGGACTATACATTGGTGCTCACGGCTCAACCGGAAAAGTGGCATAGTTACAAATGAAAGTTCTACAGTTGGTTTATGAGCCAATGCCGATTGATAAGTGTCTAATCACCATCGATAAATCTACTTCAAAAGATGGGAAGGATGTTGAAGAAAGCAAAAAGCGGGGACGGAAATCCAGGGAAGGGAGTGTTAAGTTGAAATTGAAACGCCAAGATGCTCAAATTGACGCGAGAAGTTATTTTAATGCTGACATTGATGAGGAAACACAAATGCTGTGAATGTGAAATGAAAGTTTCTAAATGTAAATAAAGTTGTTATGGAACATGACTTGTTTTATTCTAAGCAAACTGGTGGGTGTTGGTCTTTAAAGCTTTTGAAATTTCAGGATGACAGATTTTCGCCTATTCACTGATCGCACAATGTGTGTGGCCGGACCAAGTCAGTCCGGTAAAACAACTTTTGTAACTCAATTACTACAATTTAGAAATGAGATGTTTAATAAAGAAATTAAAAGAGTTAAATGGTGTTATGGCATATTTCAACCACAACTACATTCTGCACTTCGCCAGAAAGGTTATGATGTGAAGCAAGGGTTACCGACAACTGAAGACATCAAAGCAGGTGATCTATTACGTGAAAGCAAATCTTCAAAGGATGTAACTGAAATGTTCATTCAAACTGCACATCATAGGGAAGCTTTTATTATCTACATCACCCAAAATATCTTCGATGGAGGGAAAGAGCAAAGAACTAGAAGTTTGAATACACATTATTTGGCAATATTTAAAAATCCAAGAGACAGCAGTCAGATACATCATCTCAGTAGACAGATATTACCTCAACAACCTAAAGTTCTTTCAAAAATATATGAAGATGTAACTAAGAAACCACATGGCTATCTATTTATTGATCTAACTCAGGAATGTCCGGAACGACTTCGATTTCGAACTAATATCATACCTAATTCCGTTGAACCAATGACAGTTTTCTCGGTTCACAGCTAGTTTTAAGCAATGTACTTTGTTGCCTTATTGTTATTACAAACATGTCGTATTCAAAGATGGTAGTCATTCCTCAAGAGGAGTATATACAATTGACTACATTACAAAGTGCACAAGAAGTCAAAAATATAGATCAACCTATTACGAATCAACTTAAGGAACTAACACAAAAGGATATGGAAATTCAGAAGATTAAGGATCCCTATCGACGAATGCAGTTAGCAGCTGAAAACATTGATGAGAGGTGACAGATTCGTGATAAGTTGCGACGATTTATAACCTTGTCAACACCTCGACCATATCGTGTGCGCGCTGAGCGATTATTTGACTTCATTGATCCACATGTGAAGTTCAATGAGAGAGGGGAGATAATAGATGAAACAACTGGTGATGTTATTAGAAATAGTCACATAGATGACCTTCTGCAATATGCTGTCAGAGATGTAAGGCGAAAACTAGGTGCACCACAAGGGTGGTCATATTTTCAGAAAATTTTATCTGATCAAAATGTACCACACAATATTATTGGAGGACCGACTGTGAATGAGTTGGACAAGGGTCACTTACAAGATGAAACAAAAAGTAAAACACCCACGATGGCGGTCAAGCGAGAGCTTCATGATCCCGATGATCTTCAACCAAAAAGAGCTACTAGGCGCTCAATGCGTGTTGGAAAGGATTATAGTAAATATCAAGCAAATATAAATTAAGCTTTGCTTCTCTCATATCATGTCGCTACAAAAGTTTTGCTGCTGTTTGAAATCTGCGCTCGAAGGTAAAGGAGAAGAGGGCATAGAGGTTGATATCAATTGTGTTAGCAGTTGCTGTGGGAGTAATACGCGTGCAAATCAAAACAAAGACGATGAGTACAGCAGTGAAACTCAGAAAGATTTATTACGACTTAAATCACCCCGCAAGTTTCAGTCGTCCGGAGGTTCTAGCTCGTGCGGAAGGTGTGGGGATAGAGAAAGTCAAGAAGTGGTTAAGGAGTCAACCGACTTACACTCTTCACAAAAATGCGAGAAAGCGGTTTCCAACGAGAAAATATGTTGTTAACAATATAGATAGTCAATGGCAAGCGGACTTGGCTGACATGCAACAGATATCACAGTACAATGATGGCTATAAATACATCTTAACCGTAATAGATATTTTATCTCGCTATGCTTGGGCACGTGCGCTGAAATCTAAACGAGGACCAGAAGTTGAAGCGGCTTTTCAGAGCATTTTCGATGAGGGGCGTGTTCCGCAAAGAATACAGACCGATCAAGGGAAGGAATTCGAAAACTCTCATGTTCGAAGTCTCCTTAAAAGTCATAATGTGGAATTGTTTAGTGTCAAAAGTGCTTATAAAGCTGCCATGGTTGAGAGGTTCAATCGCACACTGAAGACAAAAATATGGCGCTATTTCACTGCAAAAAATACACATGTTTGGATAGGTGAGCTGCAGAAATTTGTTAAGAATTACAATGAAAGCTACCATCGAATCATTAAGATGAAACCTGTTGATGTTACCCCAGATAATGCGATGGATGTATGGCTTCTATTGTATGATAAGAAAGCGAAAAACATTTCCAATGAAAAGAAAATTAATGTTGGTGATAGAGTTCGGATTTCAAAGGTTAAGTCTACGTTTGAGAAGGGGTATCTACCTAATTGGACTGAAGAAGAGTTTTTTGTAGATGAAGTAAATACAAAATTTAGACCCACCATGTATAAATTAATAGATTACCATGGCAATCCAATTGAAGGAAAATTTTACTCTTATGAATTGCAAGTAGTAGACAGAAGTGAAGAGGTGTATATGATTGACAAAATAATTAGGAGGAAAGGTCATGGCAATCAAAGGAAATATCTAGTTAAATGGAAAGGATATCCTGATTCATTCAATAGCTGGATAACGCAGCAGGATCTACAAAATGTGGAGGTGGGAGACACTCGTAACTTTTAAGCTAATATAGCATGTGACTTCTTACATATATGAGGTCAACATGTCTACTAACTTCAACATCATTCTTCCAAGCAATAGCAACCCCAAGATATTCCCAAGTAACAAACCATCTCTATACTCTGTTGAATTCGCTAATCCAATTACTCTTGTCTTGTCTCAATTTTGTTTAAGGGCCTTGAAAGCGTACCTTGGTTGACAGAATTAAACGATACATTCAAGGTTCAATTGTCCTTTTCTAAACTCAAAGCATCAACAAATGCTTCATGGGATATCCACGTATACAGCGAAGACATATTGGGTGATGAATTGTCTACTTCCATTGAACTTGTAAAAAGAGTTAATTTGAACATTGAAAGCTGGAAAACGCCATCTGAATTGTGTACAAAGTTAAATGAGTTTGGTGTAGATTACCTTGATGCAGATGAATATCACTTTTCTTATGATCCACATAAGAAACGCATGATTCTAAAGGTAGGGAAGAACTCTCTTATCAAGCTGGATAGCGTGTTAACGTCCACATTGGGATTCTCAAAATCAACTATTTATGAAGGCACATCAATAGGCGATACAGCCCCATCACTAGAGCGTGATATAAGTAACTTATACGTCTATTGTAACATTATTGAATATACAAGGGTTGGCGACATTGAGGCCCCACTTCTGCGCACATTTCCTCTCTCATCCGTAAGGAAGCAACTAATCAATCGAGAATTTATTAACACGATGTATGTACCAATGAGCAGAAATGTCATCAATAGAATTGACATATCAATTCATGATGATACAGGTGGAGTAGTACCATTCTGTGGTGGTGTTACTGTTTTAACACTACACATCAGGACACGAGATTAAGGCTTTACGCTATTGTGGGATCTATAATTATCTACAGGACATAATGTCAGGCATTTACAGTGGTCCATCCTATCAGAGCGGCTATCCCGTGTTTGCTGGAGGTAGACGACAAGTTGGAGGAGGCATATTCGGTGCACTAAGACGTATGGTTCTCCCAACACTCAAAAAGTATGGTGTACCATTTATGAAGCGGGTTGGAAACAGAGCTTTAGACTTTGGTGCAAATGTTGCAGCTGATGCACTTCAAGGGGAGAATATCGGTGAATCCATGAAATTGCGTGTACAGCAATCTGCCATAGACGCATTAGATGATTTAACAAAGACAAGGCGTACAGTTCGGAAGAAACGTAGGAAGTCAAGACAAGTTGGATCAGGTCGAGTTACTAAGCAAAGGCGTAGGAGAAGTAAAAAGCCCACCAGAGCAGCACGTTCTAAATCAAGACGTCGTGTGAAAGCAAGAAAGCGCAAACGAAATTCCACAGCGACTGGAAACAAGTCAAAACGAAGGAAGACAACATATTTGTAAAGCTAATACGATGCAGAGTATCAATTCGGCTTTGTGTTTCTTTGATTCACCACCTCATCAAACTGACATTATTTCCTCAACTATTGTTGATATAGTCCCCACAACAAATATCGATGGTAACCAACAGCCTATTCAGTTTGATATACCTGCTAATCCTCAAGATTATATTGACTGTCAATCCATTGATTTAGAATTGTGTATACAAATTAAGAAGACTGATGGTACAAATATCGATTCATACAAGGATAACGTGGGATTGACAAATCTTCCTATTGCAAGTCTATTCTCAGATGTGTATTTAATATTGAATGACAAACAGATTGAAGGAGGGGATCGAGCATATCCCTATGGAGCATACATAAATACAATGACGCAATTTCAGAAGCAAGCTAAACAGTCACACTTGCAAGTTGCCGGCTGGTATGATGATCAGCAAGGGAAATTTGATGAGGTTTCAAATGGAGGTTTAAAAAAACGAATGGAATTGACAGCAGATTCAAAGGAATTATACTTGAAAGGACCTGTCTATCTTGATTTCCTTCGTCAATCTAGATATCTACTATCACAGGTTAAAATGCAAATAAAATTTATTCGTGCAAATCCTGAGTTCGCGTTAATGGCTTTTGGAGCTACAAACTATCAAATCAACATAAGTAGTGCCGTGCTCAATGTAAGGAGAGTAGCAATGAACCCGTCATTCATCAACGAGCATGCGACAGGATTGAGGAAAAGCAATGCAATATATCCAGTTAATCACAGTGTGTTAACAAACTTCACAATTGGTGCGGGATCATCCTCTCATGCCTACCCAAATCTTTTTCCCACTGCGATGCCGAAGGCGGTGTATATCACATTTGTGGAAAATGAGTCATTTATTGGTGCTTTTGAAAAGAATCCATTTAATTTCCAACACTTTAACGTTAGTAAACTAGCACTCTATCAAGATGGAAAATATGTTGCTTGCAAAGCTTATGAGCCTAATTTTAAAGAGGGTAAATTTGCACGTGAATATGGTTCTACTTTCACGGCACTGAGCATGTTTAACACAGATTATTCAAATGGAATTACAATGGATATGTATAAAAATGGTTACTTCTTCATTATATACAATCTCACAGCAGATGCAGATCTAGGCGGTGAAAGCGTAGGAGTTACAAAGCCTGGTAATCTACGACTAGAGGTGTCATTTGAGTCACCTTTGAAGAAAACAATAACTTGCCTCATTTATGCTATCTATGATAGCAAAGTTGAAATAACGAGAATGCGAGACGTAACTGTCAGCTATCAGATATGAGTAACTTAAGCAACATACAAATCTTGAGGAAAATGGGAATGCTCATCCCTACTCCAAGTCAATATTTCTTGATGTCTTTTCTAGAGATAATTTACCTAATTCAATTCCTTTCTATCCTTGTTCGCTTATCATCAATACGGACAGCAACAATCTTCCTGGTAAACATTGGATTGCAGTGTACATCAATCGCTATAAAGTGGCTGAATATTTTGACTCTCTTAATCTACCTCGCTTACATGACATTGCACTATGGATGAATAGGTTCTCCTGGACGATTAAAAAAGTTACATCGTTTCCACTCCAAAGCAATGTATCTCTCATGTGCGGCGGTTATGTGCTATATTTCGTCAACGAGAGACCATTGAAAAATAACTGCAAAAGTGTTTTACAACTTTTTTCGAAAGACTGCTATAAAAATGATGTAATTCTTACAAAGTATATTGAAACTGTTTTGTAATAAAGTTTTATTTTATATGTAAATATCCTTGTTTTATGTTCCGAATCGTTGGGTTTAGAGGGAAGGCAAAACATGTTTACATTTCAATATGTATTTACAAATGTACAGTTCTTTTCTAAATATTTACATAGCTACAATGTAGATTTCACAAATATTTTTCTCAAATCACATAGGATGGGAGGAACATCATTTATGTCTTTAATGCCGGTTATCACAATCTTTCCATTATGGAATACATGAACATGATATGGGTGCCAGTTAGTCATCTGTGCTGCTGGAAATAGTTCCACTTCATAAGTGAGATTATTTGATGATGTGACTTTACGAAAGTCATAATGATAGTTCAATTCACATAGCACAGTCATTGTCTTCACTTCCCATTCAGATAATGAGTCTCTAAGTAAATTTTCCAACGTAGAATGTAGATATGGTAGATCACCATCAGTGAAGCCACCAACACACTGAATTGTTCCATTTGGAAAGAACAGGATAGTCACATATTTATCCTTCCTCTGTATCCTCCATGTTAACATTGAGGGTCTTCCCAGATGTAGATTCGTTGTCGGCTTCATCTTGTGTTTTATTAATAACCATTGCTTTCGATTGGGAATGTTCCGCTCGATTTCTTGAAGATTGAGTTTTGAGTTTACTTTTGTAGTTAACATGCGATTCACGACTTCCATCCGCTTGATGTCCTCCATCCTTAATGAATGAAATCATATGTGGTAGTATCTCTTTTGTAAAGTTTCTCCATGTGACGTCACTGAAACGGAAAAATCGATAGTCAATATCTTCTCTCTTTGGTGAACAGACGTATAGCTTGACGGTAGAGTCACACTTTATCCATGCCTTTTGATCGAGGGGAATCTTCATCCGTGTCTTATGGTTGTCAATCAGATCAGCGAAGTCTTTCAGTGAAGATAATGCGTCAAGGTTAATGCAAACGCCACGATGTTTTCCACCACTATTTGTTATTAAGTGACGAAAGACTACTTTCTTAGAATTTGTTATGTGAATGCTTTGTGAGTCATTTAATTTCCATGTTCTAATGTAATGAGGCATGTTTTCAAATATAAACCTAAATTTATTTGTTTGCATAAAGCTTGCTATTTTACATCTCAACATATCGGAATGATGTTGAGTGCTACGTCTTCAATTCATAGTAGGACTACCTATGTTTTAGTAATTATTTCTACACATCGGAAAGATGTAGAAATTTCATTTTATATTTAATTTACCTATATTTTATTAAGCATGACTACGCAGAAATGTAGTGATTGGTTAGTTTACTTTGTTAAATTTCTTAAACTTCTACGTCACCTGTAGCAGGAAGGCATCTCCTTCTCTTTGAAGGTGGGGGAAGACCTAAACTATAGTGTCCATATGGTAGAGATAGATTTTTATTTAACCAACAGCGCTTATCCTCCTAAAGTGAAAGTCCTCGCTTTCTAAATGATTTTGTAGTGACTACGTGATTTTTTGAATTTATAATTGTCATTTCCTCATTTGTATCTTTCTCACTGTAGTACACAGTCCTATAATCATTATGTTGTAATTTTTTAACTGCAGCTCTCTGCACTCCTTTTGCCCGCTTGATGCTATCACAAGTTGAATCTAGATATTTCATTGAATACATTTTTGGTTTTAACAAGATCATTTCCTCAAGCAACTTTCCCGCACACTCATCCTTAAAACAACCTAATCTGGCTCTGTTTGTTACTGAGTATAGTCGGTGATGACTGTCATAGTTTGAAGAGTCAAATTTTTCACCAAAATATAGCAGTACATCCTCCAAGCTGACAGATGGTGAGGTGTACAAACATAGGAAAAAACTATCGGTATCACCTCCACAAAGCCGCGTTCTATTTATCAGTGGACATCTTTTCAAATCATTGTAGTATAACTGGTACATTTCCAATTTGCTATAGTCAAGTACCGCCTGACCAACATAAATCAATTTATTCAACATTATTGAAGGTTTATACATTTCCATACCAACTAGATCTTCATCAAATATCTTATGCTGTACATAGAGAGGATGATTTGATAATTTTCGACATTGTTCCACGCTGTTTACTAATTTGAATTTTCTCCTTCGTCTTACATTTTCCATTGTTTTACCATATAAAGAATTATTTTTCAACTTATAAAATGACTTTTCAAAGTTGGTACTTGATTGAGCTCATACTTGAGTGAATTCATATCAATGTACGTTCTCAACCATGGCTTTTGTGTGAACTTTATACCGTTGTGAATTTCTGTGATTTTCATACCCATGGATTAATAAAATTTTAATATTGAATAGTGTACAACATAATTTTCCCTATTGAATTGATGAAGCAAGAGTTTTTTAGTTGAACTGAATTTAGTGTCTGGTCTTATTGTCCTATGTAAATCCTTCATATAAGTTGAGAACTTATTTTGCTCTACGGTCTGCATCTCTGGCGCTAATGGGAAATCGGCAGTGTCATCATGTATGTTTGCAGGATATTCCAAGTTCAAATCAAAAATATAGCCAATTTCACCATCATCATCGATAGCTTGTATATTTTCTTTGTTTAGAAAATAGCTTACTTCACTATCAGTCAACCATTTAAAATTTGAATGTGGTAGACTCTTACTGAGCGAAGAACCGTAAAGGTTATTGACATCAATGTAGGATAAGTGACGACTTTCATTTGTATTATTTTGTTATTCCGAAATGCGTGCACGTGCTCTGTGAATGTTCGTAAAAGTCATTCCACCCCTTATTCCCCTTTCGAAGAAATTATACATACTTTCGTCTTGTATGTAGTGTGGAGGATCATCAGATGTCAAATTTAAAGCTGAAGTAAAGCTAAGATGTGGAAGGCTAACGAAATGGACAGGATCTACTTCATCTTCACTTTGACTTAGTGACCTAAAAACTTCAAAAATATCTGCCAGTAGTAATACATCCAGTTTCAAATATGCAAGCATGTAATCACCAAAATTGTTACAATTGAAAGCAAACCACGCATTACTAGCGTGCTTATATTCTTCATATGAACAATGTTCACGAGTGAGATCATTATAAAATTCACATTGTGGTGGCAGACATTTTTCTGACAATGTATTTAGACTTTTGAAATAACAGTAGGGAAACACTCCCTTTTGATAAAGAATATCATCTGTTAACAGGGGAAATTCATTTCTTAGTTTTTCTACATGTTCATAAACTTGCAATCCTCTTGCTAACTCACTCAATGATGCACTTAAAAATTGATAAGAATCTAAGAATTTTAACTTGAAGTAGATTGTTTTTCCTTTGTATTCGTTCACAGGGACGCTGGCGGATAGAGTTATATACTTTTCAGCTGTTGCTGCTACTACTTCCAATTTCCATGACTTCTTCTTTCCAATTGCTTTATAGCAAACGATATGACTATCATAAGTCTTAAAATTATGGAAGAAGATTGGTAGTTCCCGCCTATTTAGTTTTAATCGAAGATTGCATTTACTACATATTGTTTGTCTATATCTTCCTGTTAAATGGTCGTGATCTCTTACTTTTATGCAATCATCACTAAATACAGCTTTACATTTATTACAATTTTTTACATTTTTATGTTTTTCTTCTTCATCAGAAGAAAGAGACATTGCTTTGCCGGCTTATTGCACGCTGATTATCATATAAGTTTTGAGCTATATTTTCTAGGTGATCCAAGAAGTCCATAATACAATTCTCTCCTTTGAAGACATAATATTTGTTTTCAAATCTGGACTGGAGAGCTTTATGCCAAACATGATAAACACCAACTGCTGCCGGTTTGTGTACTTTATTATCGATGTAGCACTCTATATCTGCATAAACAACTAAAGGAGGACTTAATTGATGTTCCATGCTACTTGTGCTTACCTCTAGTTGTTTAGGCATTCTTTCTATTTGTGCCTTTCCACGAACACAAAATTGATAATGTCGCTCCAAAGTTGTCTTATATGTAAACGATTGGGTACATCGATCGCAGAAATGTTTATATCTTCTATTTATTTTTCTATATAATCTTGATAGTTTTCTGATTCCACAATAGTGTGCACGTTCATTGTTTATAATTAGTAGTATATTCACAGTTCGTTTATCAATAAAGTTGCTGCTATATCGAACACCTTTTAGTCCTTCTTCATAAAGGTGAATGTTGATTTTAATGTCATTATTTTTCTGAAACTAAGGAATATCTTTAATTGATACGGGTGTAGAGATGTCATTCATATTTAGTTCAGATGTCCATTTACTATATGATTTTATCTCATTCCTAGAATATGATACATCATTGTAATGTAGCATTGATAGAACTGAATACAAGAAACAGTCATTTGCATTTGAATGTACATTAATTACAGCCTTCGAATCTTTCAGACTCTTTGGTAGATTAAATACCTCTCCACCAGAAAGTAATGAACTAGTAATAACATTGAATTCTATATTTAGTATTTCATCTATAACCCAATTGCTACCCTTATTTGCAAAAGCTTCAATATGACTTGAGAGACTATTTAAGTTATCTTGGAACCATGTATCATAGTCATAAATATAGTTTGTGGATGATGAAGTAAAGTGTGCGAGAAACGTTTCATCTTCCTGAAGATTTGATCTCACATAACGAATTTGTGCTACCAGACGACCACGTAGTTGAAAATTTTCTAGAAGGTTTGACACTAAGTTCTCTAATATAGATCGCATACTTAATAAAAAGGAAGTTATATCTACTGTGTGTGCTGATGGTGTGATGTCGTATACACGAGCATGACCGTTAAGCGCGCTTTCGCTGAGACGTACAGTTCCATGCTTATTTTGAATATTCATCTCTATTCGTATTATGCATATTCATTTGCTGACGGAATTTGCTTATAGAATTATACGTTTTACCACAGCGGGAGCAGCATTGCATAAAGATCAAACTGTTATTTGAAGCGCTGATTGGTATATATCTAGACGTTGATTCAGCAGTACTAGATTTGGGTATTTGACTATCATTAGCTGACATACTTCGAGGATTTGAATTTAAATTACAATTACTTGGTTGCTTATCACAGACTAGATTGTGTCGCTTTAGATTATCCTGCCGTTTCGTTTCATATGGACACTTCCTACACTGATAAGTTTTTCCTAACTTACAAAACTTTTCATGGCGTTGCAAATTACCATTAAGAGTAAACGTTTTTCCACATTTAGAACAGACAACCATGTTTATTAAACTGGTGAGGATTATAATTTTGCAGACTATATATATTTTTTATCATCCTATGACGTCACAACGATTACTAGCCAATGACATTTGTTCCAATCTACGATGAAATAAGAAGACAGGACTTGTAACAATTTCTTTTTCCATTTAAAGTCAAAACAAAAAGTAAAAGTAAAAAGTTTACATTTTTTCACACTTGACCCTGTCGCTGTGCGACAGTTTAATATGGTGGCACTGCTCACAGCAGTCGGTCGTGTCCTCCATGTGAGACAGCCTCACTCTTGTGAATTCCCCATCGCGAAACACTAAATGCATCAGCGTCTCACGCTCAAACTGTCGACCACCTCTGGCTACAGAGGAGGACAATAGTAGGTTTGACTGTGTTAAATTTCTAACGGACACAATCAAACCCCTATTCTCCTCCCTGAGCTTAGTTTCTCTCTCCTCAGCCATCTTCAGGCGTTGCTGGTACAGTTTTAACCTCCAGGCCTCTCACGCTGACCTAAAAACCTAAAAAAACCTAAATTTTAGTATTTTCAAGGAAAAACCTAAAATTTGACCTAAATTTTTAATGTAAACCTAAAAAAACCTAAAACTTTAATTCGTAATATACATTTTTCAGTGAACGTAAATATTATTTATTTGATATCAACAAATAGAAATCTTTAAATAACTTCGATTTCGATACACAGCATTCACATTATTAAGAGGATTTTACACTTAACATTGAATTAGATTTTAAATCATGTCGAGCTGTGTAATTTGTCTTATTTCCGATATAATTGCATTTTATAATTGTCCAGCTACATTGCAGAGACGGATTTTCAGATATGTTTTTCTTTATTTCATTTTCACTGTTGTGATGGATAGTTTAATTGAACGAAATGGTGGAAATGAGAATAGCTGTGGTAGCATTTTTTTCTATTCCTATGATGATTTCATGCTGTGGCGAAGCAAGCTCCGTATGCCTGATATCATATTGACAAGTCTGACATTTCTCTATGAGCGGATGGTTTTATTTATGCATTAACACTGACACTTTGCTTTAGAAACTATGGGACCTTAGAATTTTTGATATTTGTTCAAGTTGATGCATGTTAATATAACTTTTTCTTGAAACCATTGGTTTTCTTTGTGTCGTTTTGTTGCACTCAAGTACGAATTTAGATTAAATTATTCACTATTTGATTTTGAAGTATTAAGTACAAGTTGAGCATTCAAGAATGCGACCTAAGGTAGAAACATTTTCTGTGTCTGAGGCTTTTGAATATTTTGAATTAGAAAACCCGTTTGTTGACCTAATTGACTATTACAGTTAATTGTCTACGTGTAACTATGTACTCATGCAATGATCGGCACAGCTTAATTTTGACTGATTTTCTCCAACGATGAAATTTGACTCTTATATTTCAGAAGTATCGTTTCTGAATCGTTAGATGAAACGTTGATATTATGAACTTTGAATAAATCGTTTTTCGTACCGATTTTCACCAGCCGATTTATCCGATTTTTTCTGCAAAATTTCGAATTTCCAATTTGCTACTTTTGACGTTAACTGCATAAATTTCAATGGACAAATTGAATAAGATATTCCGAAAGTGGAAAGGATATTTCAAACACAAAGTAAGACGTTCTTGTTACTTCATGTACATCGTGTTATTGTTCGTTTTATATATATGAACATTGTTTTTTCTGTTCATTTTGGAATTTATATGTATATACCGGTATATTTGAGTTTCATATTTGACGTTTACTGCATAGCTTACAGTATGAATACTTGTCTAGTCTTGAATATGCTCAGCATCATAATTCAATTACCTCATCATGCATGTTTCCCCACAAGACTTGCTTCGACTGTTAGTAATGTCGTGATTTGAAATCAAATTTACAACTTAGATCTTAAAGTAAACTTTGCTGTGGATTTTCATAAGTTTCACGTTCATAAGTGGTCAAAGGAATAGTACTGTTCGGGAATCTTCGCAGCACCAGTGATCTGTCCATTGCATGAATACCAGTTTTGGAAAAAGGCTCAATCTCCACTGATCTTAAACTGTATGCAAAATGCAAAGATGTAGGTTTTATGATTTATGATTGTTAACATTACCCAGATTACCAGATTGTTATGATGTAAACATTACCCAGCAAAATACGGTGGTCCAAGGTACCCCACTTTCGAGAAAATTTGATATTTTTATAAATTGATACATCGCCTTTTGATGTGGATTGACATAATGTTAAACGACTTAAAATTACTAAAGTGCGTGTCAGGAACGCCATCTCAGAGAATTTTTGTTTGCGTAACTTGAAAACTTATCTTTTCAGGTACCTCATATTGAATTTATGATTTCACGCTCCGCCACATATCAATTATGTGGCACCCGGTAGACAGACTATTTCCATGATACGATGATTTAAATGCATAAAAACAAGTCATTCACATGCTGATACAGTGATTATTTGAATTATCTCTACTTGTCCACCGCATATCAATAGTGTGACACCCTGTAGATATACTATTCGTGCGACTAAAGATGTTTAACGGATCGGCATGAATAGAAAAAGATAGACATCCCGCCATTTAAGCTACTAAACTGAAGTTATAAAGTAAATAAACACAAGCTGATTTGAATGCTTCTTTTCGCAATAAATCTTGGATGAAAGGTTACATTGAAAATAGGTCATGTTCACTTTCCTTATAAAACACTTTCTCAAATAACTTAAACTGTTCTATAGTATCTCCAAACATCAAGATACTCAAGTCTTATATTCTTCAGGGTATGTATTATCACCACAAAAAATCAATGTCAAAGTACGAATCTAAATTTTTTGCCTTAGTGAAAATTTTACGTGTATTGACCCCTATACATGTGTTTGCAAATTTACGTACGACTCTGCATTTTATTTGAATTTATCAATTTAAAGAAATTGTGTACAATTGTGAAGATAATTATTTTTTGCTTTTCAGAAACAACATGTCGGACCGAAGTCACAGTATTACTTCGTATTGTGTTAACTGGGAAAAGGAATTTCCATTTATCAAGCCATGTAGTGCGGACAAGTATTCTGCGATGTGTACATACTGTTCGAAATCGTTTAAGATCGATAAATCGGGCGCTGCGCAGATAAAATTGCACGAAAAGGGTGTAAAACACCAGAAAGCAGTCAGCATATTCCAGAAAAGTGCTGGAAATAAGAAGCAATCTCAGTTGGTAATGGGAAAAGATACTCAACTTACTGCAACTTCTATGTTTTCGCCCGAGTACAAAGTCACCAAAGCAGAGACGTTGATTGCCCTTAAATTCGTTGAATCAAATTACTCATTCGCTAGTGCAACTGAAGACAGTGAGTTGTACAAGGAAATATTTCCTGATTCACTTATTGCCAAGAACTACCAAATGGGCGAAACAAAAGTGAAATATGTTATTCAGCATGGTATTTCTCCGTATGTTTCTGAATGTAAAGTGAATGATTTACAGAACGTACCATATACCTTCAAATTTGATGAGACCACTACGTCTCAAGTGAAGAAGCAATATGATGCTTACATACAGTACTGGTCGCCCAGTGAAAATAGGATTATTTCAATCTATTGTACGTCACTGTTCGTCGGTCATTGTAATAGTGATGATCTAATAGACCATTTCTTTGAAGTGATAACCAAAATGAAAACAACTCCACAACTTCTCTTACACATTGGGATGGACGGACCTAACGTCAACCAAGCTTTCCAAGGACGACTTCGTCAAGAGCTTGTCGATAAACATCAGACAAGCATAATTGATGTAGGGACATGTACACTCCACAAGGTCCATAACGCATTTCGTAAAGGAATTGAAGAGATGGATTTCGATATTGATGTATTCGTTACTGATGTTTCGGCTTTTTTCAAACAGTCTGCCGCTCGTAGAGAGGACTACTTGATGATGCAAACTTTCACAGATCAAGAGCCTCATTTCGCTGTCAAGCATGTAACCTCGAGATGGCTTTCCTTGCGTAAAGCTTGTCTGCGAATTTTGGAACAATATTCAAACTTAAAGCAGTACTTCACTGTTTTTATTCCATTACAAGCTAATTTCAAAAGAGAAGTGAAAAACACCAATCGATATCAGAGGATTGTAAAGGTGAGTTTGAAGTTATTTTAAGAATTTTTCGGTTTAAGCTACAAATACTTAACATAATTTCAAATTATTGTCAGAAGTATTATTAATCTTACGCATGCACTCAGTTGAGAGATGAAACTTGATTACTTTATGACTAACATCTTCCAGTTCGTTCTATTGATCTTGAATAGACTACTGATAGAATGAAATACGATAAAATATTATTATACATGTAGATCTAAAATGTATGATTTGTTCATGGAAGATACAAGTCTTTCCTATTGATAGTTGAACATTTGAAATGTATGCAAATGGGTCTATAGTTAATGGAATTCTCTTGAAGCAATACTGATGTACTGGTAGACCTAGAGAGAGGGAGGGAGAGATGTTTATTGTAATCGAAATTGATAATCAGAATGAGAAATTAATCAGCAGATTAAGAGTTACACAAAGTTTACACACATGTTTAAAAAAACGATGGTTTCTGTTCAAACAATTGATACTTGTAATTACGCTTCTCGGTAAGATTGCTTAATCTGCGATTTTATGAGTTAAATCATTTGCTCATTTACTTTTTGCAGATATTGAATGATGACTTGTCGAAAGTCTTCCTTAGCTTTTTGGCTTTTTTTTGCTGCAAGTGAATTTGAAACTTACGTGAGAGTGCTCCAAACCAATAAGCCAATGATTCATCACTTGTATGACAGGATGGTGTCGCTGGTATACGGAATCGCCAAGAACTTCATGAAAGAATCATGGATCACAAAAACATCTGATGACGGCAGCAGGAAACCCCTCTCGGGAAACGATTTTTCGTCTCTTGATTTTACGACACATCATAAACGTGTCGACAAAATTGATATTGGGACTCGGGCCATGTCTTTCCTGGTACAACTGAGTGTTCCCGCCGAAACGAGAAAGTTGGTACAAGAGCGGTGCTTGAAATTTTATGTGAGAGCTGTTACTCAATTGCAGTCAACGTTGCCGTTGTCGAACAGAATTATAAAATCAGCACAGTTCATCAGCCCTCAAAAACGACTCCAAAAAGGATCGTTGGTGGGGGTTTCTCGATTGGCCCTCAATATACTGCCTTCTCTGTCCAATGATGTTCAGCAAATTTTCAACGTACCAAGTGGTACCGCAATTGAGGACATTTGCGACATGATCAGATGTCAATGGCAGGATTACCAAACTGCAGCAATTCCATCAGAATGGTTCGAGGAGACGGCAGCTGCTGTGAGCTCCTATCAACAGAAGTCGTACTGGAAAAATCTCGAAAATGACTGGTGTACAATTGACGATGACAATATTGACTTTGAAAAGCCTATTGATGCGTATTGGCAACTTGTGTTTGATTTGAAAGAAAATGGACGTCTCCGGTTCCCTCAGTTATCAGCTCTAATAAAATGTGTCCTATCAATATCCCATGGGAATGCTGGACCCGAACATGGATTTTCCTTGAATAAGGCTATTCTTCAAAGTCATGGAACTTCCTTGAATGAGGATACCTTAATAGCCTTACGAAATGTGAAGGATGAACTTATCCGAGTTGGTGGAAAGATGAAATTCGCCATCACCGATACTTTGATTCGATCTGTCCGAGCTTCACGCAGACGATACCACGCTGATCTTGATGCCAAGCGAAAATTGTCTGAAGCTGAGTCGGAGGTAAGCAATCAACCAGTTGCTATGAAAAGTAATGAAGTATGTCAAATCGATGGTGAAATTTGTCGACTGGAGCAAGCCATGGAAGTTGCCGAAAACATTATCGTTGAGGGTAATCAAAAACTACAGACTGCTATGCGAGCTATTCCTCTCTCCACTCAGAAAATTCAAATGGCCAGTTCACAAATCGAAATGGGAATGGACCGGAAAAGGAAACTGGCAGAAGACATTGTACAATTAAAGAAAAGGCGAAGTGATTTGTTATGAATGCAGTGCAGATTTCTTAATCAATTACCGAAATGATGTAAATAACTTAGTGTCGAAGTAGCATATTGATATTCTGATATAAACCTTCTCCATATAGTATATGATGATGTTTATTCATCAATCGGTTAAACCTGGATCATAGTATAAAGGTAGTCAAAGAAAAGAGTCCTTAACGGTTATTGTCCTAATATTTAGGACTTAATCATAATTATGTAGGCTACATCGAAATGCTTTGAGGCTATTTTGAAATATTTTGTCCACTATCACTCATTATTTGCATCAACGACGCTACTACATGATAATCCTTCTTTTGTATTTTATCAATCAAGAGACATTCATGTAATTCGTTCCTTACATTCCGTAGATACTTATATTATCATTTGGTAGTTAGCCAAAGTTGATTTTTTGTTTTATATTTGATGAGAAATTTCATCAATATTATAACTTTTTCGGACAATATTTGTGATTTTACATTTTTCTGAATATAAATCTAGAATAGCAAAATAATCTACTAATTTTAAGCAGTCCACAAGTGGATTACATTGCTTGTACACATGAATTTCTCATATTGAATAGCTTTAGTTAAACTTTTTTCATATACATTGAACCGACTGAAAATTATCAAATAAAAATGGGTGAGGGGTTGGTCCAATTGCAAGATTAGGTGTTTGGTACACGCTCTTACTCATAAATTAAATGGTGGTTTCGGTATGCATTTAGCACCGATCAGTAAAATTTTTGGTGAAATGTATGTAAATATTGAACTGGCATAAATTCAAAATGCAGAGATTTGCATGATACATTTAGTATATAAACATAGATATAGGAAAACAATTATAAACCCAAAAAATTTTATACGTATTTTTATATCTGACATGAAGATAGACATTTTCTAAAAAACCTAAATTTTTTTCGAAAACCTAAATTTTTTTTCTGAGACGGCGTGGGAGGCCTGAACCTCTCTTCTAGCCGCTCATCATTCTCGGATGTATCGTCTAGGTCGACATTGTATTGTCGTAGTAAAGGAGCAGGAATAGAGACTGGAGCAGGAACAAGGATCGGAGTAGGAGCAGGAACAGGGATCGGAGTAGGAGCAGGAACAGGGACTGGAGCAGGAGCAGGATCAGGAAAGGGGACCGGAGTAGGAGCAGGAGTTCGGTATTGAAGGATCGGTGTAGGGGGCAGCTGAACGCTGCAAGTTGGCGACGCACGGATTCGGGAGAATGATATTTCTTGTGATGCGAAATCACACATCCTGAAATGAGAAGAAGTAATTGTTTACTATCTATATGTCCTTATAATGAGGATAGAGCACTACAGTTCTAACAAAATTGTGAAAATCGTACCTCAGGAGTCAACGGTGAAAAAATTGTCCTGAATCGAATTATTTTGAAAATAGATATCACTATTATAATTTTAGAACAGCATTTATCAAGAGAAATCATGAGATTTAGTTATTAATTATTAAATTCGGTACTTACAAGGGAATGCCTTGCTTCATCCTCATCAGAAGATGTGGGCGACGAGGTGGTCGATGTTGAAGAGGACGAGGTGGTCGATGTTGAAGATTCGCTACTCTCGTCTGAATCCTCCCTCTCATCGGATGAGGACTCCCGTATCGTATAGGGACGCTCCTCATTATCCTCAACGGAAGTTGTAGTCGCAGGTGTTGAGGCGACGCTATTAACCCTGGTCTTTTTCAGGGATAAGGATCTCATTACCTGAAACGGTAGAAAAAGATAGAAGAATAATTGAGTAAATGGATTATGTATGATACATTAAGAAGTGGTGAGAGGAACTTATAATAACGACTATAACAGCTGTACTTACGGGACGTGGGCTACTTGTTTCTTCTACCACACGCATCTTCGGTACCGGTGGCAGAATTTTAAACAGCTGTAAAGGGAAATAACATATTATTTTACATCAAAGGTGATTAATTTTTATCAACATGACTTACATTTCTCACTTGAGGTAACTTTTTGACAATCTTTGTCTTTTTCTTCGCTTGAGACCTCGGACACTGAAATGTTTTAAAAATTGAATTTACTTCATACATAGCGAAACAAATGTTCTTAACATTATTCATTATTCATTTTTATTTTAAATTTAGCATGTGCAGTTATCAGTACTCACCTCTAAATCACTGGATGAAGAGTCACTGTCCAGGAATTCTCTTGATTTGAATTTTCTTTCTGTGGGGGGTTTTGAGGGTTCGGCGCATTGACTTAGAACTCCTTCTGCAGCCCTATCTTCCTTCGCGAACAGTCTAGCCAATTTGTTTCTTTCGGCTTTCGAGGTCAGGTTAACTCCACCCCTGCCATTCTCCTGCGCACAGGATGCATGCCGGATGATGAAGGCTTTGGACTTTTCATCGTTGGCCATTTTTGTGCTTCGCACGTAGGCTCTGCAGGTGAGGCAGTAGACATAAGTGCAGCCCTCCTTGAAATTGCAGTCTTTATGTCCACTCTTGTTGGCATGACGCACCGGTTGTTTACAAGTTTCACAGTAGTGGAAAATTAATCTTTGGCGTGCAATGCTTGCTTGACGAACCATTTCTGTAAGTCATGGAAAACGTTTGTCATTACATCGTCTGTTAGCAAATATGAACTCATTTAAGTAACTATTGTATAAATATTGGAAAGTAATTCTACAGTCATTAATTTTCTGACAGAGATATATATTTTTCGAGATAGAAACCGAAAGTCGAAATGTTGAATTTATCTTGAAAAGGGTTGTTTACATATTAACATGAAATTGAAATCAGCTGATGTATTATCATTTTATTTCGAAATGAAATCATAGAAACGAAACTGATGTTTTAAAAAAGATAAACATTTCTGACTTTGGTTAAAAAACTTTTAATTTGTAAATGGTCCACAGACTATCACTTTGAAAAAAAAATTTGCATTTGAATTATTTACAAATTTGAAGCACACTTTGGAAATGTTTATCTTTATTTAAACATTTCATCATATAAGCTTGTGTGCTTTATAGGTTTTGAAAATGTTATAATTAATTATGAAAATTAATAATTCTGTTTAATAATATAACATATAGTGTTCCTAACTTAAGATCCAGCCACATGTTTTAAACTATCTGGTTATAAGAACTTAGTAATGTTCCTACTCCCAAACTATAGAAAGTAGTGAATAGAAGAATGTAGAACTCACTTCAGAATTGCAGTTATAAATAGATAAAACGGAGAGACGGAGAACGAGGTCTGCTATGCACACAGAATAATTCAAAAATGAGTGAAGAACGGAGCTCTACAACTTCTTTATATATGTTTCTAACAAAGGAACCATGAACAAAGACCGGATGTCATCATAACATCACATTGGTATAGAAAAACAAACTGTTGAATTCAAACAAAACTAAACAGCTGATATATTTTAATGATGAAATAGAAAAGTGCCATCAAAGTCTTTGATGCTAGAGTGGTACATGTAACCGCGAAGTTAAACCAATTAACATGTGATGAAGATGGATTCCCTGCAGTTCTAAACATTTAAAATTCTACTTAAGTTAAGGATTTCATCTAAATTCAAATAATAAAGAAAAAGTCATTAAGTTTTAAGAAGTTAAATCCAGACTGCATCATAAAACGCGCAAAAATTGAAATTTAAATTTCGCGCCAAATTTCGTAAAATCAAATTTCGCGCCAAATTTCGAAAAATCAAATTTCGCGCCAAATTTAAATTTAATGGCATCTAGGGTTAAGGTTAGGCCGCCGTGTATGAAGTGTATGAAGGTCAAGGTCAAGTTCATGTGGAAGTTTATGCATTATGGTCATTTCGAGTGATCAAACTTTAACTTTGAAAATTTTCAAAAACTTGAAAACTTAGTTATTTTTGAGAAAAACTTAGAATTTTTGCAGTTGCATACACTTGCATACAACAGGGATTTCTTCATCG
This sequence comes from Prostheceraeus crozeri, assembly GCA_907163375.1. Classification (NCBI taxonomy): domain Eukaryota; kingdom Metazoa; phylum Platyhelminthes; order Polycladida; family Euryleptidae; genus Prostheceraeus; species Prostheceraeus crozeri. The sequence continues at coordinate 361,345 of CAJQUW010001872.1, forward strand.
AATGGGTACATACCTTATATCATTAGAAAGGTCTTTTCATTCTGATTCCAATGATGTATTGTATGCAATATGTATGACGCCATCCGAAGCAGCTATAGCCCTTTGAAAGATAGATAGAATTTAGTTGAGAAACTTAGAAATTGAAATCATAAATTTTTCTTCCTGCATACACTTGCATACAACAGGGATTTCTTCATCGAATGGGTACATACCTGATATCATTAGAAAGGTCTTTTCATTCTCTAGCTGATGATGTATTGTATGCAATATGTATGATATCATCCTAAGGTGAAAAAAGCATTCAAAAAACACTGTAAATCTATTCAAACTTTCATCCAATTTGACTATCATTTGAATTACACATTAATATTCATTTCAAATTTGTTCTAGTACGTTCGGTGCTGTTTCAAAGTCTCAAACAAGTGATTTGAAATATATAACTTAGAAATATTAAACTTAGAAATACTTATTGGTAGCTATTTCAGAGATGAATATATCTATCCCCAGTTCCCATTCAAATCCTATCAGAAATTCGATTTGTGAAATTATAAAAACAAGATTGTTCATTTATGTAAGTTATTAAAGATAAAAATTACATATTGTCAATATTGGGGAAAGGAATCAGTCTCTTCAGGTCAACTCGAACGTCTTTTTGGGGGCACCAGGGCAGCGGCGAGGCGTGGCAGGATCCATTATGCTGAACTCCAGCGCAGTTGTTAAATTCTTTTCTTCAGGCTCTAATCGCACACATATCCGCTTCATGTTTGTTTTTCGTGGAGCATTTCGAACCTGACTTCCACTACGTGTCTTGACTGTTATAAGAGCTTCCACCGGTGTTTCGATGACACTCCTCTGTAGTACCAAACTTTCATCTTCTGATGATTCTGGATCAGGAGTTACAGGTCCTCTTACGAACACTCTGGGTTCGCATGGCGATTCCGTCCTTTCAACAAGAGAAGTGGGAGGTGCTGTGATACGTTCCATTTTCAATGTGATTAGAATAATATAGATAAGATAGCTGATAATATGGTACTTGAGGATTAGAACCTTTGATGAGAATTGGTACACAACTAGGACTTATATACTTTTCGAACAAAGGAATTCCCAACAGCCAATCAGAGAGGTTCCAATTTTCCCTAAAGGGATATATAAGGATGTAATTGTTCCAATTAAGCAAGTTCTAATCCTCGTGACTTGAGTAGACATTAAGAATCTATTACGAATCTATTTCATGATGAGTACCCAGAAACAACTGTTCTGTTACCAAAATGAAAGCCAAGTAATTATGGGTGGACCGTTGGATGCGAGGGTTAATTTGTGTTGCGGATGTAAAGTGGAACTCTGGAAGACTTTAACAGTGACAGCACTCCAAAGGAGAAAAGGACTGTCGGCGAAGTGCCCTATACACGAGTGTGATCACGACTTCACAAACAATGCAACATTCCTCGAATGGGCTGAGGACTTCTTGAAGTTAACGGAGTCCCCCGAGGGACGTGACTTACCTTCTTTCATTTTTTATGGTTAATTACACTTACATTGTAAACCTCTTGTTTTCATTTCGCAAATTCTGTAAATGGGATTCTGATTAGTAAATAATAGAACATTCATAACATAATTTCTGATCTGTAAACGCATTATGAAAATAAAAATTGTCATCATAGTCACAATGGCCACAATTGTCGCATTTGAGCAAGCAGTCTCAAAACAAACACCTGTTTAAGTACCGAAATAGATGTTCGCATCCCTATTCTAATTCACATACTCTAATTCAATTTCGGAACAAGCCGTTCCGATCCCAACACACAAATAAGTGTACCGAATCATTAAGTATGATCTCAATTCGCCTATCAATCGGAACGCGGTTCCTATTTACATGTTCCTATCCATGTTCGCATCCATTGGCAATTCGGAACATGTTCATATCCATGTTCGCATTCGCAATTCGGAACATGTTCCTATCCATGTTCGTATCCACTATCAGTGCGTCCGCAATACTAACTACTGGCAGCCATGAATTGTTGCGAAGTCTTGTGGTCTAGCCGACGACAAATGACGTATTTGCTTACAATTGTCTTAGCTATCTGATGAGCCTGGGTTATCCAAAATGTGGCACGTGTCTTGGCAACTGTTGCTGCAACGCCCGTATGTCCCTTTTCATGAGTCTCACGCAGAATAAGTTTCGCAATGTGAAGGTCACCACTGACAAGTAGGGGATGTTTCATTCCGTAGGACAGAAACTCGGCGTCATTCAAGCGACCACCAACTCTCAGTAGGCCATTGTCGTCGATAAAGGGGACAGGTTTTTCATCTGACCACTGTCAACTTTCATGCGTAACGAAGTTTGGGCATCATGAATGAGGGTTTGCTCTGCTTTTTTCAATTCATCAGCAGACAAGGGACCGGTCAACCTATTGTCCTTCGTTAGCCGTGAGCGAGAATTCTTAATGAATCGGAGTGCATAAGCGGTCACTCTCTTCAATTTTCGCCAGCTTGATGTTACCTCAGGTTTGAAGACTGACTCTTTGATTGAGACTGAAGCGACAGTAACTAATTGTTTCTCCTCCTGCATCTCAACCTTATTCGTCGGCCATTCATTCATCGGTGACTTGAGAAAGTGTGGTCCATGTTTCCAAGCTCCTTGCAATTCATCAGGTTTGACGCCTCTTGAGACCAGATCTGCCACATTCACCTTGCCTGGGATATGTTTCCATTGAGACGGTGATGTGTGATTTGTGATTTCGATGATTCTGCAGGTCATGAATGGCATTTTTCTTTCTGACTTGTTGCGTATCCACCCAATAGCAATCATGCTGTCGGTGAAGAATACGACTTCAGTGAACTCAATCCTCGTCTCAGTGATTATCGTCTGATGTAATCTCGAGGCTATCACTGCTGCTTGAAGTTCTAACTTTGGAATTGTTAGCCTCTTCAACGGTGTGACACGGGATTTAGCTGCAATCAATTTTGACTCATGAGAGCAATCGAGTTTCCTTCATCTCACATATGCACAAGCTCCGAACGCCTCTTCGGATGCATCGCAGAAAATGCAAAGCATGGGAGCATCACTTGAAACATTTACTGGTGTCATACATCTAGGAAATGAGACTTCATTCAATTGCTGTAGCTCTTCGAATATGCTGTTCCATACATTTTGATCGTCATCATCTAATGGGTCGTCCCATCCAAGACCTTTCTTCCACAATCTTTGTATTCCGATTTTAGCCCTAACTAAATTCGCCGCTGTAAGTCCCAACGGATCAAATATTCTTGAGATCTCCTTCAGGACAATTCGTTTCGTCAGTTCTTTACTTTCATGTTGTCTGTTAAACTTGACCTTCAATTCATCTGACTCAGTTTGCCAGTACACTCCCAAGACTTTCTCCTCTTTCACTTCGGTTTCCCGTTCTTCACCTAGCCTCCCACTGAAAGTCCATTTCTTGATCGTGAATCCACACGATGACAATATATCATTTATTTCCGTTGACAATCTTCTTGCTTTACTCGTATCTGTTACTGATTCACAGATATCGTCCATGTAAGAATTCCTTAGTAACGTATCAGCTGCTTGAGGGAGATTGGCTTTATTCTGTTCGGCTGTCTTACGCAGAGCTGTGAGAGCCATTGCTGGTGCAGGCTTATCTCCGAATGTCAAGACATTCATGGCATATATGTCTGGATCTTTATCAAGATTCAAATTCCGCCAAAGAAAGCGATGCACATGCTGATCTGTTTCGACAATCTTTATGCGGTGATACATTTTTGAAATGTCTCCGACGAGTGCAATTTCGTTCTCTCTGAATCGAATAAGTACACCGAGTAAGTCATTAAACAAGTCGGGACCCTTCGCCCAGTAATCGTTCAGCGAATGCCCGTTGAATGAGATTGAAGAGTTGAATACGACTCGAATCGGAGTGCTTTTGCTCTCTTTCACTATTCCGTGATGTGGCAGATAGAAAACTGGTCCATTGTAATTGTCTACTTCCCCTTCACTCAATTTTCTAGCGAAGTTCAAGTTGACCATCTCCTTTATTTGATTGTCATAAGCCTGAGCCAGTTGCGGCTTTCTAAGTAACTGCCTCTCTCTAGCGACCAGCATCTTTTCAGCTTGGGATTTGTTATCAGGTAGTGCAGCAGGATCTTTCACCCATGGGTAGCTCATCGTCCACTGACTTTCGTTGTCTGCCTTAGTACACGATGCTTCGATTTGGTTCTGGTCTTCAGTTTCTCGGTCCAAAGCACACTTACTGCACTGTTGACCGGCAACTCCCAATCCTTCGGTGGTCCAAAACTCCGATAAGTCCAATGGCTTTGTGATACTGACATGCAAGATCGAACGTGTAATTGTATCAGGGCCTGATCCACCAAAGAAGATCCAACCCATAGGAGAGTTTCTACCGACAAGATTTCCCATCTCCAGAGTCTCACCTGAGTGAAGAGCGGCATGATCTATCCCAATTAGAAGTTCAATCACCCCGGCCTGTCGGTTTGGTGTGAAACCAACAGCTTTCAGAGATAATTTCAATTTCTCTGTATCAGCTCTCTGCATGTGAATATCGTTTATGCAGTCCAGCCCGACCGCTCGGATCCGATGGCACCTGTTATCTTTGTAGGATCGTAGAATTACTTCGTACAATTTTGATGCCAATTCCTCTTCAACGCCGCCGACCTTTGTGATTGTTATATTAATTTTTCGTCCAGGAAGATTCAGTTCATTGGCTACAGAATGCAAAATAAGAGATACTTGAGCACCAGAGTCGAACACAGTGTTGCCTTGTCTAGTACACGGACCATTTCCTGACATTTCTAGTGTAGCGATAGGTAGCAGATTGTCTCCATTCGTAGTCGCAGACATAATCATTGCGTTTGTCTCTACGTGTAGGAGCTTGTTATGAAATTTATTACACGGATTGCCGTTTACCGTTTCTTGGCATTGCTGTCTCCGTTTGCAAGTTTGAGCCTTATGATTCCCACTAGCCCTCTTCAAGCAGCTAAAACAGCAATTGTTTTCCTTCAAAGCATCATACCTTTTCTTGACGGCAAGTTTGAGGAACTTGGGACACTGATCCACATAATGGTTGTCTGACATACAAACCCAACATTTCTATCGTTCGACATTACTCTTGCTAACAGATATTTGATTTACTTGGCTTCGAGGGTTCCGCGAGGATGGGCATCTTATTGACGACATTGTCCTGAGTCTCGTTCTCATTTCTGCCGTCATCCAATCAAGCAGGTTGGATAGCGAGGCATACAGGCACTCCTTCTCCAAGTGACGAGCCCATACCTTCCGGTCATCAGCAGCCATCTGTTGCTCTATTAGCGCGATCATATAGTTGTTGTCCATGTCTTGCGGCCGCCCTATCTCGACCAAAAGGTTATAGCAGCGTCTCACTAACTGTACCAGCTCGCAAAACCTTGAGTCGTCGCTGTCTTGGAGTGGTCTGAATTTCGTTATGTCGTAAGTTATTGCATCAGCTGTAAACCTGGGGTCCCCATACGCTGCGTCCAAGCCCACGCACCATCTCCAAAGGCTTTCCAACAAGTGACGATCTCAAAATGGTGACAGCATCACGCTTACTATACGCATTCTCTACAAGATGTTTGAAGCCAGACCTAAACTCAAAATATTCTCTAACATCACCCGAAAAGGTAGGGGCATTAGGTCTCGAGACCTTGACTTTTCTACACACAGGGGATTCGTCTCGTTGCATCGCAGCAATCTCGCTCACCTTTACAGGGTCAGTCTTCAGATTCACACCGGCTTTGACACCGTCTCCAATCACAGTTTCCTGTCGCGGTTTGTCTTCTTCGACATTGGCCTTCTCGTAGGGGTCCTTCGCTTGAAGATGATCCTTGACCTGTACCGACATCTCCAGGAACTGCTGTTGGATTTCGTCCATGTAGTCCTCCTTGGCTTCGAATCCGTCGTCGTCCAGCAGGTTTGTGTACTCCTCGTGACGAATCTCCAGTTGCGTGTACGTACACTCGTACTTCTTCAGAGCTTCTTGCACCTCTACCTTTGATCTTGACTCTTCCATCAAGAATGACAATGCCTTGGCATATCTTGTAAATGTCAACTTCGCCGCACGTCGTCGATTCTTCGTCTCCTGGTTATCCATCGAATTTTGAACAGCAGTTCGATGAATGGCAAATTCGAATTATGTCTCGCAAATTCGAATGAAATACCAACAAATTCGAATGATGGTTCAATCAACTTCAGATTGAATAGGGGAAAACGTATTCGCATCGTCCAAAGTATAATTTATTGCCGCCTTCGCGGGGACCTGCGTCACTTCGATACTCGTATACTTGGTACAATTCGAATTTGTGCTATTTTCGCTCAAGCATGAGCGACACGTCATTTTAAATGTCAGCATTCAGTCATCGGTTGGGCGGTTAAGCGTGTGCGCGCGCAAGGGACCAACGGCCACTCACAGTAATCCCATGCTTACAGCTCCACGCAAGAAAGCGAAGCTAAGCGAGGCGTGTGATGCAATGAGAACAAAGGCGTGGAGGCAGGAACGGGGAACGTTAACATCAAACACGAGCAAAGGGCAAGGAAAGAACGAAGACGAGAAGGAAGACAATTAAAATACTTATAGGTTAATACGCAAATTACTAGCAAAACAATATTAATAGATACTGAACGTGAAATATATAATAACTCTCAAGACTTTGATATTAGAATGTTTATATCTAAAATTAAAACACAATTTTGTTCTTTAAAAGATAATGGAAAATATCAAGTTTTATTGTGTCTTATGTAAAAGACAGTTACAAACAAAAAGAAGTTATCAATTTCATTTAAAAAGTAAAATGCATTTACAAAATGTAGATCGAGGAAATATATCAAAATTAAATAATTACAAAAACTATCTAGAAACATTACCTACTGATATAAAAGTTAAAAAAATATTTGATGATTATTCACATTCGGAATATAAAAAGTTTTTAATAGTGAAGATTTTTTTTGGGGAAATCGAAGGTTCTAGTACTTCGCCCGAAACAGATATAAGATATTTATTCAATGGAACCGACGAAACCGACGAAGCTGTAACAGATATAAAATATTTGTTTGATGAATCTGTTGAACATAATGAAACCGATGAAACTTTTTATGATGTATTAACAAACTTCTATAATGTATTTAAGAAATATTTCAAATGTTATATGAATGTAGAAGTACTTTATACAAAAACTGGATTCGATGGAATGACTGAAGAGATAGTACAGGGACATTTTACACAGACACAAGAAATTCATAATGTAAATGATATACAACCCATATTTGAAACAGTGATAAATAAATTGAAAGATGCTATAACTGAAGCTCAGTTGCGTGAATCTGTTTGGAGATTTATTGCAATACTATCTAAGAAAATAGTAATTGACAAATATAAAAATAATACTGTTGGTAGTTACATACCCCTTCCTTTCAGTTCTCCACAAATAATCAACATACAGAATGAAGATGAATATTGTTTTCTGTGGAGTGTTATAGCACATTTACATCCTGCAAAATATCACAAAGAAAGACTAAGTCATTATAATAAAGAAGAATATATAAATGAATTTGATCTCTCAGATGGCTTAGATGAATTTCCATATGATTATAATAGGTTAATAAAGTTTCATAAAAAGAATAAAAATTTAATAGAAGTAAATGTTTTTGAATTAAATGTGAAGTATGTTTCTATTGGTGATATTACTCCCTTATATCCCGGAGATATTGAAGTTAATAACATTGTTTATAACAACTTAAAAGAGTTTTATTTGAATAACAAAAATGTATGCCAAACAGAAATAGTATACAATGAAGGAGGAAATTACATGCATCATAATATTATTTACAAAGGAAATGTAATAAGTACTGAAAAATATGAAATTATAAAAACATTATCACCAATAATGAATAATCATAATAATTATAAAGGATGTGGATTTCCCTATGAGTACGAAACCGAGCGTTCGTCTCTATTGTCAGAATATATACATAAGTTAGAGATGTTACAGCAACTATATAAAAAACAATATCAACAAGAGTTACAAATGTTACATAATCAATATCTACAAGAATATCAACAAGAAGAAACTATATTATTTCACAAATATATTGAAAAAGAATTGAATCAATAATTACGACAATGTAATTCTCAATTTAATGAACTAGAATGTCATCCAAAAAATCTACAACAATATAAAGAACATTGCCAACAAAAAATCTACAAGAATATCATATGGGTATAAATATGTTAAGTAAGGAATATCATGAACAATATGAAGAACAATGTCGAAAACAATATGAAGAACAATTTCAAAAAAATATCAAGAACAATATCAAGAGCAGTTAGAAATATTACAACAGGAATATCAACAAAAGTTAAAAATGTTAAAACAGCAGTTAATGCAACCAGCACAAGCGAATATATTATATTATCAAGGTCATTACATATTGTGTAAAGATATTTCTGTATTTACAAAAACTTCAGATAATGCTAATTTTCCCTGTCTCCAATGTATGACGAGCTTTAGAACTAAAGAAGAAATGAATAGACATTTGGAGAATTGTCAACAAAATGAAGCAGTTAAAAATACTTTTACTAAAGAAGATTATTTAGTATATAATAAATGGTATTACAAAAATAAAGTACCCTTTATTATATATTGTGATTTTGAAGCATATAATGTTAACATGACACAAAGTTCTGGTAAGCATTTGCTTGAACAAAAAACATTATGTTGGGGAATGTACATTCATTCAACTTATCCTGAATTATTTAAATCAGAATATTATCAATACTATGGTGAAGATAGTTCAGAAATGTTTACAAAGAAAATAGAAGAATTACAAAAATATTTTTCACAATTGCTTAAAACAAATAGACCAATGCTTCCATTAACGTATGACCAATTAGTACAATTTGATAATGAAAAAAATTGTTATTACTGTGGAAAAGAATTTACAACTTATAAAGTAAAAGATCATGATCATCTAAATGGATTATATAGAGGTGCACCACATAATTCTTGTAATCTTGATGCTAATAAATTTAGATATAACTTTGTACCCTTATATTTCTACAATGGTTCTAAATATGATTTCCATTTAATAATAAAAGATCTATTCTCATCTGAAAAATTACGACAACTAAGAACAAACGTACTATGTAAAACAGAAGAAGAATATTTTTCAATGAAATTTGGTTGTATTAGAATATTAGATGCATTTCGATTTTTTAATCCTTATTCATTAGATGTCATGGGAAAAACTTTGAAACCTGAACAATGTAAAATATTAAATAAATATAATTTAAAACCTTTAAAAGGTATTTTTCCCTACGAATATTCAACTGGAGATATAGATAGAATAAATGAAATAATGCAAGAACATCAACTTTCTTCACGTGATAAATTTAAATCAACATTAAAACAATCACAACTATCTGAAGAAGATTATGGAGAAGCTGAAAAGAATTGGAGAGAGTTAAATTGTAGAACAATGTATGATTATACAATGAAATATCTTCAGATAGATGTATTAATCCTTGCTGATCTTTTTGAAAACTTTCGTGATATGTGTTTAGAATATTATGGAATAGATCCATGTTATACATATAGTACACCAGGTTTAACATGGTTGGCAGGATTAAAACATACAAATGTTAAACTTAAATATTACAAAGAAAGTTCTTATGATAAATTATTATTTTTAGAATCTGGAATTAGAGGTGGTGTTTCATCTGTTCTAGGTAATAGATATGTTAAATGTTATAATAAGAAAGTAAATCCTGATGATTACGGTTATTAAAAATTTTAATCCAGAAGAAAAAGATCAATTTATAAAATTGTTTAATCAAAATATAGAAGGACTTATATCAAATGAAGATAGTCAAGCAGCAGTTGATGAATTCATGAAAGAAAACTATTTGTTATATTATGATTTTAATAGCTTATATTCTTCTTGCATGATACAAGAATTACCAACAGGTGAAATGGAATGGAGTACCATTCTTGAATACGAACCTACATTAGATGGTGAAAATAATTATGGTTATATATATGAAGTTGATTTAGCATACCCTGATTATATAAAAGGCGCAACAAAATATTATCCTTTCTGTCCCGAAAACATAATTCCCAATATAGAAGATTTTTCAGATTATCAAAAATCTATAATTCCTAAGAAATACAGGCCAACAAAAAAACTTATGTTAGCACAAAGTAATAAAGGAAAGTATGTTGTTGAAGGAAGAATGCTAGATTGGTATTTAGATCATGGAATGATTCTTTTTAAAATTCACCGGAAACTAGTGTATAGAAAATCTAGGTGGTTAAAAGATTATATAGAGTTCAATATTGAAAAACGTAAAATAGCTAAAAGAGTAGTAAGAAAACGGCGAACACTCGACCGGCGCCCCCCCTCTGGAACGAGAGAGTGTCGTGGTCGGCCGCCGTGGTGCTTCGAGTCTGACTCCCCCCCTCTGGAACGACAGAGTGTCGTGGTGTGCCGGCCAAGTGAGTCCGAAAGGTTCGCTGACGTCCCCCCCTCTGGAACGACAGTGTGTCGTGGTGGACTTGGGCGACCGCCAGGTTTTTACTTGAGGCTATAGTGTGTGATGATTTTCGAAAAAACGACAGAGTTGGAATTTTGGTCGTTTTGGGCTCTAGCGCCAAAACGAAGCATCGGATGGGAAAACGGACGCCAGATTCGGATTCAGCGTGAAATTCTGCATCGGTATGGTGAATTTGAAGTCAATCGGAGAGAACAAGTTTCGCTGACGTCCCCCCCCCCGGCACCGAGCTTCCAACTTTGCTTCTAGTGGACGGATTTTGTCGTGCAATAGCTCGTTTGAAAGCTAAGAGTGAGACAAATTCACTGAAAGAATCGGCTTGTTCATATCTGTCTTCGTTTAGATGTGAGACACCATTTAAGATTTTGGGAGATTGTCGAAAAACGACAGAGTTAGAATTTGGGACGTTTTGGGCTGTAGCTTCAAAACGAAGCATCGGATGGTAAACGGAGGCCAGATTTGTAATCAGCTTGATGTTATTGTCCAATGAGCATCATCATCCAATGAGAATCAGGCATTTCTATATAAATAGCGAGCCTTCCACAGTGAGAATCATTCCATCGTTGAATCGCACGAGTGACGGACGCATATTTTCTCTCTCTATTCTATTATCCAACTAAAATGGTAAGTCGCTACTTTCCTCCCTCTCCTCCCTTGAACGTAAACTTAATACAATCTTTTTCATTTTCAGGCATCTACTCCATCTGCTGCACTAGTAGGACAAAATGGCGGTCAAACGTTACAAGGTTCGCTACGGTCAGATCATCTACAACTGAGGCCAGTGGAAGAAACAACCAAGGTACATAATCCTACACCGCTACAGCGTAAATTTAAACAAGTCTTGCGTTAAGACGATCATAGCGTAGTACTCCAAACGGGAATGCTCCCTTCCACGGATGTCAAGATAATGCGCAATCAGTATGGGGACTACATACTGATCCCCGTGAGTCCGTACATTCGCCACCAACTTGATATTATTGAGCAGTACGTGACATTAAATATGGACATTCCTACTCCTCTTGCTCAAGAGTGGAAGGCGAGAGATGACAAGGATACTCCCTATAGAAAGATTTGGGATGGTAATCACATTTGCCTACCGGTATCACATTGGTGTAGTTATTATAAAAAGGATGGAGATCAATCAATACCCATCACATGTGATGAGCTCGGAGAAGGTACTTGGGATATCCTTTTCAAAGTGAATGGGCTATATTATGGTCGACACAAGGATAATAAAATAGTCTCTCTCTCCATGCATATGGAATCCATCCTATATATTCCAAAACCACCCAACGTAGATGACATAATTGATCAAATCCTTAACAGCAGTGGTACGAAGCGCAAGTCGGAGAAGAATGCTGCATCAAAACGCAAATCAAAGAATGAGAATTGCTAATCCTTTCCTAACTCTACCCTATGACAATTCGCTTATGTGCTTTGAGTGTCGTAGACGTGGTCTTATTAGATACATTTTACTTCTTCGTTGCCATCATATCATTTGTGTATTTTGTCGTGAAAAGCATCGATGTAATTCTTCATTTTGTAATATGTTATAGAACGTTTCCTTAGATGTGTAAATTTCCGTTTTAGGCTTCTATCATCATTTTTATCGATTGTGAGGGTGAACCTGTACAGGAGCTCAGTGCTATTGCTATGAACAATTGGACATATCAGATTGTTAGTGTCTATCATCAACATGCCAACTGCGATCCCAATGTTGATCAATGGGCGAGAAAACACATTCATGGACTTAATCTGAAATATTTGCAAGACTACGGCTTTTCTTGTGAGACTGCTCTTCTTATTGACTTTAAACGATGGTTAGCTGCTTTCAATGTTATACGCATCTTTTGTAATAATCCTGGTAAGGAGAGGAAAGTATTTCCCAATCTAATCATTGATGATATTTTGCTCCCGCCTTGGGATAGTAGAGTGAATCAACATTATCATGAAGTCACGAAACGTTTTAAGGATTTGTGTGTTCCTATTTTGTCTGTTCGTTGTAGTAGCTACGTTCATAACCAATGCTTCTTTCCTCCTTACCTCAACACTGCCAAAGTCCTGTATGGTTATCATTGCTCGCTGTATGATAGTTACCAGCTGTATCTATTTTATCTCTTTCAAACCATTGATTTATAATGCATGCTTGTTACCATTATTCAATAAATGTTACTATGAGAAGAGTTGTTTTCATGCAACGGATGGGTTAGATGAAGGGCGATCATGTCTTTCTCAAACGATTGCGGAACATTACATTTTCATAGGCAAAGTTTAAAAAGAGCTGTTCAAGATTATGTGATAAATTTTCATAAAGATGAGACCGACATGGAAGCAGTGGTCGATGATGCTAGCACTCTATTTCTAGAGTTAATGAATACATTCTCTGATAGCATTATCATGGCGCGATTAGTTACGAAAATTAAGTTTAGTCATTTTGGAAAGGAAGAGGTGGAAAGTCGCTCTTTCCATTTTGCTTCTTATTCAATGGAAGTGGTAGATCACCCCCAAGAATTTTTTAAAAGACATGATAAAAATTGCTGAACGTCTTAACGCATTTAACCATCATGGTAGCAGTCTAGTGATTGAAGCGAATACAGATATTCACATTCAACTTTCTATAAAGAAAAATTGAAAATGCAGTGGTACTTGATTGTAGCACAACTGGTTTTCGAGCTATGTCTGCTCACTCTCGAAGTATATTCCTTCTTTACATGCGTCTATTATTTAGAAAAGGCTAGCAAATTCATATCTTTAAGAAGACTTGCTATAGACATCAGTAACGGTGAAACTATGTGTTGTGATGTATGTAAGCGAAAGGATGGAAATGAAATGCGCATCTTCAAGAGATGTAAGCATGCTTTTTGTCAACGCTGTTTCATACGTAATTGCATTCAACTTTGCCAATGTAGCCACTGTGATATTGCTCATTTCGAGTGTCACTTATGCCGCAATAGTTAGTACCTATGCAAATGTGGTAAAGACAGGTTTTAGCAAAGACTAACACGAAAAATGGCGAAACGTAAAAGTTAAAACTCTTCAAAGTTTTCTTCAGCCATTCAAGCTCTCCGACGAATGAAAGCAAATCAGCGATACAATGCTATACGACATGCTAACGATAAATTCATTCGTGAAATTATTTCTCATGTCAGAAAGTTGAGGACGAAGAAATTAGCACCAAAACAACGAAAGTTACTTAAGCGATATGCCACAAAATTGCGTTTCATCTCCAATCCTAAAGTCACCCTTCAAAGAAAGAGGAAAACTCTAACACAAAAGGGCGGTTTCCTTTCAGCAATACTTCCAATGATAGCTCCTGCCGTGGGCAACCTATTGGGTAATATCTTTGGCTCTAAGCGTTAATTATGCAAATGTTGAATCTCAAAGTAATAAAATGGATTTCAGACTTCAATGTGATAAAGTTCTGACTGTATCAGGTCCATCTCATGCAGGTAAAACTGTTTTCACGCTGAATTTATTGGATAAAAGAAGGGAGTTGTTTAAGGAACCTATCAATCGAGTGATTTGGTGTTATGGTATTTATCAACCGTCGCTGTTTCAGGAATTGCACAGTCGCAACTTTATTCGACATGAAGGAATTATTCCAGTGGATAAACTTCAGTCTAATGATGTTGTTGTATTGGATGATTTATTAAAAGAAAGTAAGAATTCCAAAGATGTTACAGATATGTTCACTCGCGCAGCACATCATAAAAGGTGCTTTATCATCTATATTATCTCTTTATTATCTCTTATATTATCATCTATTTTATTCACGACCCTCCTATGTAAGTAGTGGAGGACAAATTTACAGCGGCGCTCGCCGCCAACGTGGAGGTAGCATACTTGGTGCACTGAAATCTGTTGTAGCACCTCTCATATCCAATGTCGGTAGATCTTTAAAACGAAATGTTTTAAGTAATGCCGTTGGCTTTGCTGGTGATGTTGCTAGTGATCTTTCCAGAGGTAGAAGTTTTAAGAGCAGTTAGTTGAATCGTGGGAAGGGACGCGGTTTGAAAACATTGAAACAGACCTTTGCTGGTGTTACTCAAGGAAAGAAATCACCTAAACGAATGAATAAAGGAAAGAGGAAACATCGCGGATCTGGTAAGGTGCGATCTTAAGTCAAAAGGCATTCACGCAAACGTCGCAGAGGTTCTAATCATTCATCAGGCGCTAAACGACGACGCTGCTATAACTTCTAATCATGGAGTGTAAAACTTCTGGTTTTTGTTTGTTTGATCAACAAGCCATACAGACAGATATTCTTAGTTCAAGTATTGTAGATTATCATCCTCGAACAGCTGAGAATGCTGGCCCCATTGAATTTGTTATTCCTGGTGGTAGTGATGACTACATAGATTTGAGTTATGCGATGCTTGATTTGAGGTTTAGAATTCAGCAAGCAGATGGAACTGCTATTGACGATGCACATAAAGTTGGACTGAACAATTTACCATTGACTACATTACTTCGCGATGTTTCTCTAACGATTGGAGAGCAGCAGGTGGAAGGTGGTCAAAGCGATTATCCCTATAAATCATATTTCAATCATGTATCACAGTTTCATCCAGCAGCACAAAAAAGTCATATGGAAGCCATGGGATGGTACAGAGATGAAGCAGGAAAATTTGATGTTGAAACAAACAGTGGCTTTGTAAAGCGATCTGCTATGATTAAAGATAGTAAAGTATGTCGGCTATATGGTCCGCTGAATTTAGACTTCTTTAGACAGTCAAAGTTTTTACTCTGTAATACCAGCATGCGACTCAAGCTGACATTGAATAAGCCTGAATTTGCGCTGAATGCATTTGCTAAAGTTGACAATTTTAGAATTCATGTGGAAGATATTGCACTTTACATTCGTCGAGTAGTACCGAATCCAAGTGTCATTAGAGGGCATGCTGAAGGTCTTAACCGCCAAAATGCCATTTACCCCGTTCAGCATACAAAGCTTCTCACCTTTACAATTCCGAAAGATCAAAAGAGTTTCATGAAAGATGGCCTCTTTCCATCGGAAGCACCGAAGCTCCTCATGGTGGCAATGGTTGAAAATGATGCATTTAATGGTAGTATAAAGAAGAATCCTTTCAATTTTAAACACAATCAGTTAAGTGAAATTGCTTTACGTGTAAATGGTGTGAGTCATCCTGGTCCACCCTACAAACCAGATTTTGCTTCGGATCAATTTATGCGCAGTTATGTTGATTTTATGGATGTCTTTGGCTTTTACAATACGGATGACACCAACGGACTGACTATGAAAGAGTTTAAGAGTGGATATACTATTTATGCATTTGATTTGACTGCTGACAGCAATATTAGTGCACCCTATCGTCAAGCGAACGTGCCTCATAATATTCGTTTGGATTTGACGTTCGAAAGAACACTATCTGAGACGATCAATGTATTAATTTATGCAGTCTTCGATTCAAATATTGAAATTACAAAGTATCGTGACGTGATTCTTCAGTATAATCGTTAATGAGTTGGTTGACTGCTGACGATATTAAGACTAAAGTGCAGCGTAATGCAGACGAAGCGACGTTGAAAGCTTTCGATAATGTCTATTCGATCGATACCTTACCACCTGCAGTAAATCACTATCCCATCTTTATTGTGCTAAACACTCATTCGCAGAATTTAGGCGGTGAGCATTGGAAAGCGATCTTTATTGGAGAAGACCGACGTGGTGAACTATTTGACTCTCTTGCTCAACCTCCAAATATACCAACACAGCAGTGGTTGAGAAAACATACGCGTCAATATCAGCGAAATGAACGCATACTACAACATCCACTTTCATCAACGTGTGGTGCTTTTGTACTGTACTTCATCTTAAAACGTTTACATGTATCTCGATTTGCATCTGTTATTCAAAACTTTTCATGTAATCCATCTTCTAATGAAAAAATGATTTGTAAGTTCTATCATGATTTGAAATAAAAACATCATGTTGGAAAAATTGTTTTTTATTTTACAATCCGCTGGGTACGTACATACTCGATGAGATAGTCTAGGATCACATTTGCTTGTACATGAGATTTTAGTCCAGTAATGATCACTTTACTATTATGAAAGATTGCCACATGCACAGGTAACCAACAACTAATGAGAGCTGCAGGAAAAAGTTCGGGTTCATAACACAAATTGTAACTGCTGGTACGAATCTTCAAAAATGATACACTTTCACTCAATTGAGTAGAGATCACCATATTGTCCACAGTCAGATTCGACATCACACACCTCTCCCTCTTCCATATCCGACGTAGTAGTCTTTGTAGCTCTAAGCGCATTGACTTCGCCGATGAATGAGAAAGGGCGCCGAGAATCTGTACAGTCCCATTTGGGAAGAGTTGAAGATTCCGTGAATTGTTCATCTTCACCACTAACATTTGAGGACGGCCCGGGTAATACTTGCTGTTTGGAAGCTGTTGGTGTAATGTTGTGAGATCGATTTTGGTGTAGATTCTGAAGCGACGGAGAATGTTGACGATGGTGTAGCGATGGCGCTTCATGATGAAAGAATGAGTAAATTGAGCGATGTACCTTCCTTTTATATTTTCCAAACTACCTTGATGAAATGTGAAGTTAGTATGAAGTTGGGAATGATAGAGTTGAATTCGCCGATTGTTGACGCGCAACCAGATGCGATTTCCAATATGTGAATGTCTTTTCATATAGAAGTATTTCAAGTCCTTCATGATATGATGTAGAGATTGAAAATGACGATAAGATAAAGCAAACTCTCTTCTCACATTTCCAGTTGAATCTTTGAAATAGACGTTTCGATCATGATCCGTTTCAATACGTTGTAGGGAATCTAATTTCCAACTCATGATGTGTGGTAGTCATGTCTGATTAAGATTTGCATAGTAGGGCGATGAACTCACGACGAATAAATGTCATGATGGAGCGATGTATATATCTTCTATACTTCTCCCAATTGTATTTGCGAAATGAGAAACAGTTTGCGGAATGAGAATGGTAGATTTGAATTTCATTTCTGTAATGTTTAAGCCAAACTTGATCACCCAAGGAGATGAATCTTAATGTTTCAAAATATTCCAAATCCCTCATGATATCATTGAGGTTGACAAATTGTCGCCATGTTAATGTAATACCTCTTGATGTATGACCATGAGAATTTTTGAAATGCACGTTTCCATCACGATCAACTCTGATATATTGTAGAGAGTCCAAAATCCAAGTCTTCATGATGTTATGGAAAGCCGCAGATCATCAATATAAAAATGTCGTTTTATCATATTTTGCTTAGCAATGCGGCTACAAAGAGATTTGCTAGTAATCGAGCCGCACTCTTTTCTACTCCCATTGATCATACACAACAGCTAAATGGAAATTAGGAAGTTGGTGTCACTCAACTTATTTATAGCAACTGTGTCTATACTTTTGATCATGAGGTGATGACTACTAATATGAGACGTACAGCTGCTTACCAATGTGAAAAGGGGTGCCGAGTATACATTCCACAGTGGCCAAAGAAAGATCTCTTATCATGTAAAAAGTTTATATATGATTTCCTGAATAAAGCGTGTAAACATATTGTCCAATTTACTCCGCACAATGATGATCATAATTATGTACATCATGTAGTTGAGAAGGATTGGATTGTTGGTTTAAGTCCAAGTTTAAGAAAGGATTTAGGTTACCTCGCTAGCGCTTTAACAAGCTATGATAATTATAACGTTAATTACCACCCAAGTGGTCATAAACAGTTAATATATCGAGAGGAAGCTTATTATGTAGATCTTATTCCAAAAAATGAGAAGACGTTGGTGAAGAAGATTGTGATTAAGCCAAGAAAGACAAACATGACTCCTGAAACATTATTGAAGAAATTTAATTATCTCCTTCGAGTTGATGGTAAACAAGTGGCTTATATCAAATCATCTAATCATATTGCAATAAGTAAATTAAATGATGATGATCTAGTATTAGTTTGTTCAAAAGATTTTCATCAGTTCTTACGACATCGTTCTGCAGCTGTTCATGGAAAATTTGATATGCAACATTTACCATGTGAAAGGTCAAATCAATTTGATACAGAATGGACCGTATCTTTATACAGAAAGTGTGTAGAGCCTTTCGGTGGTGTCTTACATGAAACAAGAGTGTTGATGCCTCGCATTATTACTTCAGTTAAATTGGTTGTAGATTATTTAAATGAAGTGATTAATGAGCAACAAATTTCATTTTCTGAAAAAGAAGGTGTTTTGTCTCTCACTATAAGTGGAAAAGGTATTGAACTAATTATGGATAAAACTCTAATGGACATTTTGGGTTTTGATCAAAATATCTTTAAAAGTGGTACTGTAACCAAAGCTAGCGCAGACATGTCACTATCGCGTCGTATTAACTATTTTTAGATATATTCCAATATTGGTGAAGATGTACGTGTGGGAGATGTTGAAGCTCCATTGCTAGCAATGGTACCATACCAGCCAAAAAGCTGCAGTATTTTATCTGAGCATACTTTCAAGAAAGTGCATTATACAAAGCTGAAATCAAACTACATCCCACAAATTGATATTGCAATTTATGACGATGCTGGTGCGTTGATTCCTTTTCATAAAGATGCTGTGACAAGTATCACACTCCATTTCCGAATGAAGAGTTAATGCAAAAGTATGCTAATATATTTTTCCAATGTGAATAATATGGAAAGTGAAAATAAGGACTCGTTTCTAATCTACTTACCCAGTAATGCTTCTATGAATAAATTTCCCAAAAATAAACCATCAGACTATCGAGTAGAATTTAATCGCCCACTACATTTAGAAGGTGAATGGGAGGTTGGCGTTTCTAGTATTTGCTATGATAGCAATATTCAGAATGTGAATGATTTGGAAGAAATGATATTGACTCCTCGCACCCATGATGGAATAACGATGAATAATGCATTCCAGTTCCCATACAATTTAACGTCAGATGGAAAGTGGAACTATGAATGGATTCAGATAAAATCAGATTATTATGGTCCATTTGGGAATGAGAAAATTATTAAGGCATTCAACAGTGGTAATACTTCCATCATGAAGAATAAAAATCGGAAAGCTTATGAGTTTACTATCTATCATTGGAGTGGGAGACAGTTCCTTCGCTTTCATTCTTTTACTAAAAGTCTTACACTGTGGTTGGATAATGAATTCTATCCACATCTCGGTTTTGGTCATGGACTACATCTAACGTCAATTGCTACTGCAAATATTAAAAAAGTTTATTCAAATCGAATCAACAAATTTCATTATAGATTTAAAATATTTGATGAAGATGTTGTAGAATGCGAAGAACGTATCATTTTGGAAAAGCGTGGTTTTCAACCTTTATCACTTATTGAGTTAGTAAAACGATGGAATGAGACTGTGGGTAAGAAGTATGGAGAGAAAATTATGGCGGACAAAAATAAGTTGGTTATTCAGAAATATAATGACAAACTTACATTTTATTTCTCTCCAACCTTGCGCCATTTTGTAAGACATTATACACCTATTATTGGAAGCGGTCTGGTGTATGCCTCTCATGAATATCACACTAAAGCTGATTCAGTTAATGATGAATGGTGGGTGGACATCTATGGCGATCGCATCAAGAAAATTTACCAGTCTTATGAAGAATCTAAAGTTGCTATCAATATAATGCCGCGTCTAAATCATACAGTTGAAAGCTTCATTCATGTAGTAAATCCTTATATACAACAGAAGTTGAAGCATGTGATGAAAAGTAAATATGATGTAAAGACACACCACATTTCGTTTTCAATTGAAAATCAACGCGTTGTTCTGAAACTGGGTGATGACATTCAATGTCAATTGAGTAAAAATTTGAAAAAACTCTTTGGTTTTTCAATGCTACAAACTGTGTTTACTGCTGCGCATACGATTGGTATAGAAACACCAATGACACTTGATAAACATGAACAGCACCTTTACATTCAAAGTGATTTGATTCTACCTATTTCTGTTGGTGAGAAAAAAGAATGCATTTTACGTGATTTCATTCATGATAAAGACGCTTCACATGGAATAGCCGAGAAGATGTTTGAATCTATTTTCTATCATCCCGTCGTCAAACAAACTATACCCTCTATTGCTATCAAAATTACCAATGGTTTACGAGAGTGCATCCATGTGAAAGATACTAAATCCCTCGTAACTTTAGTGTTTCGGAAAACAAAGTGAAGTCATTGTGATATGTTTATTGAAATAAAAATGTCTATGAAAAAGTCTTTTCACAGATACAGGGGGAATGGGCTGACTGTAGGCATATATTCACAAGGAAGAAACGATCTCATGCGATACATAAAACAGCAATGTTTATCTACAGAAATCAACATGAAAATACTAAGTTAAGGATGATTATGCTCAGACGTCTCCTGAATGTGGTAGCGTGAGTTTTATTCTTTTGGGTGGTGGTATGTTTGTGTCAGGATGTCCATGTGGAAGAGATATGTTATGTTCTAACCAGCACCTCTTATCCTCCCATGCTGAAAGCGCCCGTTTCCTAAAAGTATGAGTTTTGATCTCATGCGACTTAGATTTTAAGATTGTCATATTGACAAACGTTATATTTTTATTTCTATAGGCTTTCCTGAAATTTTTATGTTTCATGTTAGAGACCAATGATCTTGATATGCCTTTAGCACGCTTAATACTATCGTCGCTATCCCTTAATTTCATACTGTACATTTTTGGTCGGAGGAGAATCATTTCATCTATTTCCTTCCCTGCCGTCTCATCCTTAAAGCAGCCAAGTTTTGCCTTATTTTTGATGGAGTATAGTGGGTGATCAGTAGGATAATTTGATGTATCAAAATATCTTTCTAAAGATTTTCCTACTTCATTGAAATTTAAATCTTTTTGAGTGGTAATACCTAAGAAGAAACTATCTGTATCACCACCCAACAAACGAACCTCTTTTACGAGAGGACATGGTTTTAGTATTTTATAAAAGAGTTGGTACATTTCAAGCTTAGAGTAATCTAGTACAGCTTGGCCAATATAGATGGGCTTGCACATCTCAACTTCAGATTTTATCATTTTAACACCTACAAGGTCCTCATCGATAATGTCTCTATCGATGAATAGAGGTGATGAGGCCAATTTGTGATACTTTTGATCATCATTAACTAGTTTGTAGTTTACGCGCTTTCTAACATCCTCCATCGTCTTACCAAATAGACTATTATTCTTATACTTATAAAAATCTTTTTCAAAATTATTTTGGGCTAGTGCACGTTTCTGGCTGTTGCTATCAATATATGGTTTGAGGAAGGCTTTCTGTCTAAATTTAATAATGCGGTGAACTCTTTTTAAAATCATACCCATTTCTAAATAAAATTTTAAGATGCTAAAGTGGACTAGATAGTTTTCCTTATCATACTGGGTGAGTAAAAGTTTGCGGCAAGGCTTATAGTCGGGTTGACCGCATGATTCTAAATCTTTATGAAATTGTTTGATATTGATATGAGTTGTTCATATCTTTGCTCACTTCACCTGATTCGGGTGCGAGTGGAAAATCTACGGTTTTATGTTTGATATTATTTGGATAGATTAGATCTATCTCAAAATAATATCCCCAATCACCTTCATCTGGAATTGCTAGTATATTAGAAGGGTTGGAGAGATGCTGAATTTCACTATCTAACCAGCTAAACTCAGAGTGAGGGAGTGGTTTGGATAGTGAACTACCATATAAATTATTTTGGTCATAATACTTCAGATGAGTCTGATCATCGCCTACTAATTTTGATTTTAACCTATGTTTATTTACAAATGTGAGACCACCGCGAATTCCTCGCTCAAATAAATTATACATCTCTGGATCTTGTAAGAGATGTATGGTCTCACCAGTCATTTTAAAAGCAGACTTAAATGACATGGCTGGCAGACTGACAAAGTGGACGGGATCTAACTTATCTTCTTCTAATGCCACTCGTCGAAACTCCTGAAATACATCAGCCAGCAAAAATACATCTAACTTAAGATAGGCAATCATATATTCGCCAAATGTATGGCAGTCAAATTTTATCCATGCATCTTGTGCATGATCATAATCTTCGGTCTTACATTCTGCGCCGGTCAAATCATTTTTAAATTTATCTATTGGCGGAAGAGAAGTCTCGCCGAGTTTACTAATCGCATCAAAATATGCATATGGAAAGACTCCTTTCCGTGTGATGACTTCATCGGTTAGATTTGGATATTGTTTCTTAAGATTTTGTGTTAGTGGAAGAGACTTTAGATTTTGTACGAGAGAGGCCAGTGATGCAGTCATAAATTGGTAGGAATCTAAAAATTTTATATCAAAATAGACCGTCGTATTTTCTTTCGTTTTATCGACAGGCACTTTTGCTGTCATGGCCATAAACTTCTTTCTCGTTTGTGCTATTACATCAAGCTTCCACTCTTTCATTTGACCTAAACCTCCTTTTATTATCATATGGCTGTCGTAGCCCTTGAAATTATGGAAAATGATGGGTAATGTACGCCGTTTCATCCTAAGTGAAAAATTGCATTTTGAACATAGTGCGTTTCTAAATTTACCAGTGATGTGGTCATGGTCGTGCACTTTCTTAATCTTATAATCATCAAATGTTTTCCTACATTTGAGGCAAACGTTGCAGCTATCAAATTTTGCTTGATCATCTGCTGTCATATGCAATGATCTGCGATAGAGTTCACCATCATACTTTTGTTGAAATTTTACAGCCAGTTCGAGGAATTGTAGGAATTGGTAAATACAATCCTCACCTTGCCAGACGTGCATTTTATTTTTTCTATTTTGGAAATGGGCATGCCATACTTCATAGCAGGAAATGGCTGCTGCTCGATGGGTGTTATCATCGATATAGCATTCGATGTCAGCATAGATGACACGAAGAGGACTTAGTTCATCACCATTCTCTCTATATGAAAACTCCTTATCTTTGGGCATGCGCTCCATTTGTAGTTTACCTCGCTTACACCATTCGTAATGAGTTTCAAATTTATTTTTACTCCTAAAGTTCCGAATGCATCTGTCACAGTAATAAATCTCTGATGAGCTAGAATTTCTTAGGTGGTGGTATAAGCGAGAAATTTTGGGAATACCGCAGTAGCGCCATTCCTCACTATCATCCTGTCTTACTAATAAAAGGTTGACAACGTGGTCATAACAACTCGAACGCGAGTTGTAGCGGACACCCTTCAATCCCTTTTCCCAAACATGGAGAACTATTTTGATGTTGTTCAATTTTTCAAATTTTTCTATATCTTTAATTTTCATATCTTCACTATTGCAGTCATCAAACTTTAATTCATTCTCCCACTGTTGATACTTACTCTTACGGTATCGGCTATTCTGTACATCATTATAGTGGAGAATGGAGAGGACGGCATACTTAAAACATCGCGATTCGCAATCTACAGAAATGACTGCTGCTTTATTTTTTAAATTTTTCGGAAGTTTAAAGGAGCCTCGTCCAGAGTAGTTCTCTAATAAAGTGATTTTAATCATGGCGGTCTCAATACCATCAAAAACGAGTCCACTATCACGCTCGTTAAATTTATCTATGTTTAATTTTAACCCTTGGATATGAAAATTTATCCAAGACTCGCAGTCTACAACTTCGGTTGCAGGAGAGGAGGGTATGTGAAACTCCAACGTCTCTACTATTTGACCAGTATGGTGGTCGATTTTTACATATTTTATTTTGAGATAGATGAGCGCCTTCATTCTAAAATTGACTAAATTGTTGAAGAGCGCACCAATCAAAGATGAATTTCTATGAAACCATTCTTCAAAGTCAGTAATGGTTTCTGAGGATTCCATCTGGTAGTTCCTCACTAAATTATTTATCGACACTTCAGAGAGTCGGATAGAGGAGGTGCTGTTAGTATAACTATCGTCACTGTGTGTATGTCGAAGTCTATGTGAAGATAGTTCAAAATGTGACTCAAAAGACTGAATGCATAAATCGCAAGAAAAGGAGACATCGTTAACAGAATCATCCCCACCTTCGGAGATTGATGCTGACTTAGGTCTACAAACACCTCGCTTGATGTGTCGGACGAGATCACGCTTCCTCGTGAAGATGTGCCCACAGTCAGCACATTCCCGATCGTTACATTCCCGCGACAATGTTGACATGAACTCGCTCGAGATGGGACTGGTATCACCTGAAAGAGAAATCATTCTTTCATCTCTTTTCAAGTCTCAGTGTATTGTTACAACCTACCTTGACTCAACAACTCTAAACTTTCCTCGAGAAGGGAGGGCGTTAGTGATGAAGTTGATGCCTGAAATTGAGGAAGATGATATTAGCCACACGTTTGAGGGAGATGACTGATGAATTCCTTAACTTACCATTTCAAAGAAATCAAGTTTAAGGTCTCAAATTTGGAATTCACGAGAGTGCAGTTCACTTGTACGCCTCAAATATAGAATTCGCTAGAGAACACTTTACTTACACGTCTCAAAGACAGAGTGAAATGACACGGATGTCACTTTACATATATACTTTCATATTCATCATTCATTGGCTGTTGATTTTGATTGGTTGCTTGTTTATACTTAAGAATTAGGAAACATTTCAAAGTTGTTGTTCACAGTCAACATTGGCAAGCCCTCCAAAAACACCGAACACAAAATTCTCTTCTCCATGCTCATCACCAAGGGCGCTCGTTGCACCAAACGCTCCAGCGAAGGGGAAGGTAGAGAAGGTGTACCGACTCGACAATATCAGAAAGTTGTCATTAGCAGCGGATGATGAAGAGGAGAGTGTATGTGAGAAGGAGTATCCCGACTTAACAGGCGTGAGGTGGAAATATCTGCAGTACGATACTGATGATGTGATGAAGATCACCAGCACCAAATTCCTCCACCAATTATGGGAATGGTGCACCCCTAACTCCCAGCCACGAACTATGGCGGAGTGGGAGTATATCGACAAATTTAGGCTCGCGGTAGAAGAACGATTGAAGCAAGTGAACTGTTTTTGTTATCTATGTGAAGTCAGACTCTGGGACGATATTGACGATGAAGACCTTTTGAAATACATGCCATAATAAATGTTTATTTCGTATTATCTTTGCTTTCATACTGACTTACTTGAATGGGGCTTCAGTGGATGATTTAAGCATGTATACTTTTTCATTTGGAAATAGTAGCACACTTAGTTTAACTTGCAATTCTTATAACATTTCATATGGATGATAATGGTAGATGAAATAGTGTTAAATAAAATTAAGATAGCTTACACTTCTGATACAGGGATAGCAATCGACTGCGATCCATGTGTAAAGAGCTTGTTAGACTACGGAAGAGAGAAGTGTGTTATGTTGCGTGTGGCGCGTGAGTGTCCTCCCATTTCATTCCATACATCAATTCATCTCATTGATAGAGACAGATAGAACTCATGGTTCTCATAACGTATGCAATGGATAGTTTATAAGGCAACCTTCGACAGCTGGCTAAATGTCGCCCTGGCGCGAATGCATACTACGTTGAGACAGAGGCAATCACTTGCAAACATGACGCAGAGAGGTTTAACAAGATTGACCATTGCCGAATGTCCCTTGCGGTATACATAGCTACGGGTTTCACCGCCGCCCTTTACAGGAACGCCCGTCGAAAGGAAGTATTACACCGAACTTCATTTCCAACGTTCAAGTTGACTGATAGCAGATTCAACTTAATGATAGTATTCGCCAGTCCGAAGACTGCCCAGGGCAAACCGCGTGGAGGTTCTATCATGTCTTGCCCCATGGTGGCCCTTAAGAGAGCCGGTGGTTCGTTCTCGGGGTGTGTGATAAGGACTCAGGCTTGCTGTTTCGACTGCGGCTCCGGCAAAGGGGCGGGTGGTCGCTTCTCTTGGATGTCTGTAAAGAAAGAAGTAGTGAGTTATCATCTTACATTTTAATTTAGTCATTTTTACTTACAGATCTTCTCGGACGCTTCCTCATAAAGGAAATTCGAGATCGAATCACGATGATTGAAGGTGAAGTGGAGACACTCCACTCCTTTCTTCACCCGAGAGTAGCATTTCTCCCCTCTTCCACGCTCGTACAAGAGAGGAGTTTCTGCTACTCTCCCCTTTCTAATAGGGATGTGCAGACGGCTGGAACGCACCCTTCGATCGCGATCCACCAGCTGCGCCGAACGGTGCAGCTCGTGGTTCGTCTGGACAACCTTAGCCATCTGCACACGGAGTCTCCCCAATTCCTCCTTCAACCTTCGTATCTCCTTCTCCCTACTTTCTCTCTCTGCTAATAAAGCCTCTTCTCTGGCTTTCCCGTCGAGAGTCTTGAGCCTCTCCTGCTCGAACTCGCCATCCCGCTCGCTTAATCTCTCCTTCACCTTCTTCATCTCTCCGGCTACGTTCTTTAGGTCCTCATACTTTGCCTTGTATGAGAAGGCCTCCTCCTTCAACTTCTCCACCTCTTTCTTTAGTTTATCCCGTTCGGCTATCACCGGCGGACGCTTCACAAAATTGCGACATTGTGTTGCAATTCCGCTCGCAGTCAGGGCTGTAGGGGTCTCGCGATCGAGGTCGACGTCCTCGATAGGTTGCGACTGTAGCTCTCCCTCCTCCTCCTCCTCACTATCGCTGCTGGACAGCGAGCTCTCGCTACTAAGCGAGGATACAGCGGCAATCGCTTCAATGGCGGATTGTAGCTCAGTGGTGAAGAGCGAACTCCGTTCTTGCTCGTTGGCGGATTGTAGCTCCAAAGAACGGAGCTCAGTGGCGAAGAGTGAACTCCGTTCTTCTTCGCCTACTTCGCCTGTTTGACACTCGCTGTGTTGTGAGTGCCAATCCTCCAACCGCTCACTTAAGCGACTGATTTTGTGGGCTCCGCAATAGTAGCGACCGACCCCTATCTGTTTCTTGCTAGTGCAAGCGTGCTTCTTGAAGGCGTCATCTCGGAATACCTTCCGGCATTGACACAGTTTGAAACTGGTCTTGACATTATTGTATTTCGGCATTTCTGAAGCTAAAAACGGAAAACAATGATTTTTACACTTAGTGAGGAATGATAGATTTGAGTGTAGTGAGTGGCACTCGATCCCGTCAACGGCCCGAAGGCCTTGTACTGATCACTAGGGAAGTGAGAGATCTTCCCCGATACCCGCTATTTACAGCTTAAGACATCATTGTCACTGCCCCGAAGTGGCAACAGCAACGCCGAGTCAAAGGTAATGAACAGTAGCTGGGATGTAACCCCACAAAGCTGCCTTAGACTTAGTTAAATTTGAAATCTGATAGCAGATTTGAACTCAGCATACTTGAAAACCTTGAGGAAATATCCCAACTTATTGCTTTGATCAGCTTGATAGCAAGCCGTAGAGAGCTTGATTCACCAGCGTTTTGCAATGGAGATGTTTAGAGGCCACCCATGACAAGATAGCTAAGACTCAACCGATTGGCGTTCAAAGTGCTACGTTGAGAACTGTGTCAAATGCCCAACATGAGACATGAGTTGTCCCAGCGGTAACGGTCTCAAATATGACACACTCCCTTGCCACACTTATCACTACGGCATCGTCCGCCGTCCCGAAGGAACACCCTGTCAGTGGAATATTACAGTAAAACTCTCCGTGTCTTGCTCGCTTTCAGTGAAAAGCCGCTTATAGCATGAGAAGACTGGCTCAGACATCATTAAAAATGCTTTCATTGACTTCAGCAGGGACGAAAACCCCAGAAAACCTCCAAAACAAGGGAATTTAAAATTTTCAACTTTTTAGCAATACTAATGACATTTTATAAGTAGTCTATCACTTAGGGCAGGTCAATAGCGACCGAACCTTATTTGAATCAAGTCAAACGGACTTGTAGAAGCAAAGTTACAAGCCTTTAAAGTTTTTGAGTCTTTTATGGTCTGGAGACGAAGGCCATCTCCTGGCGAACCTCTAAGTCTGACGGCTTAGCTGATATCAGCAATGAAATTTTCTAAGTCGGTTTAACCCGGAATTTGGAATGTCCGAAGCTATCATCGCAGCTCAGAGAGACGACCTACCTTTGACAACCGCTCTCCTCTAAATGAAAAGTCTCTGTCGGTTCCCGCTTATATAGTGTGTGGCGATCAGCTGATGACGTAATACCCATCATCCAAACACTAAAAACCCGTCTATCTCCGGTTCTAGTACTCCGATTGAGCTGGAAATACGCCATTTCCATGTAGAATTTGACGCTGAATCCGAATCTGGCCTCCGTTTTCCCATCCGATGCTTCGTTTTGGCTCTACAGCCCACAGCCATCGCAAAAATTCTAACTCGTGTTTTTCGAAAAATGTTGAAAATTTTTCTCTCCGATTGACTTGAAACTCTCCGATCGACTTGAAACTCACCATGTTGATAGAGAATTTGACGCTGATTCCAAATCTGAAATCCGTTTTCCCATCCGATGCTTCGTTTTGAAGCTACAGCCCAAAACGTCCCAAATTCTAACTCTGTCGTTTTTCGCCAATGTCCCAAAATCTTAAATGGTGTCTCACATCTAAACGAAGACAGATATGAACAAGCCGATTCTTTCAGTGAATTTGTCTCACTCTTAGCTTTCAAACGAGCTATTGCACGACAAAATCCGTCCACTAGAAGCAAAGTTGGAAGGTCGGTGCCGAGGGGGGGGGGACGTCAGCGAACCTTTCGGACTCACTTGGCCGGCACACCACGACACTCTGTCGTTCCAGAGGGGGGGGAGTCAGACTCGAAGCACCACGGCGTCCGACCACGACACTGTGTCGTTCCAGAGGTGGGGGGGCACCGGTCGAGTGTTCGCCGTTTTCTTACTACTTAAAAGAAATAAAGATGATTTTTGAAACGTGTTCTTTAAATTAATGAATAATGCATTTTATGGTAAGACTTTAGAAAATGTGCGTAATAGACAAAATATTGAAATAGTTTATGATAAAGATAGATATCAAAATTTAACAAGGAAACCTACATATAAAAGAACTACTAGATTCAGCGATGAACTATGTGCAGTGCATCTAAGACGAAACATTATAAAACATGATAGTTTAATTTTATAGGATTCACTATATTAGAATTAGCTAAACTATTTATGTATAGATTTATATATGATTATTTAGCACCTGCTTATGGCGAAAACTATAAATTACACTTTACAGATACTGATTGCGTCTTCTTAGAATTAACAATACCGTATAATTCTTCACTTGATGAAGAAATTAATAAAATAAAAGATATCATTCATCCTTCTGATTTATGTAAAGTAAAAGATGAACTAGAAGGAAATGAAGAGTACATAACAGATGCTGTATTTTTAAAATCTAAATGTTATTGTTTTAACACAAATTCTAAAACATCTAAAACAAATTCAAAAACAATTAAAACATTAAAATGAATTTCAAAGGCATCAGTGGCTAACCAAATAACATTTCAAGATTATAAGAATGCATTATTTAATAATGAAATAAAAACAGCATGTAATTATATACTTAATTCAAAGAAACAAAAAATGTATTTAAAAGAGGAACATAAACTAGCATTAGATCCATTTGATGATAAAAGAAAAATTTTACCTGATGGAATAACTACTTTACCTTTTAAATTTTCTAATTTTTAAATTTCTTAAGATTAAGAAAAATTTTAAGAAAAAAATAAATTATTCGATCACTCCGCGAAAATATTTTCTATAACTCTATCATGTATTTTTTATCAATATTAATTGTAATGAAGCCATAATCTTTTGCCCAAGCATTATTACACGATTGTTTAAATTCATCTTTATCTCTTATACATAAATCTCTTAACAAATCACATAAATTTCTTGCATTTACTTCAAAAAGTATAAATATATTTGCATTCTTTCTAATAACACTTCCATCTAATGAATACATACTTTGTGTTAAATAAAAAACACTACAGTTATTATGTCTACCTCTTGTGAAATAATTTCTCTGAACTGAATGATTTCTATCATTAACACAATCATCAAAAATTACACAATGTTTCATTCTTTTATCTAATTTACAGGGATCTTGCATATTACCACTATCATCTATTAATTGTATCGTTATGTGTTTATTTATTTCGGGTTCTACCAATTGTTTATTTTTCGCTGCTTCTTCACACCACGAACTTATTTCCTCTTCATATTCAGATTTTTCACATTCTTCAAATAAGGAAGCAATTGCTGTTATTTTCAAATCCATATTTTAAAAATTGATAAACGGGTTGTTCTGCTGTTGTTGTATAAATTATAAGATTGTTATAATCTAAAAAGATTGGAGTAGTTAGACTTTTAAATAATAGATATGTTTTTCCACATCCTGATCTTCCGCAAATAACTGATAAAACTTTATTGGATAGATTTCGATGATGATTGAATTTCACTTCTTTTATTTAATGCTAGGTTTGTAGAAATTTCTTCACTCATTTTTTGAGACGATATTTTAAAGAACAAACTCATACTTCTCTAACCAAAAATCTATCATAATCTCTTCGCCTCCAAAATTTATTTCTTATCCTTTCTCATCCGTAATTCTAATGTTAATACTCCGTATATAATTGATCAAATTTTTCAGGAGGTTCAAATCCATTGATAAAAAGAAAAAACCAAATTACTTGGTGCCTCCGTACCAGTATATTTTTTTGATCTGTTTAAAAAAAATAATAAATATACACTGAAGTGCACTGAAGTTGCACTGTACTTCGGCCTTTGGCCTTCAAGGTGCGATGGTAAGTGGCAGGTCATACATTCAACCCTTCCCTGTCGATTCTTAAGGGAAGGGTTGAATGTATGACCTGCCACTTACCATCGCACCTTGAAGGCCAAAGGCCGAAGTACAGTGCAACTTCAGTGCACTTCAGTGTATATTTATTATTTTTTTTTAAACAGATCAAAAAAATTTACTGGTACGGAGGCACCAAGTAATTTGGTTTTTTCTTTTTATCAATGAATGTTAATACTGTTAATAGTTTTTCTTGTAATAGGGAAATATATTAATGTTTGTGGAATTACATTTAATCTATAACCAATGGTTACAGTAAAAGCTGGAAAACT
Source organism: Prostheceraeus crozeri (assembly GCA_907163375.1). Taxonomy (NCBI): domain Eukaryota; kingdom Metazoa; phylum Platyhelminthes; order Polycladida; family Euryleptidae; genus Prostheceraeus; species Prostheceraeus crozeri. The sequence goes on from CAJQUW010001872.1 coordinate 392,941, forward strand.
GAATATCAAATTTGACAATTTACCATTTATATATCCTCCTTCAATAATGTCACAATGTACAACAATTGAATTTATTTCAGTTATTTTAGGAATCTTCTCACCCAAATGATACCCTTGACTGTAGATTTGTTTATTAAATCCCAATAGTTTTGATAATGATCTATCATGATTAAAATCAACTTGATGATTTTCGTCTAAAGTAAGAGAAAATTTATTAACTGCTGGTTCAACTGCGAAATGTAATTGTTTCTTATCTTTGAATGGTATACCTAAATGTCTCTTAATTTCATTTGATATTGATTCAACTTCGTAAGAACCAGGAAGAAAAGTTAGTATTTTCCACGTTTTACCATTATCAGTAGAATATCTAAATTGATCATTCACATCTTTGATAACGTTTTGAATAGTGTTAAATGTGGAAAAACTAGTCAATGCAATTTGATAATTTTTATTTTGTTCCAAATGTAGAATGGATTCTAAATTACAAGTGTGTGATGAAGTAGTTGTTATAATTTTTAACGTCGTACTAAATTTTGATGAACCCAAAATCTCTGTTAGATTTTCTAAATGATTATTAATTTTTTCTAAATCTGCTGAACACATTTTTTAGATAAAAATTTTAAATAAATATTTTTTTTTAAAAAATTAAAAACAGCATATTTCAGCTATACTTTTATAATCCTCTTCATTCAGAATCTTCTTTTCTAACAGTCTTTTTAATATAGCATGAATTTCATTGAAACTAGAATTATGTCCTTCTTTTATTGCAGATATTAAAATCTCTAATCTATTTAGTAATTCTTGTGGATCATCTGGTAAAAATATAGTTGTTTCTGTTTTAAAACCTTTTCCTACTTTAGGTGCTTTAGGTTGGTAATAAATTTTCTAATTGTTTATAACGTCTAAGAGATTTTACTGCACCAACGCTATCTAACATAGCTTTATATTTTATAAGATCTTCTACAGCATAATTATTTAAATCTGCTCCTCTTAAAAGATCAACAAAATTTCTATCTAAACTAATAGGTGATTTATCTGGTGAAAAAATTAAACCCCGTAAAGGTTGTGGAAATATTTCTTTTCCACCAAGATAAAATCTTACAAATAATTTTTTATCTAAAAAGAAAGTGGAATGTTCAAATAACATAGATTTTGGTAATTTTTTTCTATATTTGCTTCTAACAATCCATAATCATCTAATAATGTTTTAAGTACTGGATCTGTTATATTTACTCGGTTATCCTGATTAGCAAGTTCTTTTTCAAGAGTTTTAAATGATTCAATAGTTTTTTCAAAATCAGTTTTTACTTGTTCGGTTTGCTGCATTTTTTTCAAACATATCGGATTGAATACCAGCTTTTGTCATTCTATGCTGAGTATGATTTTCTTTCATAATATTTTTTTGTTTGATTAACTCATCTAATTGTTGAATTCTTTTTTGATTATCAGCTTTAATTTTATCCATTTTTAAAATATAATATTTGAATTTTGTGGTAACATTGGAATACAACAAAAATATTTTACTGAACAAATTATTTTTTTATTGCTTTGTCGTCTGACATCTTTTCGTCTAAAGTTTTTAGTTTTTCTAAAAAAATTTCATCATTTTCTTCATTAGAAATTTTACCATCACTAGAAATTTTACCAGCCTGTTTATTCTTGTCATTAACTTGTGTCTGTAATTGAATTGATATTCTATTAGCTTCATTAGCTATTTGATCTAATTTTTCAATCTCATCTATCGTGATAACATTATCATCACATACTCTTTGAAAGTAATAATGCAATTTATCATAAATTTCTTTCACGTGAGAATGTTTGTTTTTTAATGATTTTCGTTTCTTAGTAATTAAAGATTTATCTGACATTGTAACAAGCGAAGTTGTAAAAACACCCGTACCTGTTAAAGCAGTAGCAACTACTGGAATTACTACAACACCTGAGGAAATGACAATAGTCAGAGCGCCTAAACTTACTGTTATAAAGATCTCAATACCTTGTGTTACATTCTTAACTTTAGACCATCTCTTTCTTAATTTTCTATAATGCTCTAATCTTCATAATAATTGTGATTCCTTCTCTTTCATATACCAAACTCTATCTTTGTGTTTTTCAATGTTCATCTTTTCAATGTCCATTAAAGTAGAACTACGTTCATTTATTAACGAAGGATATATTCTCGAAGTTCCTTCCATTTTTGAGGCTTCCATTTTTTAATAAATATTTTGATATTTTTAGACTAAGTGAAATTTTCGACCTCGTGATATTTTTTGACTACCTAAATTTTCGACCTCGTGATATTTTTTGACTACCTAAATTTTCGACTGCGTGATATTTTTGAAACCTCTTTTCAATATATGAAAAAATCCCAACGAGCTTAGAACTTTTTTTTAATTTTATCATTTTATTTTTTATTTTTATAAAACTCTTTTTCTGTTACGAAATATTTCCTATACTCATTCTGGAGGTATCTTATTTTTTTAGTTGTCCTGAATCGGTCATATATTCATTTTTTTGCATTTTTGGGGTACCTTGTTTTTTCATTTTTTTATTTGTCTCTAACATTTTCTCTTGAAACATCTCCCAGTCTATAACTCCATTGTTTTCTTTTTCTTGAGTCATCTGTTGTCTCAGCGATTCTTCGAATTCCTTCTTCAGATTTTTTGTGCTCAGTTTCCAAACTTTGATCTTCTTCTTGCAACTCTTCCTATCTTTCACTTCCAACCCACTTTTCCTCTTTATGTCCATCACCAGAATCCGATGTTGCAGAAAACAGACTTCGCCAGGGATCACCTTGAAATCTCTCACCACACCGGCATCCTGTTGTTTTACCAAAAGGAAGTCTATCTGGGTTTGATGGTCACCACTCTTGTACGTTATTTTCTTCTCCATGCCCTTTGAGAAAAATGTGTTCATCACCTTCAAACCATTGCTTTGGCAGAATTCAAGGATTCTGTTCCCTTCACTGTTTGCTTGCCCGTATCCAAGGGACCAACAGTTTCTTCGAAACCAGCTGTCATTCCCAATGTGACCATTTAGTTCTCCGGCTACTATAACGCTTTCAGATGAGGGTACGCGCATTATTTCGTCGTCCAGTCTCCCCCAAAAGGCATCCTTTTCGACATCTGACTTCCCAGCCTGGGGAGCATACACTGAAAAAATGTGTGTCACTTTGACGTCAAGGATAAGTCGAATTTTCATTATCCTTGAAGTTAATCTCTCTACTTCCAGCACATCACTGGTCAAGCATTCTTTAGCAGGATACCAACTCCTCCTCTGCTTGACTTCTCTCCAGACCACCAAAATTTGTACTTTTCATCGCCTTCACCGATATACTTGCATCCACAACCTTTGAATTGGGTCTCCTGCACACAGCAGACATCAACTCCTCTTCTCCTCAACATCTCAACCACCTCCCTACTTCTCCCATGCATTGATCCAACATTAGCTGTCCCAATGCGTAAGTTTTTCATTTTCTTCTCCCCGGACATTCTTCGCACCCCTTGCCTATTGAAAGGCTGCCGGGCACTAGGGGCCATTTGAGAGTGAGCCATTCCACAAAAAATACGGTGCTGCAATTTTTACGGCCGCATGCCCTTGCTGACGCCAACCATGATTATCCGTCATGGACCTAGCCTTTTCCCATCAATAGATGGGAAGACCCTACAAGGCAGTAGGTAAGGAGATTAATGTTTTAGAGACGGCGCCTCTCCGTCTCGACACTGACTTCAGGACAAATCCAGAAGACAGCCGCTAGCTGGTCAGGGACTGCTTATTCGAGCCAGCGGCCTTATTTCGCAGCTAACCATCAGCCAATGATGGCCTCTCGCTATCCGCCACCTGCGACCCTGGAGGTATCAGCCAGCTATGCCCCCTTGCAAACTGCAATGGTTTCATGTAATGTTTCATTATATTTTACATTTATGTTTTCCAAAAAATTAACGTACGGGCCTTTAACCCTATCCATACCGGGGGGGGGGGGGCGAATCCCCTGTCGGATTTTTGTTGTGGAGCTTTTAAAACTGAACCGATTGAACCAGGCTTTTGTGACTTTTAGTTTCTGGGTATCTCTCAACTTTTCGCCGAAAATCGTTGCATTTGGTTCATGAGAAAGTTAAATTTATGGCCCGTTTTGAAAAGTGCATTTTTTGAAAGTCTGAATTTTGCCTGATTTTGCAAACATCTGGTGTGCTAAGTTTTGACAAAGCAAGCTGAATATCAATTTTTTGCATCACATCACAACTAGATGTCCATAAATTGCACCATCAAGATACTATAGACATCGATAAGAGTCATCCAAACTTGAATGTCATGTAAATACTACTTATTTGCTTTGCAGTAGAAATGAGTCAACTAAGTTGCAACTAAGTAGTGTTCGTTCATATTGATTTGAAAACTTCTGCTTATTCAGTGTCATTCTTAGTCTTTATTACGTTGCTGGAAGGTAGCAAAACCTCTTAAATTGTTTCTACAGATGAATAAAAGCAGTCAATTTTGAGTGAATACTTTCCCTTTTCTGCTTATGATTCATTTTTGAATATTCAATTTCTACATATTCAAATTTTAAATTTAAATTCATGATGTGTAGACAAACAAGTTTAGAGCATCAAATAGCATCATTCTCCTGATTATTAATTGTATGTGTCACTAACGTCATTGAACTAAAAGCACTGAATCTATGTTGCCAGTCGATGAGAAGAAACATAAAAAAATCCGCTTAATTTTGAAGTTCAAATTTAAAATCGCCATTTAAAGCATCAAGATGGACGAATTAGAAAAAACAGATACCACTGTTAGAAAGATCACACACAGAATATTCTACCCTGAAATTTCATGTACAACGGAGCAGTATTTAGGAAGTTAAGGAGGGCGGGATCGCTCCCCCCAGGATGGCGATGCGCTTCAGAGCCCGGTATGGATAGGGTTAATATTGTGAAGGGGTCATCTTGAGAATATTGTGCAGTGTCATTTAAAATCATGAGGGACCCTTTTGAGATTGTGAGGGTGCCTTATAATATTGTGAAGGGGCCCTTTTGAGATCGTGAGGGGACCCTTTGAGATTGAGTACGGCAATTCTTTTAGTTTTTAAAGGGCTCTCTTTAGATATGAATGGACCTTTTGAGATTGTAGGGGACTTATAGCATTGAGGCCGGGACCCATAAGATTGAGTACGGGCCCTTCTTATTTTATGTAGGGCCCTTTGAAATCGTGAACAGAGCTATGCAGATTGTTAGGGACCTTAAAAACCCTGCGATTTGGAAGGTTCATAATTTCAAAGCAGCTACTTTCAAAAATTCCGCTCCACGCTTAGACAACAACGAAAATTGAAATCTCGCAAGCAACTGCAGAAGTGACAAGGATTTTTTTCGTATTTATGTTGCGTTTACCTATGCCATGGCGGCTCAACTTCGATGAAATTACTGCCATAATCCTGTCTATAAGCCAAAAGTTGCTCTAGACATGTCTTTGTTTTTTTATTCCATATCTTTGAGATACAAGAGATGAGAGCAAGCTTTGATTTGAATAATTTCCGGAGCTACAAGCACGGATGAAGTTTTTTCAGGCTGGACTGCAAGTGTTTTTGGCTTTTTAGCCGTCACCAGTGCAGCATACCCTATTGTAGAAACTCACTCCACAGGCCATCGGTGGGTTGATGTACTAGGAAATCCGACAGCTCACCTTTGTGTGTGCAGGAAGCGCAAACACGAATGAGCCAGTGACGGGAGCAGTTAATCGATTCCGCAATGACCAGAAATCGTACAATGTGGCTTCTCAATGAAATTTGCTTGATGAGGTAAAAACAATGTTTCTATTCACTTTTTCATCGTTTGAGATACTTGCAATCCGCGGTTGCTCGTTCCTGAGATCATGTATAGCTAGAAAGAGTTGCCGTGTGAAGTCTCTATGGGAACTCCCCACATCGCATTAAACACGCTCGCATAGTCCAGGTACACCATTCACACGAATCACAGGCCTATGTTGTCAAGGTAGTCATTAGTCAAGTATAGTAGGTCCCTATGATATTATATCTCTGCATTAAAATCATATAAATACATAATTGATAAGAGCTCGTATTAATGCCTGCTTTACATTTAACGTGCGCACCATGTAGGCCTATGTAACCGGTGACAATTGCACTTGCAGATTCGCTAATTATGATGATTTGAGAGTTCCAGCTCGCTTGGGCATTGAATAGAAAGATGTCCTCAGATTTGAACTATTCAGGCACAACAATTCATCGGCAGCAGTAGACGCAGCGCTTTTCTCCCTTCAAGGGCTCGTCAGTACGGCTCGGAATTGCCCATAGAAGCTCAAAATATCTGGAATTGCTGAGCAAGGGACTGCACAACGGGCTGCTCTGTGTTTATCAATCCTGGCAATGCCGTGCGGCTGATAATCATGAAGATTACAGAGTGCCAATTCTAGATATTTTGAACTAGTCTGGGCCATTCCGAGCCGTGCTGACGAACCCTTGTAAGGCGAAACGCAGTTTCTAAGGCTGTCACAGAATTTTTGTGCTTAAAATTGTTCAACTCTGAGGGCATCTCTGTATTGGATTTGCTGATATTTTGCAGATGTTATATGTCTAATTGTTTGTAAAAGAAACGGCAAATGCCTATACTCCTACGGCTGTGTTTGACAAAATCCGATTGATAAAGACCAAAAGAACCAAAACTGTCTGATAAAATATTAATAATATACTTCATAGTACATGTACATGATGTAGCACTTGCAACTTCTATGATTTCAGATTTGCAGTAGAATCTTATAAATAGATTTTCAAGACTTTTTATGCCTTGTTTGCGACTTCTTATGCGCTCTGATCTATTATACTGTTTTCCCAAATATTTGCAAACATAGAATCACATGCTCTCAATTTAAATGTGAATAATCAAACATTAATTGAAAAATGGTCTAGAAATGAAAAATAATATAAGCTAGATTATCTGTAAACTTCTGGCCAATGAATCTCAGAATATTCAGAATCGCGCGAAACTCGAATCGCGCCCGCCACTGGAATGAGCTATTTGAAGGTGGTGTTTCCAAATTTCAAATTTAAGAAACGAGCTCTACAGAATGATATTTGAACTGCATGTATTCCATTAATTGTAGATGCCTCTATTTCAAATAGTGATTTGTCTGCATATTAACTACTGGTTTTTTTGTTGATATAGACAAAATCCGACGTAGATTCTCCCTAATGGGATGACGTCATCACTTTAACTAGATGAACATTTTAATTGAGAACATAGAACATTTGACACATTTGAGCAATACACATATGATGCGTTTGAGATCATTTGAATTTTAATCGGTATAAACCTTAATCAATAAGTAATAGACAACGCTCATGCAATTCGTGTTGGAAGCCAACAGTAGTGCCAAGAGCAACATTTTTTAGATACACAATATTGGTTACTGTGTTAAATCAACTGCGTTAATCAACTGTGTTAAATCTTCTGTAGTCATGATTGATTCCTCTTTGTTGCACATTGCATTCTTTCAGAGTTCGTGATAAATCCCACTGGTAAATCTTATATTTGCATTCTGCATGAATATTGTCAAATGGCTGTGAGACGTCCACCAACTTATCAGTTTAAAGAACTGGATAATTCTCCGACACCTTACTCAGTGACCGTTGATGTAAATGGGACTGTTTACGGAGAAGGCTTCGGTGACAGCAAGAAACGAGCAAAACTTGATGCTGCTAAAATCACTTTAGAGATGCTAATTCCTGGCGTCTCGAAAGTAAGTTTTACAATTCATCCAGACTTTTTCATAACTAATTGCACAAAAAGTCAGCACATTTTCAAATAAATATAATAATCGTGTTGAACTCCTGGTTCAATTTTCATAAACGACATGCCATATGGAGCCTTATGTTCCATAGATTATTCTGACATATTTTGCTCTCTTGCGTGGTCAACTGTAGTCCATGTGAAAGAAAATTGAACGTTATCCTTGATGCAGGATTTCGATTTGAAGACAACAGATTTTTTAATGAAAATTCAGTGACAGCATGAACGTCCGATTCGTTGAATGTACAAAAAAGATGCAGTACCAATACGTTTTACCAAAAAATTACTGCTAAAAATGCATCTGACACGATTTTCGAATACTCATTTCAAAAATCTTTATATCATGTGAAAGGTTGCGTTTGGTACTTTAAATCGGCAGAACATTAGGGTTGTGTTTGGTCAGTTGTGGTCAGCCATGGCTGTGGTCAGCAGACTTAAAAGTACAAATTTCTGATCAATTCATTCACCGATACCTACAGACGAAACTGCAGAATGCAGACAATTAAGACTATCACCATTGAATCAAGCGCGTGTTAAGCTTTCAGATAATATATTGTTTTTCAAATTTCGACAACACTTGACGCAGTTTCACTCGATTCACACTTTTGCTTAATTCTATGCTACTTTCGCGTTAACACTGCTTTTAACGGTCAACTGCACACAACTTAATAACTTTAGTTGTATTAACACTGGCCCTCCCGAGTTTGGATTTGAATGAATGCAGATGTTATCAGCCCCAAGAACATCCAAGTTTTATCAAGATCGGCCCATCCGTTCAATGGCAAGCGTCAAATTTGTATTATTCCCATACTCAACCATTTGGTGAGTCATTATTTTCCACGGTTGAGGTCAGAAGATTTCGAATCTCAGATAAGACAAGCCCACTTCTACTTGTCTGCATCTCCACCTGTTGACAAACAATATTAATGTTTTCACTCTGTAGTTGCTGACGCTTGCGTCCGACAAGAGGATCGACAGGATTTTTAGCGACTCATTCAATGATGGCAAGACAAATGACTGCCGACATGCAATCGTCGCTATGTTAACGAAGGGGCGCATAAGCAAAATTTGACTTTTTGAGATAAGAACATAACCTGCAGTTTTCGGGGTCGATCTTTTCAATGGTGGCATTTTCAATACTCGAATCTGAAGAGTTATATGAGTTTCAGAGACATGCGAAAGGCGCATGATCCCAAACTGTATGAAATATCATTTTACGAAGAGGCGTATAAATCTCACGCCTCTTTGTCAGTATGTAAATGTGGATTATGTGAGGTGTGTGTGTGGCGCAACCCAATGAGCGCCATTTCTACATTCTACTTAAACTGCACAAATAATCTTGACCCTCTCCAAACATGCCACCTGGAAGACCCATTGTCACTGACGTATCTACAAATTCATGCAATATCGCTCGCATGATTGAATTTTTTTCTTTCCACTGGCGAAGCGCCTTCCAAGTTTTCTACTCGATACCCTGCATCTCGTGGCTATCCTTCGACCAAGAAACATCCCTAGACTCTCTCCTTTGCACTTTCGACGTCTGCTCCCCCTACACCAACGTCCCTATTAATGAGGCAATTCAACGGTTTACTCTTGCCTTAATGCGATTTCCTGACTCCCGTAGGCCCATTGAGGAAATTTTGCAACGTTCGGCGGTTCATTTGCTAATATTTACCTTGGTGAATGGGAGTTGTCTGCTCTATCTTCCTTTGACCTACGCCCCAGTATGTGGGTCCGTTTTCAAGAGATCTTTGCTGTATCGGACCATGGATCTGAAGCTCTTCGCGCGTAGTCAGACACCTAAATTCCGTAGATGCGCACATTCAAGTCGATCTTCAGCAACATCCATCAAGCATACTTTACTTGGATATTTAAATTTATCGTTCTCCAGCCAACCATCTTGCCCACAGAATCGGTTTTCGGGACACGGCACTCTATCAAATCCTACCACTCGATTCTCACCATCCAGCTCCCGTCCATAAAAGTATAATCTCTCAGATCCTTAGATGGGCTCCTCGCTCCTTAACGCGCGATGATTTTAACGCAACCTGTCATACCGTCTTTCCTGTTTGGCGCTCTTCGGGTGAAACAAGAACTGTTATTCGCTCAGTTTGTCGACTTATTCTGAAGTTCACAAATTTTGCTTCCCGACTCCATATGCTTCAGGAAATGCGAAGGCCTGCGATGTGGTGCTTGTGAGTTTGTTCATGAATGTGCAACTTTTAAAGCCACCAACTCTCGACGCTCCCACGCTATTCTCTGCAACTTATCAGTGCTCCGATTCATTCCCGAATTCGGGAATTTCCCGAAAATTTTAAGTTACTCCCGAATTCCCGAATATATGGACCCGAAATTCCTGAAAATTTCCATTATGCAGTATCTCTAACAAATATGATTTTTTGCATTGGGTCCTGTTGAAGTTGAACATCTTCAATAAATATCAACGTACCCGAGTAATCATACGAGCGTATGATAGAAATTTATCTAAAATATCAATTTCAAACCTCTCGACTCCGTTATCAATCCTCATTCCTTTATTACATGGATTTTTCGAAAAAAATATACGTGTAGGTAATTCTATTAAACAACGACGTACATGTACATGTAATATAGGCGCATTTTGTTGGACTTGTACTTCTTGTATAAACTGTACTATAATCATTTCGACTTGTCGCTCAACTCTTTCTTTACCACCTACCTTTCATCTCAAATTACTCGAGGTCAATCACTTAACAGCTGTCAGATTGTGCCAGTCTTAAAAGTTAATTCGAACTATCTCAGTGGATTGTTTTTCTTTCGCGTCATTAAAATATGGAATTCATTGAACGATTCAATAGTGAAAGCACCAACCTTCATGATGTTCAAGAAAAGACTCAAATAAGTTGATCTAAGTGAATTTTGCTCATACTGTGACTACTAATATGTGATTTCGTATAAAATTGTTTGACAAGTGCATTTTATACCTGATGGTAAATTTTATTTAGATACATTCCATATAGAAGATGATTCTCATTATAATGAAGATCAGTAAGAGTCTCAATCTCATTGATCCGAATGAATTTGCATATATTGTGACCATGGTCATTAAAGTGTAAATTTTGTATCGATGATTTTGTTGCATTCATTTCTATATTAGATGTTAAGCATTTACGTTCTTTTGCTCCATTGTGAGGACTCCCATCCAGTGAACTCTTATCATGTCGTGATCATCACTTTTCAAACTTGTAAATATAGGCCCTATAGATCTCACGTATTTTGTATATGGTATATGATGCATATTAGTCCCGCAGCCCAGACGGATGAACTCCAACGAAAGATGTCCAAAGGATCATGTCCATAGGACGCTCGTATATGGTTAGTAATACTTGAATCTGGACGTCTGCCGAGTTCTAGTGGGGGCACCTACGTGTTAGGTCCCCTGAAAGACCCCCCAAAAGGGCCAATACTCCAACATTGGATGTCCCGGCTCAAACCAAGACATTTTGAGGACAGAAGTGCTGAGTATTAAAAAATACCTATGACAGACATTTTGGTGGGTGCGCTTCCTCAAACAGACACTTTATTAAATGACCCCTAAAATAGACTCTTGTATAATTTGTATATTTGATTCATAAAATACCAACTTAAATTTTCTAAATATCTAAAAAAATTTCTTTATTCAAAATATAATGGTTGATTGCAATCTTCAATATTTCTGCTAATTTTTAATAGATAGATGGAAATGAACGCTACATATGGTGTCCTACTGTGACAAGAAAAGAGTTATTGAGAAAAAAATATGAACTGAAGAACTGAAACTGAAGAAACTGAGATATGAAACTGAAGAAAAAGTTACGGACAAAAGTACAACATCAATCGTCGTTCTCACTGTCGCTATCACTATCACTTTCATCGGTCCATTCTTCCTCAAACTTCTCGTCAACCGTCTGGTTCAGGTCAGTGCTTTCCTCACGAACATGTTTACTGAGGTATGTAGGTAAATTTTCCCCTTCAAACCAATCCGGAACCCAGTATCTCTCATCTTCAATTTTCCATCCGTAGTTTGATGGGTTCAAATCATCGTTCGGTTTGCGATCCGTTGCACGACTCCAGATTTTACTAACATAATGTCCGCGCTTGATTTTGTTTCGAAGTGTCTTTGAGCAAGGTGGTAACAAGGCATAGTTGATTCTTTTGATATTTCTGAGGGGATCAGTTTCGCTGACTCTTAAAATTTGTAAATATGTGGGTCTCATATAATTTGTTTATCATGTGCATGTGCATCATGATCACTCGGTAAATTTGTAAATATATGTCTCATGTATTTTTTATTGATGCTAACCTTTGCGTATGCATATGTTGCACGTGTTATCAACGCTTACTTGTAAGTGCCCTTGCGGCCATCGCTTTGCGTTTTCTGTATATTTCAGAATAAACATTTATGACTTATGTACTTCCCAATCCCATGGTCTCGTGAATCGAAGAAGGCCGCCGAAGTGAACCTTCGAGCGAATCGACCATTGAGTTCTGGTCAACAATGGAAAAAATCAAAAGTTGCCTATGCTCTGCAGACTGGTGAAAACCGTCATCGTTATCCCACATGGGAACAGCGAAATTGAAAGGCAGTTCAGTGTCCTGTCTGACGTTGTGACAAAGAAGCGATCTTGACTCTCGCCGGACACTATACAGGCACTGGTCGTCAGTAAGTCGATACTTTTGGCTAATGGTTGGAAAAATTCTACTGTTCCAATCAATGAAAGCCTTCTGAGTGTCTGCTCTGCTGCACATCAGCACTACAGGAAGAGAAAAAGGGATGAAGCCAAAGCGAACGAGGATATCAAAAGGAAAAACATGCAGGCACAAATTATTGGAGATTTTTCCAATTTTCTGAAGTCAAATGACTCACTCATGAATATTGAAAGTTCTGCCCTTGAAACGGATCGGCAATTGCAAGAACTTATTTCCGAAAAAGAGAAACTTGCAGAGTTTATTACGACGGCAACAACAAAAGTGAAAGATTCGGAAGAAAAATTAAAATTTCTATTAGAGAAGAAAAAGACTCTATTGAAACAAAAAGAAAAAAAGATGGTGTCTTTGATTGACCAATTTGTTGTCAAAGAGTCATATTCCAAATAACTTCAGACCTTCGTGAAAATAAATGAATGTGGATAAATTGAGTATTTTTTGTAATAAAATATATCTACATGTACTTGTTGAGCAATGGCAGTAGTACAGTGCTTAGATGAAAATAGATAATACATGTGCAACATAGATATGACGTTTCTTCATTGTATGCCGATTAATTAATATTTTCTATGTGTTGCTGTACGCTTTAAGTTGTTGAAGTATTCAGATTTGCTCATAGTATCTCAAAGCTTCCATTCATTTTAAAACCCAAACACATGAAGATAAGCCTTATGAAGACTATTATGCACAATATTTGAAGAAATGTAAAGGATATAACTAGTCAGGGGTCTTAACTGGTCTGTTTCCGGGGATCAAAATACTTACAGATGCATTAAATTAATGTGCTGCCTTATCATATTGAATACTATCCCATTAACGGTTTCTATGCCGTTTTAATGTGATAGTACATAATTCCCGAAAATTCCCTAAAATTTCAGTCATTCGGGAATTCCCGAAAATTCGGAGGGTATGTCGCTCGGAGCACTGTCCACTTCATGAGTTTAATGCGCTCTTGCTTCCCATGAATGACAAAACGAATTATGACACAGCAAAACTGTTCAATGATTTGGCTGAACGTTGAGAAAGTGAGTTTCCATGTGTCATGAAAGGAAATGCTGATTAGAGCCAAGCGTTTGGAAATAAGAAATTTCACAAGTTAGTTTTACGCACTAGTTAGTTAGTTTTATTTTGACATTTAAGCACAAGTCAGTTTTATTTCACAAGTTCTTATTATGCCTCAAGAATTCGAACTTTTTGAAGGCACATATGAATTGACAAAACGATGAAACGAAAAATGACCAATAAAAGTGATTGTATTTATTCGTGAAAACTAACCAGTATCATCATACTTCCATCCATGAGTGCTTGGACCCGGCACATATGGTCTGTTCTGCAGAGAACGTCTCCAGATGCCTGCCTGATAATTCGATCGGCGCAGATGCATTGGCAAACAGTCTCTGCATGGAGGTAATTGGGTTGACTCAATTTCTCCTTTCTTGGATCAGAACATCACATGCCGAATCAGATTGATGTCGTTCGTGGTGGAAGATATCATCTATAGTTTGCAAACAAAAGGCTCAATGGATTTCTGCAGTTCATCTGTAACATAAGTGAAGGCCTACAAGAGCTTCACATACATTATCTCCAAGACTTCTTGCTAAAACTGTGATGTCAACGTGCTTTGTTCTATTTTGAGCACCACTTTTCTTAAACAAGTGACATCTAATCTGGCCACATTGTGCAAGGTCGAGAATCAATACATCTGTATCGTCGCTTACTATAAGAACACGGTTAGATCCATTCAAACCAGCATGGTTTGCATGTAAAAACATGCGAGTATCTGCCTCTTAATGAGTAGATGCAAGCTCATCTACTTCACAATGTTTATTTTTGGTTATGCAGTGGCATATTTCTCCACTAGCAACAAAAAACTGCTTGTTTTAAAGAAGGCATCGATATTGGGAACTTTTCCATTGATTTACAGTAAATGCCAATAACACTGTTTTAGAAAACCAATAGTGCCCGGATTCATATTTGAAGGAAGAACGACTCTTGTGGAAACAACCATATATGTTTCAGAAGGTGGATTCACCACCCTTCATCATTGTACAAATGAGAGAAAGAACAATAAATTTATAATATTTATATACACAGTTCAAATCGTCGGAATTGATTGCCACAAAGCTATTGTGTAGTTCGAGTCTGGACATTCAATAGCTCGTCGGAGTTGAATTCTTTGATGAATAGGGCTTCAGTCAGCTTGGTTAGCGACGGTTTGGTATGATGCATGATCTAGAAATTAGTGACGTCAGGAAAGTGCAAATGCATGCTTATTTTAGATGGCGGACTTCCTTTTATGTGTTATTCTAGTGATAAAATGCCTTTTAGCTTCCCAAATGTAGCACTTATTGCAATGTTCACATGAGTATTTGTAAACTAGGAGGGAAGAGGACTTTAGGAATTTTAAAGATAAAATTCGTTATCGACTGGTGTTTTTCTCTCTCCGTGATAGCATCCTCGGATAACACCAGTACTGAAAAAAGGCAAGTGTGATCCTCATCTCTCAAATTCGTATCGGCCAATACGGTCTGTTCGTCGATCTCTGTCCCGTCCTCTCTTGATCAAGCTCGTAAAGTCGCTGGTTGACTTCTGTAATTCCGTGCTTACTGGGATTCCACGAAATGTATCGTATCGACTCCAAGCGGTGCTCAATGCCTCTGCTCGGCTGATTTTCAGTGCTTCACGCTTTTCGTCTATTACTCCTCTTTTGCGCGAATTAGAATAGCTTCCTTCTGAAACAGGCACCCGGTATTGTCTGGCTGTTCTGACCCACGCTTGCCTTCACGGAAGCGGAGCCCCCTCCTATCTGGCTGAAGATTCCAGGAAGGTATCGGTTTCCCGTTGTTCTGGTCTTCGCTCTTCCTCCACTCAGGCCACGATTTCGCCGTCCGACAATCGGCGGTCGTTCCTTTTCAGTGGCAACAGCCCGTTTATGGAACTTGTTACCTCATCACATCACGGACATTGCAGACTCACGACGTTTTAAAAAAGGTTTTATGGCAGCATCTTTTAAGCTTAGTTCACAATAGCGTGTCTTACGACAAAATTGTCTTATGACAAATTTTCTTAAAACATCCGTTCGTCTTGTATGACAAATGTCGTGTGACAAATCGATTCACAATACACTCTGCTATATGACAAGAGATCAGCAAATGTTCATCTGGGAATTCATTTTCGAATATGATGCTCAGTGGAAGGCAGAAGCGTGCTCTCTCTGTGATTATTTTGAAAAATCGCTTCAGACGTCGTCGGGATGGGGAGTGAATCCCATTTTTCGAAATCGCTGCAAATTCGGAGCATTTGCACATTTATTCAAAGAGCTCAAATCATCACCAGAAGATTCTTTTCGATTTCTTCGCATGACTCGTGATTCCTTCGACCAATTAGTGAGACTCATTACCCCATTTTTGCAAAAGCACAGTCGTCGAGAATTTATCTCTGTTTCGGAGAGACTTGTAATAACACTACGCTATCTTGCTTCTGGTGACATGCAAGTCTCTTTATCTTACATGTTCGTGTAGGAAGATCAACAATAACCATGATCATAAGAGAGACATGTGATACGCTGTACAAGGTGCTGCAGCCTGAATTTTTGCCTTCACCGGAGCATCAAGATTGGAAGAGTATTCAACGAGCCTTCGAAACGAGGTGGCAATTTGATAACTGCTGGGGTGCTTTGGATGGGAAACATGTTTACATAAAAGCACCACCAAATTCCGGGTCACAGTTCTTCAATTACAAAAAGAATTTCTCAATCGTCTTGATGGCTGTGTGTGACAGTGACTGTAAATTCACCATGATAGACGTCGGAGCAGCAGGATCTGAGGGTGATGGTGGAATATTTCGTCGATCAATTATTCAAAATGTCATGCAAAAAATTGCATCAAAAATTCCTCCAAAAAATGGTTTACCAAGTCTTTTCGTGGCAGACGAGGCCTTTCCATTAAATGAGTTCATTATGAGACCATTTCCTCGTAATCAGCTAGACTCTCAAAAACGAATTTTCAATTATAGATTGTCACGGGCACGACGGACCATAGAAAAATCGTTTGGTATTCTACGTGCACGTTGGCAGATATTTAGAGGCCCAATTAATGCCATGCCTGATCTTGTTACAAAAATCATCAAAGCATGTTGTTGCTTGCACAATTACTTGAAAGATGACGACAAGCAATACTGTTTGACAGCTTTCCAAGGATATGAAATGGATGGGTCATATGTACCAGGGCAATGGACTGAAATGGCCCACGGAAGTGATGGTCAAATGGTGTCTCTTAAAAGGACTGGAGCCAATAATGCCAAGAAGTCCGCAATGCAAACTCGTCAACAATTCTGCAACCTATTTAATTCTGCCGATGGATCAGTCCCTTGGCAAGCAGATTACGCTTGATCTTCAAATAGAACACTTGCGTCACAGAACTTGTTGTGAATCATCCCCAACACTTATTATCACTGATTTTGTGATCTTTTGCTATCATAAGTGGTATCAAGCAGGGCAGTGAATATACATATTTATTATCTAGCTAACTTGTTTTTATATGATGCCATTTCATTCATGTAGGCCTATTTGTAATATTCTGGTCTTGAAGAAGCTAATTCTAGGTATTTCTAAAAAGATCTTGAATGCATATACAAGCTTGCCATTTCAGTAGACCAAGGTGGATGTGTTTATTATCTAACATGCTAAAATAATGGACTACATGTATTGCGAATTCTGTTCACATTTCCGTAGTTCTATAGCTAAAGATTATAGAATGAATTAGAAATCTGTTACCACTATTTTCCTGTCATCGTTTGAATAGAAAAATCGTGCAATGAAAACGATATGTGTGAAAATTCTTCTTTATGTTTCATCAAAAATATACCTGTACGAACAAATTTTTGGAAAACATTAATGAAAAATATAATGAAACATTACATGAAACAGTATAATGAAACCACTAATGAAACATTAATGTTTCATTAGTATTTCCATTAGTATTTCATTAGTATTTACATTACATGGAGCATACTCATGGTTCATTAATGTTCCCACTACTGTTTCATTAATGTTTCCATTACTGTTTCATTAATGTTCCCGGTACTGTTTCATTAATGTTTCATTAGTATTTCCATTAGTATTTACATTACATGGAGCATACTCATGGTTCATTAATGTTCCCACTACTGTTTCATTAATGTTTCCATTACTGTTTCATTAATGTTCCCGGTACTGTTTCATTAATGTTTCATTAATGCTTGCAGTACTGTTTCATTAATGCTTGCAGTACTGTTTCATTAATGCTCACAGTACTGTTTCATTAATGTTCCCACTACTGTTTCATTAATGTTTCCATTACTGTTTCATTAATGTTCCCGGTACTGTTTCATTAATGTTTCATTAATGCTCACAGTACTGTTTCATTAATGTTCCCAGTACTGTTTCAGTAATGTTCACAGTACTGATTCATTACCCGTACAAAAATTTTTGGAAAACATTAATGTAAAATATAATGAAACCACTAATGAAACATTAATGTTTTGTCTACGGAAATTTAGCCATTTCATTAGTACAGGGGTGTGATTACTCCTAAAATTCCTAAAATTTTCCTAAAATTTGGTGAAAAATGAAAAATTCCTAAAATTTCGTATTACAAAAGTTGGGTTTTTTCATCTTACCTACATATTGATATTACAGCCATTCTGATTGCAGAGAGGTTAGCGTTCATGCCCTCAGAATACTTGGTATTCACACCAAGTTTGAATAAATTTGTTTTCACACTAAAGTGTTCATTGATTTTTACGGAGACTGTTCGTATCAGCGATTGCTACTGTTCACTGATATCATTGATTTGTTTCTCTCGCTTTTTGATAGCAAAGCTGAACAGCATATTCGCAGTATATTACTTGTTAGAGATAGTTTTTACATTGTTTTTATACGTTGTTGCACCTTTGTTGGTGGAGAAGGAATGGCTATAAGGGGTGAAGAGGAGGCCATTAGTGAAAAAAAAATAAAAATAATATAATTCATGCTTGTTTTCATGTATTTATACAGGTTTTGAAGAGTCAAATCAAGCAATAAAATAGCGTTTTTTTAGCATACTGAATTCAATAATGACTTAAGCAAGCCATAAGAAACAATTTGTAGGAATAATTAGCTTCGTTACATTATATCAGTCATAATTATACAATTAATTATAAGAGGTGCTAGATGTTAGAGAGAATATTATAGCAAGTAATTCACCTCCCCGGCGGCATTCGACAGTGATCTATGTTTGAACCCAGGACTCTCCATGATATGAAAAATCCATAGATCACTATCGAATTGCCGTCGGGGAGGTGAATTACCGGTACTTGCTATATTATTCTCTCTTTCATCCAGCACCTCTTATAATTTATAAAAACACGGAGGCCTTGTGTATGACGTATATCCGAATATTATTTTAACTTTAGATCAGTGTCGATCAACAAAACGACTTCGTAATCCAAATATGTATACAGTGTGCAATCATTACGACATGTAATGTCTTAATTTCAGAGTTTAAACAGTTTTGAGGGATAATTTCGTTAAAATTTGTTAGGCGATCTGCGGTAGATGTGCATGTTTTTGCTGGAGAAATTGTCCTTTTATTTGATGATATCATACCTCAGTAATCATCACCGTTAACGTAGACATAACTGTACACTACATATCCTGTTCAGAAACTCGTTTACGAGGCATTTTTAAAATCATCTCTTTGTCAAGCGTTATCTGCTCCCCCATCCAAGTCTAGTTTACTGGAATCATTGGACGATTCCTATATGCTGCAGTCTTTCCAACATTAAGGAAGGTGGGCGTTTGAAGGTAATCATCATCATTAACGTAGGCATACTTATACGACGCATGTCCTGTTCAGAAACTCGATTACGAGGCTTTTCATTATTTCAATTCAACAAATCAACATTTGACCAACTCATAAATCAGTATGACTGTTGTATTTTTTATTACTGTTGAAATCTCAACGTCACTACATGTAATAAAAACAAAATATATTTTCAAAACAGCATTATGTCTGAGTTGAATAGGCTTTGTCTCTCGTGAAATCTGTTCGTCTGCCATGAAAGCACTATGTCTTATGAGATGTGGGATATTAAGTCAATGTTATATCAATTGCAGAGTATTCTAATTTTTCACTGAAATTCCTAAAAATTGTCTGTTAAATTCCTAAAATTTTAAAAGGGGTCAATCACAGGGCTGTTAGTATTTTCATTAATGTTTCATGTAATGTTTCATTAGTATTTCCATTAGTATTTCATGTAATGTTTCATTAGTATTTCCATTAGTATTTCATTAGCATTTACATTACATGGAGAATGCGCATGGTTCATTAATGTTCCCAATACTGTTTCATTAATGTTTCCAGTACTGTTTCATTAATGTTTCCAGTACTGTTTCATTAATGCTCACAGTACTGTTTCATTAATGTTCCCAGTACTGTTTCATTAATGTTTCCAGTACTGTTTTATTAATGTTTCCAGTACTGTTTCATTAATGCTCACAGCACTGTTTCATTAATGTTCTTATTACTGTTTCATTAATGCTCACAGAACTGCTTCATTAATGCTCACAGTACTGTTTCATTAATTCTCACAGTACTGTTTCATTAGTGTTCCTAGTACTGCTTCAACGTTGTTCCAAATGCTATTTCATAAATGTTCTTAGTTATGTTTCATTAATGCTCCCCGGTACTTTCATTTGTGGTCTACGATAATGCACCATAATTATTTCTAGAATGATCCTACATTATATAATGTGTCATTATTAACAAAAAGAATACCATCATCAAGTTTGTATGACACTTTTTATTCCAAAGTACATGTATCTGCTTATCTACCTAACACTATCTATCTACTAGTCTCTAAAAGAGTTACCCATTACAAATACAGACAGCATGCGTCCAATGTTCTCACAATTCCTCGGTTGCCGGTTCTTCCAAGTCTCTTAATGTCGACTTTGATGTTGCTGAAAAGAAGACGGAACCCTTTTTAATACACATTTTTGGTAAATCACTGGTATGACGATCATGCGTTCAAATGCTGTGACAAAATGCTTTTGAACTAAACTTGAAATTTGAATTTCTTCCAAAAATCCATTTGATATTCGATATCAGATAGGATGAAAACCTTCAACTGTTACATGTATGTGCATGTTCCTACGTTAGAACGCACAATTGTAGTCACATACCCGCTTTAAGAATTTATTTCAGTTTATTGTAGAGGTAAAAAATTGGGTCATTAATTCTCGGTAACCCAATTCGCATATTTTTGTTCAATTATTTTTTGATTTTAGGCCGACCGGAAACTGCAATTTTTTTCTAGTGATCATATTAAATGTTAGTATTATTTGCAATAGTGTTTTCTATTTATAATATTTTGTCACAATACTGTGTGCCAATGACACATTACTTCAGCTATACCTAAGTGCACAATACGGTGTGTTGGTCTGCATGTGAACTGCCATTATGCCTACATGCATGCATATTTTCAATGCACGTTGTTATTTGTCAGCAGGTTTACAATTTAAAAGTTATTTTAATTGATGTAAAAGTCTATTCCCATTAAGCCAGCTACAGAAAAACAGAAGAAAACACGTTTAACTGCTTTGGTATTGAGCTAGTAGAATCATAATTTGATATCTACAAGCATTACTTGAACATACCATACTGTTACTTACATTTGATATGTTGTGAGAATCATCACTAACTGATTGCTTAAAGGCTTCTAGAGCAATGGTATCTGACAGAGAATTCACTATTATCACATTGCAAAATACAGGCAGCATTCAATGCATGAATTTATGGTATGTTAGTAATTGTGATTTGACTTTTTAAATTTATTTATTTTATCCAGACAAATTTATACAGCGCTGTACCCAAAAAGGCTCACAGCATTAAAACGAACAGTGAAGTCACAAATTATATAAAGTTATCATAAAATAGAAGAAAAAGTGTAAATGAGCAAACAGTTCTTCAGGCGATGTTGCGCGCTAAATATTCAAGGTCATTCGTGTTCGTGTGAACGATCTGAAATCGCTAATTTGAATTATATGCGCATAAAATAAACTGCTTGTAAATTAATGTTGTTAATTAATCTAATTATGAATGCAAAACTGCAGCCACGCTACTGTACTATAATAGTAAAAGCATTATAACTGCTTACCATTTTCCTTTCGTAATTCCTTGATCTTTCGCTTCAGTTCGTTTTCTTTTAACTCTGTATGCGGTTTGTCAGATTTCTTGTTACATTCTTGATCTTGGGTCACATTGTTTGAAAAAATTGTAAGAAGTGATTAAACTTTTTTGTAGCTGTTTTTCGACAATGAAAGGATTAGACGCGACTGTGCATGATATACCGATGAGACGACAACGACGAGGCGAAAAGGTCACTATGAAATTCTGAATTACGTCCAGCGCATTGATGAAATGGTCCGTGTTTCCGCGTTGCATGTCGATTACCCAATAGAGACGATAGCATTAAACTTCGAGGAAAGTCGATAAATGCGCATAGGAAGAAACTGACGGCTCACGCGTTGTCGTGACATGACGTCACTGCGGTGACACACAATAGGGAAGCATGAATAATCCAAGGCAAGGATTCTAAATATAGAATGGTACTTAAATGTTTCATTAATGAAACATTACATGAAACCATGGCAGTTTTCATTAATGAACTTTACATTAATGTTTCATTAATGAAACATTACATGAAACCATTGCAGTTTTCATTAATGAACTTTACATTAATGAAACATTACATGAAATCATGGCAGTTTTCATTAGTGAACTTTACATTAATGTTTCATTAATGAAACATTACATGAAATCATGGGAGTTTTCATTAATGAACTTTACATTAATGTTTCATTAATGAAACATTACATGAAAGCATTGCAGTTTCATTAATGAACTTTACATTAATGTTTCATTAGATGAACCATTAGTATTTTCATTAATGCTTTATCATGAAATGGTGAAATTTCATTAGTCATTAATGAAACATTACATGTTCATTACATGAAACATTAATGAATTGCAAAATTATTTTCGTACGGGTAATGTTCCCAGTTCTGTTTCATTAATGTTCACATTGCTGGTTCATTAATGCTCACAGTACTGTTTCATTAATGCTCACAGTGCTGTTTCATTAATGTTCCCAGTACTGTTTCAGTAATGTTCCCAGTACTGATTCATTAATGTTCACAGTACTGATTCATTAATGTTCCCAGTACTGGTTCATTAATGTTCACAGTGCTGGTTCATTAATGTTCACAGTGCTGGTTCATTAATGCTCACAGTACTGTTTCATTAATGCTCCCAGCACTGTTTCATTAATACTCACAGTACTGTTTCATTAATGCTCACAGTACTGTTTCATTAATGCTCACAGTACTGTTTCAGTAATGTTCACAGTACTGATTCATTAATGTTCCTAGGACTGTTTCATTAATACTCACAGTACTGTTTCATTAGTGTTACTAATGCTATTTCATAAATGTTCTTAGTTATGTTTCATTAATGCTCCCCGGTACTTTCATTTGTGGTCTACGATAATGCACCATAATTATTTCTAGAATGATCCTACATTATATAATGTGTCATTATTAACAAAAAGAATACCATCATCAAGTTTGTATGACACTTTTATTCCTAAGTACATGTATCTACTTATCTACCTAACACTATCTATCTACTTGTCTCTAAAAGAGTTTCCCACTACAAATGCAGACAGCATGCGTCCAATGTTCTCACAATTCCTCGGTTGCCGGTTCCTCCAAGTCTCTTAATGTCGACTTTGATGTTGCTGAAAAGAAGACGGAACCCTTTTTAATACACATTTTTGGTAAATCACTGGTATGACGATCATGCGTTCAAATGCTGTGACGAAATGCTTTTGAACTAAACTTGAAATTTGAATTTCTTCCAAAAATCCATTTGATATTCGATATCAGATAGGATGAAAACCTTCAACTGTTACATGTATGTGCATGTTCCTACGTTAGAACGCACAATTGTAGTCACATACCCGCTTTAAGAATTTATTTCAGTTTATTGTAGAGGTGAAAAAATTGGGCCATTAATTCTCGGTATCCCAATTTGCATATTTTTGTTCAATTACTTTTGATTTTAGGCCGACCGGAAACTACAATTTTTTTTCTAGTGATTATATTAAGTTTTTAGTATTATTTGCAATAGTGTTTTGCTATTGATGATATTTTGTCACAATACTGTGTGCCAATGACACATTACTTCAGCTATAACTAAGTGCACTATGCGGTGTGTTGGTCTGCATGTGAACTGCAATAGGCCTACATGCATGCATGTTTTCAATGCACGTTGCTATTTGTCAGCAGGTTTACAATTTAAAAGTTATTTTCAATTGATGTAAAAGTCTATTCCCATTAAGCCAGCTACAGAAAAACAGAAGAAATTCACGTTTAACTGCTTTGGTATTGAGCTAGTAGAATCATAATTTGATATGTTGTGAGAATCATCACTAACTGATTGCTTAAAGGCTTCTAGAGCAATGGTATCTGACAGAGAATTCACTATCATCACCTTACCAAAATACAGGCAGCATTCAATGCATGAATTTATGGTATGTTAGTAATTGTGATTTGACTTTTTAAATTTATTTATTTTATCCGGACAAATTTATATAGCGCTGTACCCATAAAGGCTCACAGCATTAAAACGAACAATGAAGTCACAAATTACATAAAGTTATCATAAAATGGAAGAAAAAGTGTAAATGAGAAAACAGTTCTTCAGGCGACGCTTGAAAGTTGACAAACTGCTCGAATTATACTAGAATCATCGGGATGTAGTACCACACTGAAGGTCCATAAAAAGAAAAAGCATGACCTCCCCTGGATATTGTTTTGACGAGAGATACCTTCAATAAGCAACGGTCTTCAGATGATCGACGAGAACGGGAAGGATTATTGATTAATGTACACAGGCGAATTCAAGTAATGTCCTTTATAGCACAAGCATCCAATCTTGAGTGTTGAGCCTTCATTTATCGGAAGCCAGTTCATCTGTCCAAGATCAGGAGTAATGTGCTCTCGACCGCGGATTCGAAAATCAAACGAGCGTTTGAATTTTGTAAATCCAATTGTAAATTCAGACACGTGTTTTTAAGGTACTCAGTGTTCGATTAGATCTAAGGTATGAGTGGCTTCATACAGGGCTCGAAATTTTCCGGATTTCCGGATTTTTGAAACTTATTTTTGTCATTTTTGAGATAAGCAGAAACATGCAATAAAAACGCATACCTAGCCCCCCACCCATGTACCACAAATAATATTTTGTACAAATTGATTCATAGCCTCCTAAATTTGTCAGATTTTTCATTCAATATGCACAATTTATTTGACATTTTATAACTTTTTTATTAATGGATATTGATGTATCACTTCAATGTCTTACCTAGTGCGTTTCTATCTTTGTATTTCAGTTCTACTTTATCTTTATATCACGTAATGATACAAAGTTGAAAATTGGACGGTAGTAAAGTTACAAAACATTAGGCAACCTGTGTTTGCATTTATCAAACAATACATGTAGTTAGATATGGTGTTATCCAAAATATATACATATATAATAATAAAGAAGTTTTTCGCTCTGCAGCATAAATCATGTATAAATAAAAACTTATCAATCTTCTGTACCTTATCACATTTCTTATTTTTCAGTTATGCTAGAAATAACACTTTGGATTAATACAGAGCTATGCTAAATTTTTCGTACTACATGCGTTTAGAATTATTCTAGACCATGAAACCTCGACAAAGGTAGCCATAGGCCAACCGGAGATTTGCTCCCTCAAGTTATGTCTGAGATGCCAGGAAATGCTAAGGTTAAAAATCCCAAAAAATTCCTCGCAAGCTCGGATTTTTTAGGCTCGCTCTGCAGGCCGCTCGCCATAAATTTTCCGGATTTTTTTCGGTACCTAATTTCGAGCCCTGTTCATATGTCATGTTGTAAAGTAAAATAGTACTTCGCATTACGTATTAAGTATATATATATATATATATATATATATATATATATATACATATATCTTAAGCATTAAATTGATACAATAATCAAATATTTAATGTATAAATGCGAATTGACGAAGTGCATAATTTCTACATCTACTTGAAAGCTTTTATCAGCTGCTATAGAATTAATTGATTGCTGAAGACGAGTAATCGCTATCAATTAATTGCATGTTGCCACAATTAACATCAATTGATAGATGTGCCCAATTTAAATGCAATAAGCTTTTGATAACATTTGATATTACTCGGCCACTGTCTAATCCGCAAGTGCCTTCATCAAATTCATTCATCAATTGCAATCTAATTACATATTCGTAATGTTGCTGTGCACTAAATATTCAAGGTCAAGGTTTGTGTTCGTGTGAACGATCTGAAATCGCTAATTTGAATTATATGCGCATAAAATAAACTGCTTGTAAATTAATGTTGTTAATTAATCTAATTATAAATGCAAAACTGCAGCTACGCTACTGTACTATAATAGTAAAAGCATTATAACTGCTTACCGTTTTCCTTTCGTAATTCCTTGATCTTTCGCTTCAGTTCGTTTTCTTTTAACTCTGTATGCGGTTTGTCAGATTTTCTTGTTACATTCTTGATCTTGGGTCACACTGTTTGAAAAAATTGTAAGAAGTGATTAAACTTTTTCGTAGCAACTTCAAATTTTCTAGACTTTCCTCTGCTGTTTTTCGACAATGAAAGGATTAGACGCGACTGTGCATGATATACTGATGAGACGACAACGACGAGGCGAAAAGGTCACTATGAAATTCTGAATTACGTCCAGCGCATTGATGAAATGGTCCGTGTTTCCGCGTTGCATGTCGATTACCAAATAGAGACGATAGCATAAAACTTCGAGGAAAGTCGATAAATGCGCATAGGAAGAAACTGACGGCTCACGCGTTGTCGTGACATGACGTCACTGCGGTGACACACAATAGGAAAGCATGAATAATCCAAGGCAAGGATTCTAAATATAGAGTGGTACATTAATGTTTCATTAATGAAACATTACATGAAATTATGGCAGTTTTCATTAGTGAACTTCACATTAATGTTTCATTTATGAAACATTACATGAAACCATTGCAGTTTTCATTAATGAACTTTACATTAATGAAACATTATATGAAATCATGGCAGTTTTCATTAGTGAACTTTACATTAATGTTTCATTAATGAAACATTACATGAAATCATGGGAGTTTTCATTAATGAACTTTACATTAATGTTTCATTAATGAAACATTACATGAAACCATTGCAGTTTTCATTAATGAACCATTACATGAAACCATGGCAATTTTCATTAATGAACTTTACATTAATGTTTCATTAGATGAACCATTAGTATTTTCATTAATGAAACATATCATGAAGTGCTGAAATTTCATTAGTCATTAATGAAACATCACATGTTCATTAGATGAAACATTAATGAATTGCAAAATGATTTTCGTACGGGACTCTTCTGGAACAGTCAATCCCAATTAGCATCTATGAGAGATGCGTTATATGATAGTCATTCAGTAGATGATTTGAATAGCTTACGAATGATTGGCTGTTCATCGCTCCATGCTTCATTTTGTATATTATTTCTTGGCATCGAAGTTTGAACAGATCCTGCTGAACCTTCGTCAGTGTTCGAAGCTCTGTAGTCATAGAAGTAGATCATAGTACACTACAGTAGAATGGAAGTTTGACATCTTGTCTATGTACAATGATGGCACATGGAAAAATCTATGGTTTGTAGATGAGATTCGATCTAAAACATTATATCATTGTCAAACCATTTGCCAAGTTGGTTGTGCGGAAGTTGTTGACAGAAAATTACCGGATCTTTATGAAGAGAATTTCAGTGAGATGGTGGTATTGTATCATGTGAAATAGCCTACTATTCCATGGATTAATATACTGTGTCTATTTGTGCCAGTCATTGAAAACCATTATACAATTTTTCAACACTGGAATACGAATTAAAATGTGGTTCACAGAGTCATATTGAAAGTGGTCGCTGTACTGGTTGGAAGAACATCTCAAGAATTCACAGATAAAATTTCTAATTATTGGATAATTTCTCGGTCAAGCGGTTAAGAAACCTAGTGTTTTTCTGGAATAAGCACACTTAAAATCTTCTTTACCTACAATCATTTCTCAGATAAATTGAATGTCGCTGGAACTCTTCAATTAATCATTGAATGACTTATGTGATATAATTTGATGATGTATTAGCAGCTGATTTTCGAATGCATGCAGAGATTTTGAAAATTGTTCAAATATAATGAACATGGGCCCTTTAAAGTAAAATAAATGCTATAACATTTCTTGGCCTCTGATTTCAAGCTGGAGTAATGTATGCTCTGCAAATCGACATTACAAGTTGCATATGTGTCTGATTATACTCTTGATAGATTATAGGAGCGATATTTCAAAATGATGAGCGTACAGAACGTTTTAAAGGATTTCCTTCTTTGTCATCATGTCGCTGCACTATTTTGTAGATTCATTATTGCTTTTGTATACATGATCTTTGGACATGGGGCAACAATCCAGATCACAAATTGCCTTGATAAATATAAATGCCAACCCGAAAACAAGGAAACCAGCTCGTACAATTTTCTTTTTGCCCCAACTAAGTTCCCCCGGCGTGTGCCATAATTTTTATGCAATTTCCATTCTAGGACTTTCTATGGTATTGTTAATTTCTATGTCTGTAGTAATGTACTGACCAAACGCTTCAATATCATCCGGTTTCTCTTTAAGGACGGTCAGAACTTCGTCATCAAAACTACGTTTCTTCTTTGACTGTCTTTCATTGACCTTGGTGGTAGAATCGTCTGGAAAATTTTCTTTCGTCTCACTGTCGCTATCAAGTAAACTCGTCAACTCATCAAATTCACTTTGATCAATATTTAACTCTGATTTTCGCTTCACCAAGTGCGGTCGTAAGAAAGACATTTGTTCAGTAAACACCCATTTGCTCTGCTTCCGTCCAGCAGAGCCACTTGTTGGAGCTTTTGCCTGCTCACAGTTGTATTGTCCGCGAAGATTTCTCCACTTGCTTAAACATTCATGCTCCGTCAAATTACAGTTCGTTGCAATCACTTTCCATGCTCTTTCTATCTTGTCTCTATTTCTATAATCCTTCGAAGTCTTATCATAAAGAAGAGGTCTGCTTCTAACACATTCAATCAGTCGCTCCACTGCTGTCTCCATTCTCGTTTCAAATGCACACACACACACACAACGCACATGCACACACTGATCATTTGATGTGCGACAAGCACTATGATTGGATATCTCATCTGACTTTTCCGATGAAGATTAACTAATTTCAGCTTCTGATTTCTGTCATATGACAAGAAATTCTCTTGTGAGACATTTTATTGTGAACCGACTTTGTCTTATGACACATTAATCATAAGACAATTTTGTCAAAAAAACGCTATTGTGAACTAGGCTTTAGTCTCATGCTTTAGCTAACTTGTTTTATTTTGAATGTAAAGTGGCACTGAAGTCATCGGCGAAATTCATTCATTCATTTTCACTTTTTAATTGCAGGTCCTGCCTCCTCCCATCCTCTTACTATTAATATGATGTCGTGTGCGAACTTGAGGTAGGTTAGATATTCCGGTCGATATTCAAGCCCAGATTTTCCCAATTGATGAGATGGAATATCTATACCAGGCAAGCAGTAAAGAGCATCGGTGAAATCGTGTCGCCTTGTCGAACTCCTCTGTTGATTTGTATATTTATCTTCTTTTTATTTAAGGTAGCTAGCTGTTCAGCTGCAGTTTGTGTATATGTCCTTAAGTAGTACTACATACTGATGATCGATTCCTTGGTCAATTTATGATTTTAGGATGGAATTTGTTTCCACTGAGTCGAACGCCTTCTCGAAGTCTACAAAAATAAGGCAAAGCGGCAGGTTGTGACTTTTGCATTTTTCTTTCAATTGATTTAGCACATGGATGTGATCCACGGTACCGTAATTCTTACGAAAGCCTGCCTGTTCTCTAGCTCGATTTTCGTCAATTTGTTTTTCAAGTCTGTTACACAGAACCTACGCGAAAATTTTGTATACATGGGAAAGTAGACTTATTGGTCAGCAATTTTTTAATTCTTGCTTGTTCCCTTTCTTGTGTATGAGAATTAACTCAGATTCTTTCCACATGCTTGGAACTTTTCCTATGGTCAGACTTCTGTCATGCAGCTTAGTAAGCTCTTTTGCCAATGGTTCTCCTGCTTCCTTAATCACATCGATTTCGAGTTCGTCTGATCCTTTATTTCTTTCCATCTTTTCTAAGGCATTTATGATTTTGTTCATAAGAATGGATGGCACGGTTTCCATGGGGTTTCAATGTCGTCGACAAAGGTTCTATAGCGGTACAATTCTTCATAGAACTCTTCGATTATTTCAAGAATCTTCTTTTGGTTTCCGCTTTTGTCCTTTAAGCTGATTATTTCTTATTTACCAAATTCAATGTTCTCTTTCATTTTCTTCAAGCTTCTGTTTTCTGAGGTAGTCTTTTCTATGAGTACTTGCTTCTACTGTGTTCTCTTAATTTCAATCTTATGACTTGGCACGGTTCTGAATACTGAATACGACTGACGGTGTTGTCTCTTTTCCAACTTCTTCTTTTTGTCAGAAGATTTTTTATTTCAGTTGGAAGGCTTGTGCCATTTTCCTTTTTTGTTCTGCCAGTAACTTCTAAACTTGATCGTTTAGCAACTGCAATGATTTTGGCATTGTGTTGATTGATATCCAGATCTTCTTGATCCGCCTGTATTTCCTTGAATCTGTTTTCCAACATGGTATGAAATTGGTCTTTGCTGACTCTTAGTTGGTTATACGGAGGACGTTCAAAAAGTTCGTGCCAAGACTAATTCAGTCCATTCAAAGAGTTGCTCGCGTTAGTCGCTATTGATGCAGTGTACTGACGTAATTGTAGATATCTCCATTGGCCTTGTAGCACTTGCTAAGGGTTCATTCACCGATTTCATGGTTTACTTCATGATTGATGAGTGCTGATCATTGATGCAATTGTTTACAACTCAATTGTCAAATGTTGTTGTTGATGCAATTGTGCAGCTAACTTTCATTTTCAATCATGGAGGAACAAAGAACAGTCGTTAAATTTTACGTTCGGCTTGGCAAAAGCATCGAGGAGCTATCGGCGGACCTAGTGCAGGTCTATGGAGATGAAGCAATGGCACCACGCACTGTAAGGAAGTGGGTCAAGCGATTCAAGGAGGGTCGAGAATCAACCGAAGATGATCACCGAAATGGTCGGCCATTAACATCCACGACACAAGACCAAGTCGATGAAGTGGAGCACATGGTCAGTGAGGATCCTAAGATCACTACTCGAGTTATCTCCAGAGCAACCAACATCAGTATGGGGTCCGTTGTCACTATTCTCCACGAACATCTGAACATGTCGAAAGTTAGTGCGAGATGGGTGCCGCGGCTATTGACTTCGCTACATCGCGAGACAGGAATCGAGCTATGTAATCACCTGATAAACATGTTCGACCGCAATCCGGAAGAGTTCGTTTCGAGAATTGTAACCGGTGATGAAACATGGCTATACGGTTACGATCCGGCCACCAAGCAAATGAGCATGGAATGGCGAGTCAAAGGAACATCTCCTCCGATAAAGCCTTTGATGCAGAAGTCCATCAGAACCAAAGTAATGGCCATTGTGTTCTACGACGGACAAGGTGTCATCCACATTGAATACCTAAATCAAGGAGAAACAGTGACCACATCCCGATACATAACTGCCCTCTCCAACTTGCGACAGTCTCTGAGACGGTTCAGACGGGGAAAGCTTTCTCGTGGAATCCTTTTTCACCATGACAATGCCCGGTGAGCGGGGGGAATGTGTCACAGCACTCTCTCAGCATGGATTTGAAATCTTGCCTCATCCCACGTACAGTCCTGATTTATCCCCGTGTGATTTCCATCTATTCCCACAAATCAAACGACAACTGAAAGGCAGGCGATTCAAAGATGTCAGCGAATTGAAGGCGGCCTTCGAGGATGCTCTCGCCGAGAAAACGATGGATTTCTTCGAGGGTGCGTTTCGAACATGGTGTCATCGAGCTGAAAAATGTGTAATGAAGAATGGAGACTATGTGGAAAAATGACTTTCCTTTTCATATTCCCGCTCTTAATAATATGGAATTATAGGCACAGTACATGTATATTGTTCAAATCAAAAATAAATGTTGATTTACACTTTTGGCACGAACTTTTTGAACATCCCTCGTAGTTTGATTTCGATGACTTTTTAAGTTTCTTTGCACGTTCATGCTTGTTGTCGATCTGTATTCTGTATCTCTACGCATTCTATGGTCACTCTCCACATTTACTTGATTTAGCGTACATATATCTTTGATGTGGTGCAGTTTTTCAGTGAGAATGTAATCAATTCTATTTTTAGTTCTGTCATTGGGCGCTCTCCATGTCCATCTTCTTTTAGCATTCTTCTTGAAGAAAGTGCTGACTATTTTTCAGGGTTGCCGTGGGGATTGATATTTGAATACCCACCCCACCCCATACCCACAGAAAAACATGTGGGTATTCCCACAGAATCCGCACACCACCACAGGATAAGCTCCTCACTAATATGTTGCTCTTGTTCGTATAGAATGATTGATAACCAATATATCGCCATCTCAGTGGAACTTCTGCACATCATCCAGCGATCCGAAGACCGTAAATGACTCCAGAGATGGGGAATGGGAGTCCTTGAAAAAGTCACCGACTGGGTGTTGTAACTTTTATGACTTTTCTTTGCTGTCTTCGGTATCAGCTTATTGCTCTTTAAAATTGTTTTAGCCTATTTTATATCATGATTGAGCCTTGTTTCTGACTTATGAGTAGGTGTTCCTAATGTGATGATTTTTCATTCGTTTGCTTGCTTATAGTAGTGCTATTTTCAAATAATAATAATAAGTCCATCAACATACAAAGACATGGTTGAAAATAGATAAAAATATTCATATGTTACTACACTGCCAGTGCTTCAATCATGGTCACTCTATCACAAAAAAGTCACCTGTCAAGAATTCTTATGTAGGCCTTCACTATATGTTTTCGGTCTACCAGTGTGTATTATAGCCATCGTTTATTGCTCAGTGGATCATGCCATGTTCATATGTGTTTAATATTCCCGTTTAATATTCGTTAATTGAATTAATTTAGCAATCATTGATAATTCTATCTCCATCAATGCCGATAAAGAAGTAAAATATCAAAGCGAGTTTGGCATTAATGCATCTCAAGTCCAGAATTGTTTCGCAGTGGGTGCATATATAGGCCTACACGTGGTGAAGAAAACGCTTTGAATCAATCTAATTTACCATTATGAACAAAGACTTCGATGAAAATCATCCTGATATTCTCGACCACTGATGTCACCGAATTATTGCACAAGAAGTGGGAGGATGTTGACCCATTCGTGTATGCTGATGAAATGCAGCACAATGAACCATTTATGGAAGTACACTTAAGTGTGCAGTTAAGGATGCCTATTAGATGAAAATGAAAGTTCTGACAAGTCGTGGACAAGTGAAAAATCTGAGCTTTCATGATTTTTTTTGAAGGACGTTATGTCGTTACATGCGTTCATTACGAACAGTTCTCATTCATACATTCAGGTTAGAGACTCCTACAACTTTTGATCCATCATAATTCATTGAAATATGAATTTTAGTGAAGGCCCTTTTGCCATTTTGATCCATCAATTTTACATTCAAAAAGTTCGAGCAACTACCTGGAATCCTCGTTCATTACCCCCATTGTTCTCTCCATGATAACGTTCCTTCTCACATCCGTTATCGCGTGACATGCCATCAATGATGCTAGTTTAATGGTTGCCCATCCTCATAGATCCCGGACCTTTCTCCTTCAGATTTCTAGTCGAACATAACTTTGAAGAAGCATTTGTGTGGACAATCATTGGAACGCAACTCTGATCTGGAAGAAGCCATTATCGAAATCCTCGGTGAATTTCGCTCTTCAAGATGTTTTGAAGTGTGTTCAACATCAGGGAAATTGACTTGAAAAGGGAACTTCTGAAAACATATCATTTTTATCTGATCGCATCAGGGTACTTTTGTTGATAAATGTTCAAACAGCACAACTATCAAGGAATTTGTCATGCACAAAATAGAAAAAAAAGATATTATTTTGGTTTACATTCATCAAATTAATCAAAATGTCGTATGTTTTTTAAAATGGGCCAGCAGACTAATTAAAATGGAAACTTTTTGAAATTTTGCATACATTT
Organism: Prostheceraeus crozeri; assembly: GCA_907163375.1. Lineage (NCBI taxonomy): Eukaryota > Metazoa > Platyhelminthes > Polycladida > Euryleptidae > Prostheceraeus > Prostheceraeus crozeri. Next base: position 426,831 of record CAJQUW010001872.1, read on the forward strand.
TGCATCCTAACCTACATATGCCAAAATAATAATCCATCATGTCAAAGTTGAAGGATTTGCAGTTTTTCTACATTTGTGCGGAAAGTTATTGGACGTACCTCGTACATCTCAACTCATGCCACACAAACATCTTTTAAACTGAAATACTAGCACATGATGGTGACAATGTATCGACAATTTTTTTATGTAGCCGCTTGACTTTTTCACGTTTATCTTCTTACATTTGTGAACTGTAATGCGCTCACCGATTTTAAATATGTGAGGCAAATAAAGAACTATTATTATTAATAATAATAATAATTAGGGCACCTGGTACTATGGCGTGAATAGGAGGTGATTTGTACCAAGCGCCCTCCAATGGGAGTCGCTGTTGTACGTAGCGCCCTCCCATCTTCATTTGATATCTATGATGAATTGAAACTCCATATTACTTGTACATGTATTCTTGTTCATGTATTCATGTTTTACTTGTTCTTTATCTATAACTACAATCTGGATTGATTATCTGTGCTACTCTGTTATATCGACATGATTGAAGAAAAATGTTATAATAAAATTATAGGGCGCTCTGTACACTTTCAATAAAATATAAAAAAGTTAACTCTAGTTCGTTAATTCGAAAAATTCATTGTGTTGTGTTCATTGACTGCTCAAGTGTAGCAAAAAAAGTGCTTTCTTATCTGTTCTTGTACAACAAGTCACTTCTTAAGTTCCTGCATTGACTGAATAACCATGCTCCTTATGCAATTCCTTATCAGATGATTAACTGCCCCCCACATGGAGCCCCATGCTTCCCACATGGTCGATGTGGATTGTGTGTATTTTAGTAAACTAACGGATGTTTCGATACTGTTTAAAATGTTACATTGTTTGAAATGGTTGACGTCACAGATAAAATATTTTGTTTATCTGCTTTGGTTTGCTAGAAATGTGATTAATATGGAATTGACGGCACATCGAGGAACCTATTAAGTGGGCAAAAAAGGAATTCCTAATACCTTACAGAGATAGGAAAATAAGCCGTGCGGCGCTTGTGGATTAATTTGAGTTCAAGCTAAGTGTTTCGATTGCCAAAATTCCTTCAGATTCGAAGAATTCAGATCATCGCGCACAAGTTTTCTCCATAGTGTTGGCCCTTCCGATCATTATTAAAAAAAGTAGCAGGCGTACGAAAATTTATTTCACTTGATGATTTCACCGTCGTCTTCTCACCATTCCTTACTGCATAGTGCTTACACTGAATCGAATGTTAGCTAGACGAGGTGTGTTTTGGTGTGTGCGAAGTGATATGACAGCGTGTGCGCATCTCTCACTGGCTCCGGTGTCCTCTGCTGACAGCTCATTGTTTTGCCTTTCCATTGCAAGCGATACACGAATTATCCATTCGAGAAGGAGCAAGTTGTCTAAGTCTGTGATGTGCCATTTCGATATTAAGGCTACATATAACCCTTCCTTTCTAGGAAACTGAAGCGGGCGCAGATGAATCTAATTCTGTGGTTGACGTGATCCTATAATGCGAAATAATGCAAAAATGTGTAGAATTATGAAACTATCAAAATAATGCTAAATACTTATTCGCTTTGAAGAATGTTGAATTCTATCTTTGCTAGCTTTGTAGTCACTTTCACAGTATGCACTTTCTATACCTTAACTACTAATGTTCGTTTTCAGATAATATCTCAAATGGAAGAACAAGCTGCTGCTGTCTCCGAGTCTGGAACATCTGGTACTAACCAGCATGGAACAGCTTCTGCTGCGAAAGCTGCAGGACTCGTAACTGGCCAAGTCAAAGTTGCTGGAGCTACCAGAGGTTGGAACACTTGCTCTTCTCATGATATGGAACTCTTTGATGCCATTTCTATTACTGACCGTCGTCTGCAAGAAATTTCTATGCGCATGGCTTTACCAGGTCCGTATGCCATTTTGTGTGAATATTTACGTCGCCAGTGCATTAGTGAGCAAAATATCAAGATGGAGATGATTCCCAAGGGAAATCAAAAGAACCAATTTACCATGACGGTGAAGGAGGAAACTGTAACTGTAAGTAAGATATTCTTCAGTTTGCAATTAGTACAAAATGGTACCTGTGTCCTGTATACCTAGCAGTAGGTTTGGCCAGTGAAAAAAGCAACCCTGAATAATCAATCCACCCTGTCTCCTTGTCAGTCAAAGTGTCGTCGACATTATTGCTAGCTTCAATGGAAGCCTTCCAAAAATCGATTTGATTCAATGTTGCGAAAAATTGATAGATTTCTTGTTTATAGGATCGTAGTCCCTTATTGGTAGAAATATATCGAATGTGTGAGTTATATGGTTAATTAAATCAATGACAAAAAATCGATTACAGGAACTATTATTTTCATTAATGAAGTGACATCAAAGCTATAACTTAAAATGATAATAAATTATTTCACAGATATGTAGGAACCTGTATGACCGCCCCTGGCATTAATGCAAACTCAAATTCGACTAATTCTCTCAAGTTCATGGGGTTCTTCTGATCTCAATGCATTCCCATTGCTCTTCAACCAATCTTTCAGAAAGTGTTTCGAAATTGGCAGACGAATGTGAATGCGAATCCGTCACCCATTTACCAAGTTCATCACATGCAAACTCGATCGGTGAAAGATCAGGAGAGCGTAACGGCCATGGAAGTTACTCAATAGCAGAGCTGCTATCACCTGGCTGGTGCAATCTGTACGCCGCGCATTGTCATTTTGGATTATAAGATGGTGTCCCTTTCATAGGGGAATAACAAAAGGAGTTAGAACCTAAAGAGATAGCAATGCCTTCCAAGGTGCTTTGATGACAATAGCAGCCGTTTCTCGTACCATCATCAAGGGCCCTAGTAGATCATGAGGGGGCCTTTTGAGATTGTGAAGGGGCCCCTTTAGGATCGTGAGGGCCCTTTTGAGACTGCGAAGGGGCCCCTTTAGGATCATGAGGCCCCTTTTAAATCGTGAGGGGGCCATATTTAGATTTTGAAAGGACCCATAAGATTTTGTGAAACAGCACTTTTAGATTGTGAACGGCAACTGTTTTAGTTTTTGAAGAGCTCTTTTTAGATATGAATAGACCTCTTGAGATTGTAAAGGGCCAATAGAATTGAGACCTTGGCCCTTAAAAATAAGAGCATGTGGGGCCTTTTTAGATGATGTAGGGCTCTTTAAAATTGTGAGCGGGGCTGTGCAAATTGTCAGGGGACCTTAAAGACCCTGCAATTTTTAAGGGTGATCAAATTCAAAGCAGATGCTTTCTAAAAATCCGCTTGACTCATCAGCAGAAGATTCTTCTTCAAGGAAGTCAGTGATCCTTTCGTCAATCCCAAGAAGCTGGACGAAACGCAAGTAATCAATGTTTGAAATAAGAAACAAATTTAGGTGGGAATGCTTGACGAAAAAGTTGTAATACGCAATTATGGAGTCTATTATAAATTGAGTTCTGATTGCTTTGATGCTTTCCAAAACTTATCTTTCAAGAAGCGTCTGTCAGAAAAATATGTATGAAAAATTTGTTAAAAATTTTCGGGAACACAGGGGAGTGACGAAAGAATATTTTGTACGATCACTTGTTGCAAAAGCGGTTAAATTTCGGCGAAGACACCAACGAAAATTGAAATCTTGCAAGCAACCGCAGAAGTGACAAGGATTTCTTTACGTGTTGATTTTGCGTTTTCTTATGCCATGGCGGCTCAACCTTTATCAAATAGCTGTCATAATCCTGTTTGAAATCCAAAATTTGTTCTTAAAAAAATTGTTCTTAGATGTAATTGTTTTTATTATGTTTGAAGTACAAGAGATGAGAGCAAGGTTTGATTTGAATCATTGCCGGAGCTACAAGTACTGATGAAGTCTCTTCAGGTTGAACTGCAGGCGTTTTTGACTTTTTAGCCGCCATCAGTGCAGTAAATCAGCAACTCACTCCACAGAGGATGTGCTCTGGAGAGTAGGTGGATGTGCTTGGAAATGCGGCAGCTCACCTTCGAATTAGCTCACCTGCGGCAGCTCACCTTCAAACACGAATTAGCTATTTGCATTGGTGTTTGCAAATTTCAAATTTTAGAAACGAACTCTACAGAATGAGATTTGAACAGAATGTATTTCATTAATTGTAGATGTCTGTATTTCGGATGATGATTTGTTTACATGATGATTTGAATCTTGTTACTGAATCTTTTCAGGTATACTGCACTGATGACGGCTAAAAATCCAGAAACATTAGTATTTCCCGTGATGGATTGTATCAAATGTTGCTCTCATCTCATTTCAGATTAAATAGTATATTAAATTGCATGGCTTCTGTAATGTGCAATATTTGGGCAGAATTTAAATGTAGAACTCCGTTTTCTCGTATTGACAAATGTGATAGTTTTTAGTCGTCGATTTATTCTGTGTGACATTGATCCAAAATTATTTTGTTTATGTAGTGTGGCGGATTCTCAGTGGTCATTTCAAAGTTGTTGATGCAACAGCCATTAACGGCTTTATTATTAATTTCTGTAAGTTAATTATGATTAAAAGGAAAGCAGTTGCTAACACGAGTACCACTATAACATTTATTTTCTATTTGCCCGAACGCAATCTAATTCTTCCGTCAGCAGTGCAAGAGCATATCTTTACGCTATCGCTCATCGATCTGCAGAAAACGGTGCAAAGCTTTGTTTTCCAGTTCTCCCAAATGCATAGAATGACTCTGATGAACCATTTCTTAAACGTGCCCAAGAGAAAAAGTCTCAGGGCATTGAATCTGGTGGTATCGGAAGCCATTCCAAAGGCTCCCATGACGGTCAATCCAAGATTTAGGAAAATTGCTGTTTGAATAATTTACGATGGGTCTGTAGTAGTGCGCTGGCATTCCATCCTGCATGAAGATATTCCTATCCTTCATGACATTCGCTATATTTTATACAGCATAGAAAGGAAGATTTTACCACACATTCTCGATTTCTCGAAAGAATAATGACTTTCCCAAAGAAAATGGCTTTCGTAAATGCCTGCCCAAGTATTTAGACCGCGCTAACCATGGATTTTGCGTGGAGATATTTGCGGTGACCAGACCGCTCTGCTGAAGCAGTGTTCCAAACGTCGAACAGCTGAACAGCAATTTCCTAGTGGTTTCATGAAAATTCTCCACAAGAAAGGCAGGATCTTACACCGTGTGACGTCATGACACGATTAATAGAAAATGACAAAGCTGCACGAGAATAGTGCATTATAAATGTGAATGTAAAATTTTTGAACGAAATGAAGAAAATTGTCTTTGAAACCGTTAAGTAAAATCATCCATAAGCCTACATGTAGATTATTCGATTATATTCAGTCTATATCCAGCTGAGATCGTCAATCGTTCAATAACTTCCTGCTGATTTTGCATTGGGGGCAGGTAGAGGGGTCTTCGTAGTACACTCTGTCTTCTAAAAACGGTTCTCCTGAAAATAGTAGCCGCTGGAGTCATATACTCTAGTGCACCTTGTTGAAACTTGGGCTGAGTGGTCACGGGACTATCTGCAGACATTCTGGAATGTGATTGAGAAATTATTAGGAAATTAGACTTCAACCCGTGTTGTCAACCATCCTCCGATTAAGACTTGGAAGTTCTTAACTCAAGTTCTCTCTCTCTCTCTCTCTCTCTCTCTCTCTCTCTCTCTCTCTCTCTCTCTCTCTCTCTCTCAAAACTCAAAAAGTTTATTGCCCATCTTGTGGGTACAAACGTTATGGCAATGACAAATAATGCAAAGTCCTATTATCGGCAGAAGATGAAAGTTGACATGATGTGATGGGTGAATGAAATGAAAGGTAAAAGAAAACACTATCACGTTGGTATCGTTGAATTGCGTAGATGGCATCGTGATTGAAATGAGTCTGAAAAAGTCTGAGTTATGTGCAGATGATGATAACATTATTCATGAACATGTCAACAGTTAATCATGATTTCATCACATACAGAGGAGACAAAGCATGCATCATGTTATTTACAAAGTAAGTTTATGTTATTAAAGAAGTTATTTATTGTTTTTATTTACACATCACACCCAGTAGCAGGTTATTAATGCTATTATTAATTCTATTATTTAATCGGAGGAACGGTTAATTAATAATGTTTCAGGTCTTAGAGAATACATGTATCATGTTTTGTACATACCTGAAAGACAGTTTGGAAATGATTAAATGATATGCAGCAAAGCGAATTGTGTCACCGACCTCCGATTTAGACTTTCAGCAAGTGACAAGGAAATTTCTCTGCTCTAGTGTCTATGAAAGTGATTAATCTTCATCATCAACTGTCAGCTACGCAATGTATTGTTCCTATTCACTATTTTCTAGTCGGTCAGTATTTATTGTCTTAACAATGTCATTGCGTTCTTTGCCAGATATCTATTGTTGCAGTTACAATTAGTTTCCATTTGTCTAGATATCGATTCGATAAGTCTATCATGATATTATGTGTAGCGCTTCCTATTTATAACATGTGCAGTTAGTCCACATTCCGCTGTCTATAGTTTCAGATGTCATTGTTCTTTCGACAATCTAGCTGTTGAGATAAGTCGATCCATGGATATCCGTGGTCGGACATGCAAAGTGCTTCTTAAATGTAGATTGAACAGTCTACAATCCGCTATCTATGACTTCTGATATTCATTGCCTTTTCGATGTACTCGTCTATTGGTCTGACATGCCCAATGGTCAAAGAATTCATAAATTCATAGAAGTATGATCGAGTAGCATCTTTCAGATGCGGTCACAGAATTAGATTGTTTAATCGTATCACTTTGCTAGAAGTGCAAACTGATTCAAACAGATGGCACATGAAGGAACTTAATAAGTGGGCAAAAAGAAATTTTTAATACCTTACAGAGATAGGAAAAATAGTCGTGCGTCACTTGCGGATTGCTCTGAATTCCTTCAAAATGCTCCGATCGCCACGATTCCTTCTGATTCGAAGAATTCAGATCATTGCGCGAAAGTTTTCTCGATAATGTTGGGTCCTCCGATCATTTCAAAAAAAGTTAGCAGGCGCATGAAAATACGTTCACAAACTTCTCTGTAGAACTTGTCATTGACTGTGTCTCTTTGCTGTGTGATCCGGTTGATAAGAGTCACTGAAACTTTGCACAATGTGACGTGTTTAATGTTGAACTGGCTGTTCATTGTTCGATTGCTATGGCATTTAGTCAGCAGATTGTGCCATTTCATTAACGTTACATGTTCCAATGTTTCCCTTCTAGTCAAACAGAAGAAGAGACGACCTGTCTAATTCTGTGGATGCGGTATTAAAGCACTTCTTTCAATGTTGTAAGCTGGACATGCAACAATGAAATGATAGATATCTTCAGTTTCTTCTTGATCACATAATTTGCAGACACAATCTCTATATGTATTACGATTTTGATAAGTACCTACTTCTGCTCCTAGTGTGTGATTTCCAGTTCTTAGTTTGACAATGTTATTAATTTTAATTTTATCTCCAATATCCATCAAATAAGGTTTTAATTCACATTGAAATCTACAAAGCTCTAAATACATTAATCCTTTATTACTATGCTTGGCACTGTCGATCCAATCTTTCCTGAAGAATTCAATTAGCGCGTTAGCAATTAATTTCTTAGACTTTCCACTGCATTCGGAACTTTTTATCTCTGAGCAATTGACTTTAGCAAACCGTTTAGATATTCTAACATACCATGAATTTCGATACGCTTTATTGTCTACGTTGCACTTAATGTTTTTAAAGATTCGCGCTACTGATATTTTATCATTGTTCTTATTTAGTTTTAGAAAATAATTCATTGCAGATTTATAACAGTAAAATTCCATCGGTTTGGCTCCAAATTCACCAAAAATGCAATAATTAGCAATGGTCATTCTTAAATGATAATATTTTTTATAAAACTGTAGAATGACACGGTTTAAGTCAGCTAAATTTTTGTCAAACAACAGTTCGCTGCCATATCTCATTTTTGACAATGTCAACATTTCAAATGCTTGTGCAATCATCCCACCGTCAACTGTATTAAATTCTTTCAGGGTTTTGGCAGTTACATATGAGGATGCTTTTCCTTTCTTGGTTAACTCTTCGATGTGTTTCCTATCATTTTTAGTAATCCAATAACCCAAGTATTTATATTCATCTACAACTTCAATTGGAGATATGTCATTATCTTCTATAATTA
>CAJQUW010001872.1:440000-442500 GCA_907163375.1 Prostheceraeus crozeri
TGCCTCTATTTTCTAGTTCCTTTATATGCATTTTATCATTTTTTGAGAAAAACATACCAAGATATTTGTACTCTTTTACTACCTCTATACTTTGAATGGAGTTATTAAAATTAATTTTTACTTTACTATATTGAGTTTTGTCCTTGACCATAATTTTTGTTTTGTTAAAATTTATTGTTAATCCATTATTTAGGCAATATTTTTGTACTAGTTTTATTTGTTTAATGAGACCTGTTTGACTTTCGCTCATTAGTAAAATATCATCAGCATAAGTCATGATAGCAATTTTCAGATCCGAAATACATACAGGATCTATGCGTTGCATTTCTTTATCAAATTCGTCTATCAGATCGTTAATGTATAAACCAAATAATGTAGGCGAGAGACTATCTCCCTGAGGAATTCCATTTGCAAGTTCAAAGGGCCTTGTTGTCTCTTGATTGAATAATATTTGAAATTTTTTTATTATATATTAGCCGAATTATCAAGGTCGTTGTTTTACTGTGTGGTAGGTAAGTTTCAATTTTTGATTTTAATATTCCTTTTTGGTTTTGAGTCAAATGCCTTTGACAAATCAATAAAGCAGATGTATAGTGGACAACGACTATTTGAATATATTTGAATTACCTCTCGTAATAGTAAAATGTTGTCTAATGCTGAGTTTCCTTTCCGAAAGCCAGTTTGCGATACATGAATAAAATTATTATCTTCCAGCCATTTACAAAGTCTGATGTTGATTATTTTGGTTAGCAATTTTTCAATGCAAGATGATAGATTTATACATCTGTAAGATGATATTAAATTCTTTTCACCTTTCTTATAAGTCGGTATATTCCAGCTTATGTTCCATGGTATTACTGCATCATTTAATATGCCATTGAATAGGTGGCACAGAATTTCTGTCATCTCATTAGAATTTTGTTGAAACATTTCGTAAACTAGACCGTCAGGTCCACTGGCTTTTGATTTTCTCGCCCTATTTACTGTTTCCATAATCTCTTGATGCGTTATCTCGCTTTCCAAAATAGGATCCTTGAATTTTGTCATCCTGAGATTTTGTATTTTTTCGGATATTACTATGGATTTTGATTCTAAGACTTGTATCTGTTTATTATTTTGTTCAATAAAATCGGTTGCTTTTAGTGAAGTAATCATTTTTTTCTTCCTTTTTTCCTTGTTTTGATTTATCAGGTCCCAGTATTTTTTCGAATCTCCTTCTAGTTTCGCTATCTTGAGATCTGTCATTTTTCTTGCTTTAAATAACTTTTTCTCTTTTTTTATACATTGAATCGCTTTCTTTTTGCTTATTAACAATAATTCAAGATTATCTGTCGTTTTATTTTCCTGCCATTTATTCACTTGAGCTTTATATTCGCGTCTAATCTTCCTGGTCTCGTCTGAATATTTTATAGTTGCCTTATTCATTTTGTTTTTTTGTGATGCTTTTTTCATGTTTTCTAGCAAGGCTTCATATATTTCTGAATTGGTAGCCTTTTGGCCAGCGTTTATATTTTGTAATAGTGAACTACATTCAATTTGAAAGAGGTTCATATCGAAGTTTGGTTCTGATTTACTTGGCCACTTGCATGGTCCTTTTATGCGTGTGAAAGGCATTCTCTTATTATAAGTTACAGTTTCTAATGGTTTAGATTTCAGATTTATGGTCAATTCTATTCTTATTGGTGAATGGTCTGTATAAAGGGTAGGTTCGTCTATGATCACATTTTGTATATTTTCTACAAGAGATTCCGATATTATAACGTAATCTATTACAGATCTTCTTACTTCCATTCCTTTTAAACAGTGAAAAGTACATTTCCCGCTTTCAAATCTACCATTTGTTATAATTAATGATGTATCATTACAGAATTTGATGATATCTTTTCCTATTCCATTTACAATAGTGTCATCCGATTTCCGCTTTGGAATATCAAGTTGCTCATTATCAGAAAGCAATCCTATCCTCCCATTTAAATCACCTATCATGATAACATTGCGCATTTTAAATTCTATGATATATTGTTTTATTTTCTCAAAATAATCATTTTCCTTGTAGCGTGACTCTCTGTTTTCTTTGTAGCAGATAATTAGATAGATATCTTCTTTTGTTTTCCTTTGCATATTTGTAAATTTTAAAACCAATAAATTTCCATTTTCGTTTTTTATCTCTTCAAAATTTTTGAATATATTTTGCATTGATTCTTTGATATAAACGGAGACTCCCTTGATATTTCGACCAATATAATTTTTTCGCTTAACAATCGAGTGGTATCCCATATAATTATCTATCATGGGTGAACTTTCTTCATCTTTCAGGTGTGTTTCTGTGAAGCATATTATGTCATAATCTTTAAAGTCATTAAGTAGATCAGAATTTTTGATCTTGTAATCATTCAAAGAGTTGATATTGACATAAAATATTTTTATATGCTCAAAATATTTGTCATTCTCATTATTATCGTCATCTGTCTCCCCTCCTCCTCTACTTACGTTAAAAATA
>CAJQUW010001872.1:447500-509408 GCA_907163375.1 Prostheceraeus crozeri
AAGTCAAGTGTACAAATGACTAAAATACATTTAGCAAGTAGTGGTAAAAATTTGATTTATAGTGTTCATTTTTTACGTAGAATTTTAGTGATAACGTTTTCAATCCACTCAGTCTTATGAAAGTACTTACAGAAAATACGACTGACTGAAGAAAAATCACAATTGAACACATTTCCTTTACATGATTGGCATTTTGCAGCGGCAAGTTCGCGTAGCTATTCATCAATTAGAGGAGCAATGTAACGTGTGGATGTGTTACACGTGCGGGGCTTGTTAAATATTTCATCAATCTGGAAACTCGGCAGCCGCACGTTTAAGAGGATTCAAAACTGAAAATATAAAATTTGCATATCAAATTTTTGCCACTACTTGCATCGTGAATTTTAGTCATTTGTACACCATATATTACTGGCAAAAAACCCTATTCAGCCTTCTTTTGATACGTGTCTCGTTTCGTTACTATCGCTACTAATCGTATTTATTATTGAATTCGGGTGTAATATCGTGCTACTAATCGTTTTTATTATTGAAATCGGGTAAAAATTCGGGTGTAATATCGTGCTACTAATCGTTTTTATTATTGAAATCGGGTAAAAATTCGGGTGTAATATCGTGGTACTTATCGTTTTTATTATTGAAATCGGGTGAAAATTCGGGTGTAATATCGTGCTACTAATCGTTTTTATTATTGAAATCGGGTAAAAATTCGGGTGTAATATCGTGGTACTTATCGTTTTTATTATTGAAATCGGGTGAAAATTCGGGTTTAATATCGTGGTACTTATCGTTTTTATTATTGAAATCGGGTGAAAATTCGGGTGTAATATCGGGTCCCATTTTAAAAAATTCGGGCTTAACCCCGAAAAAGGTTTACGTTTTCGGGTCTTTCACCCGATTTTTCTACTATTGTTGAGATACCAGAAAAATCGGGTGAAATGAAAAAAAAATCGGGTGAAAAATCGAGCCAATTTTTCAGCGGGGAACTAGTGGAAGCAAAGTGACTATTTTACTATCCAAAAACAGCCATCAATGTTCGCAACTGGTTTTGACACCTGCAATCTCAACTGTGAAAGTAAGTTGCAAATTAGAGCACACTTCACTATTAAACTCTACTTTTTGACGACAAACTATTCTAAAAAAGGAATAATATTGACATGCATAGGCCTGCCAATACATGTCAATTAGATATATGGACAACATGTTTATTTGGTGTTAGTGCGAAACCTTCCTTAACTTGATGTATATATAATGAAAATGTAATCATGAACACTGCCTGTAATCAACTTGAGGTCTTGATGTCTTATTCGCTGACAATACTTATGACGCGCTGACAATACTTATTCGCTGACAATACAACTTAATTCTCATTATTAGGCTACTCTAGACAGTGAATTCTGCCTGACCTATCTTATCCAGTTGTATACATGATTATACTAGATCAAAAAGCATTCGTACATCGAGTTGAGTCATTTTATTCATAATTTTTTTATCAGCAATAATAACACGTTAGCACTGGCGATGAATAGTAGAACTAAAACATTACCTAACTAAATTTTTCAGCGCATTAGCATTACGTGGGAATATATTTGGGCACCTTACAAACGAAAACAACGGTGCTGACAAGCGATGGTGATAGTTACTCATAAAAATGCAATACTTTTGCAATATCTGAAAAATTTAGTTGAGTGATGTTCTAGTTCTGCAATTCATCAACCTTAGCCAGTGTTATGTCTATTATTGCTATTATTATGTATCTACTATTATAGATTATTATTTTTTATTAATTATTTAAATTTTCATTATTTAAATTATTATTAATCTATTAGTATAAACACAAGAAGAAAATGTTTCAATTGGATATATGAAGGTTTTTATGAATAACAGACTGTACAATAGGATCGTCATTCAATTCGAGCATATCCACAAGTGTTTTTTGTGACTTACTCTCAAATTTGAATGGAAAGATTTCGACTTATTACAAACATATAACTCCTGCCATCCATTGTAAAGGAACTGCTGTATTCAGTGCGTGTTCTTAATGTTGAATTACGATTGACCAAAATTATGTAGTGATTCTTGACTCATGCAGAAATGAAAAATCGAAGAAGCATCAGATAAGGGAGGTTATCCGAAAGTTGAAAGCCTAGCCTACATTTCTTCATTAATAAACCACAGCTAGCGCCATTGTTTTATTTATAAATAACTTGCAGATTTTCTTCTAACACATCTTTACACTCAATTTTAAAGAAAAACGTAACACAGTGTGCATAATTGATGAAATACATAATGAATGCCAAAGAAAAAATATGATGTAATAAACCATATCAATGATGAAATCCACATATTATCAGGTATGGAGAACCTTCTGGATATTTTACAAATTGTAGCAATGCAAATTTTACATTTTCGCATTAAGGCCCCATCGTCTGTGAGTTTTTCCAGATTTACCCTTTGAATTCTCACACCTGACATTGTCATCTTTGCGTGTGTAGGCCTAGTTAAGAGTATCTCAGAACAATTTGGCTGTAATTTTGTCTCTAGCATCAACTCAATTTTAAAGAATTGTATAGCATGTCAGTTATTGAATGTGTAGGCCTTGATTATGAGAACTAAAGAGAAATTAATTTGACTGAAAAAATTAGGTCTGTTATTCAAGAAGAGTTTGTTATGATTTGTGAAGTGTGAGGAGAACGCAGCTCATCTAACAGGCTGTATTGTCTATGTTTTAGATAGATGTGAGATGTGCACTGCATTCTGAATGAAAAATGAAATCAATTGGTTCATGAAATTTGAAAATTTTATTGAATTCTAGATTGACTTTCTTTTGTGTGAGATCTTTCTAAAAGATAATTTTTTTCCAGGCCAAAAAAATGCATAATCGGTTGCTGAAGGAAATCGTCTTGGAAAAATTGTCAAATTCATTCTTTTGGAAACTGGTTTTCATTCTTAAATACAAGTGCCCTGAAGAAAGTGCTACGCGTTCAGACGAACATTGTGTACCTAAACATCCACATTCTATGGTTTTTTAAATATATTTGCTATGTCAACAAAATGCGTGCTCAACATGATGCATAATGGAAGAGAACTTGGGAGCTAACCAAGACATGAATTCTGATGAATCGTAAAAACTACTTCCTGTCTCTTGTCATATGTCGTTACTCAGTTAAAAATCGAATTTACGTTTTTGCTGAACTGAAAAGAAATGTTGCAAAAAACCCGACTCCCTTTTACTGATATTTGAGTACTGATATAATTTCATAGTGTATAAATTGCTAACAGTTCATTGTGTGAAATTATTTTTTACCATATCGATTGGTATAATCATGATTGCAATTCTTATATAAATCTATCAACATTAATTGTGTAGGAATTAAAATGAATAATTTTTGCATACATCAGGGTGTCCACTGTACGTGAAATTCACGTATGTACGTGAATTTTGAAAATTATGAAATTGTACGTGAATTTTGGGAAAATGCAAAAGTGTACGTGAATTGTACGTCATGTGAATTTTTTGTCATGTACGCGAATTGTATGCGAATTTTTTTTCTCAGATAGGTTGGACACCCTGATACATGATCTCAGTCACAAGCTGAAAATTCAAGTAAAGTTATAATGCAGCCACGGGGATAATAGTGTGGAATGCTTACACATGTTTTATGTCAATTTTTCTGATAAAGACTGTTGCTAAGAAGTCCTCTAGATAAGCATTCTCATTGTGCCGTTAATAACGAAAGAAAGAATCGATCTGACGAAGTCGAGATATCAATCAAAATGTAACACATAATCAGACAGCCGAATCTTATATGTAGATAATTAATCGCACTACCCATTAACATAGTCTTCACAAGTAGTTGAAAATAACATTCATCTCCAGACTTAACTACAGACCTGGCCCCCGCTAGCCAGTGGTACAGCCAATGTTGTAGCATCCAAATCAGCGCTCATGCAAAATATGGGACGCTTTTGTGATGATATTATTTTTTCATTCGAGTTTCCACTCTATTAATTCCCTACTCTATGCACGCCAAGTAGACATGACCAAGCAGCATGTTTGCATGCGACTAGGGAAGGTGCTGATGGCAGTTAGAGATCCACAATGGCTATGAATTGACAGTCTGGCAATCCGAACCTGACCCGACTCGAAAATTTTAACGATACTAAAAAAGCCGAACACAATCCAAAAAATGTTAACTGAAAAATCTTGCTAAAAAAGTACTACGACTGTCTTTTCCTAATAATTGGGATTCAGCCTTGGTGAAGTGCGCAAACAGACTGGCACCATTAATTCGATTAATTAGAATCGATTGCAATCAAGTCTACATAAATTACAGATCGGTCACGAATGCGAATGTTGTAGCAATAGCAACAATAAAAATGATTAAAAATGTATTGTTTAGTGTCACTGTTCCCGCATATTGCGGGCTTTTTGTCCGGATACCTTTCCTGAAGACTTCCAATGACACTTTCAGGACTCGACTTCTGGACCAGAAGATCGCTGGGCCAAGTACTTGACCACTGTGTAACGGAAACCACATGATAATGATAACAAAGACATGCATATTAGCTACATCTATGTAATGCGCATGTCATGTCAGAATATTAATATTACCATTGAATCATCGATGACGCTGAAGCACACTTTCTCTTTCAGGTTTTCAGTAAGAGCAAGAGAGAAGGTCGTCATCTAGCTGCCCAGGCTTTGTTACAGGTATGATAAAACTTTGCTGAGAGATTCAAGGAGTCCATCATGCATTATTAACATGAAATCCAGTAGTTTTTGATACATAATACTCGATCCATGTGCATATGTTTCACGTATTCTTTACGAGAGCACTTTTTATTTGTGGCTGGACGAATTCTAAAAATGAGATGGTTTCAGATATAAAAGCGAAGAAATCTGGCTATCCTCACAGTCGTTCTATTTTTTTTAAGGAATTCCTGCTATTTTTCGATCAAGACTCCTATTTCCAGGATTCTCCCAATTTTTGGTGATTTTTCACTTTGCCATGCCTTGTTGATACAGATTGAGACTAAAATAGTGGTGTAAAAGTATTCCGATTCAGGACAATTCGCTTTTTCATCTTTTTACTGGCCTCGGACGGACTAGTGACTAGTGCCATTCGATTTGGCGTGATCCATTCTACCCTGGAGTACCATGACCTCTAAACTTATTTTTGTGGGGAAATGATTTCGGAAAATTTCGCTGACGGACGTGTTTCTGAGTCTGATGCTGAATTTTTGATGAAACGTGGAAATTTTCACTGAGTTGGAGAAAATGACGCAGTCAAATTCTCACTCTTCCATGGCAGTTCCGTGGACTGTCCGCAAGAGCTTGGTCAAATTTCATGCGGATGCATCTTCCTGTCCAACTAGGTGGCTTCGGAATCTCATCACTGGATGCATTGGCTCCAAGTGCTTTCATTGCATCCATAATTGTCTCAAGCTGAAGATTGCCTATCTTCCAGAACCTCTAGACGTATGGAAAATGCAAGTTGGTTTACTTCGACCTACAAGTTGATCCTTCGGTCAATTCATCATCACAGAGAATCTGGCGTAGTCGGTATCAAGAAGGCAATTCGATGCATTAATTTCCAATGCCAAAGAAAACGACCGAGCATGATTACAGGGATGTGGCACCAAAGGTTCGAGTGATTGACTTCATGCAATTTCCTTCACATCGATCGGTACTCGTCTTCATGACGCTGACCTGCAAATCTTGTGTTGCTTATGCTTAGATGCACCAATCTTTTTCCCACAACCGCGCTTGTAAGTCCATAGTTGAGGTTTTCTGTCAACATGATCCAAACCGCAGTCAATTGAAAAGTCGATTATTAGGACCTCGTTTGGGCAATGAAGTTATTCAGAAGGCGCTTTCAGACATTGATCACCCTTCGATGCGCGAAGCGGTTGGAATGGCAAGAAATTATGGAAAACGCCCGGATGATGTAGCCTTATTGCCGTGGTGTTCAGGCATGAGTCTCGTTTGGGATTCTAATTGCCGAAACCGACTTGCCATCTGTAAAACCGCTGCTGGTATACCAGGTCCTAACATGGCTAATCTTGCAGGGGATGCGGGAAGGACATTCGAGCATGGTCGTAAACCACATATTCCAGCCGGTTGAAGTGGAGACGCTTAGCGGATATGGAGACACGACCTTAAGCGTCATTCTCGAGGTTGATAGGAAGATGAAAACTTCAGATCCACCATCTTACTCCGACAGCGATTGTCTATCGCCATCGAAAGAGGCAATGCTGTGTGACTGAGGCTGTACTTTAGTTGTATTGTTTTCACAATATAATCTTGCACATCACACAAATAAATACCAAGTACATCTTCCATGAGAGCAAGTGAATACCAAGCACACCTCACAATCATGTACTTGGATGAATACGAACACATGGATACAATTGGAAACCAAGCACAACACATGCGGACACAAGAGAATCCTAAACGCACCTTTCATGACAGAGAGAGAAGGACTTTAAGTCCCGATTGCAATATTCGATTTCGGGGAAACTTGATTGTTGAACAACCTTTAAATTTCCCCTCTAGACTTTTCAATTTCTTCTACAGAAAGAGGCTAAGTATTCACAATACCACGGTTCAGAAATTTATTCATCAGAAATGACTTAAAACGAAGTAACCATGCAACATTCCTCTGGAGTTTTTCAATATTTGAAGCAGACTGATGTTGTGGAGATGACTAGGGCACTGGGCCCTCGCAATGCGCTTTCTTAGGTCGTCACAGAAATCAGGAAATTCTTTTTTGCGCGGCAGATCGAACATCCGGCACGATCGGTCTTCAAATTTCGAGAGTTAGTTGAATCAGCATTTTTTAATATTGCACCACGCATGATACCCGTAGATTGCGACCGACCGCATCATTGTGCAATAAACATTCCACATTACATTCTTGGTTACCTTTGCTTGGCTAAGTGCATGCAGCATGCACATTTGTACATCCTCTTGCGAAGTTTTGCCAGGATTTCGTGAGTGTGCGCAAACCATGTCACATCAGTGTCGATGGTGAGGCCAAGAAGCTTTATTGAAGTGGCAAGCTGAATATAGGAGTTGAATAGCGGATCTTTCAAAGAAGGAGGTGAGAGGGATCGCTTCGTTTGAAAGTTGAGCAGTTTGGTCTTGGTGCCATTGAAGGCTAATCCATTTTCGGAAGACCAGGTGATAATGTGATTAATCTCTTCTCAAAGATTGTCGTCATCCTCTCCCTGAACAAAATGCAACAGGCGCATGTCGTCCGCGAATTTTATTAGAAGACTGTTCTGGAAAAGAGATCGTAAACTGTCAGCTCCACCTTGGGGAACATCACTTGTCGCTACGTAAGGCTGAGAGCATGAGACACCCACTTTTACCACTTGCTTTCTAGATGACAGGTTTGAGGCGATCCAACTAATGAGTTCCTTTGGTGCTTTGAAGGAAGCAAGCGACGACAGCATCGTATTGTGAGGCAACTTGTCGAACGCCTTTGAATAGTCGATAGACAGCAGGCGCACAGCTCCAGGAGTGTCCATAAAGGCCAATATCCTGTTCATTATGAAGGTAAGTGCTGCGACAGTCCCATTGTCGACATTGACGAGTCAATGGTCGGAAATGTTAAATCTTTCAAATGCGGAAATGTATCGATTGAGTTTTGATCGGCCATCAAATCGATCGAAATAGGAAGTTCTCTAGAAGATGCAACTTTATCGATGCAAACTTTTTTATCTTCATTCATGGAAGAAACAAATAGTGAAGTCTTCATTCTCTCATGATTTTGCGAATAGAAAATTGTCGTCATTTGAAATTAAGTATTTGATCGCGAACATTTAGACGTTTCAACAAACTGTCAATGCACAAAGTGGTTGAGCCACCATCTAATAATGCGTAAGTCTGAACTATACAATTATGTCCCTAAACGCGAATTGGCAGAATACGGAGAACAACTTTGCTGTTATTGCAATTAACGCAATTATACTGTTTTCAGTATCAACTGCTGTCAACGCTTTATTATTTACTCTAAATTTTTTTTGCTCTGCTTACATTGTGTTGACGAAGTGTAATAGGTCATGATGTTTGGCATTGCATGCAGGACACTGGGGACGTTTCCGACATTCTCTGCTGGAATGTCCTGATTTGATGATTTGAAGCAGTTGAAGCAGTCTTTTC
The DNA here is from genome assembly GCA_907163375.1 of Prostheceraeus crozeri. Lineage (NCBI taxonomy): Eukaryota > Metazoa > Platyhelminthes > Polycladida > Euryleptidae > Prostheceraeus > Prostheceraeus crozeri. The sequence goes on from CAJQUW010001872.1 coordinate 455,668, forward strand.
TGTTTAATAAAGGTAGTGCGATCAGAATACAGTTTTAACCGAGAAGTTTGACAATCCGAAAGATGATAATTCTCATTGTAAAAACAACATGGTGAAGCTCTTTGCTCAATGCAAGTATTAGGACTGGTAGAATCATTCTTTAAAACAAAAACTGACTTCGAAGAGTTTGGAGCTTCACTCTTGCGCATATGAAAATCAGAGGCATTCGTGGAGTTAATCAATTTGCCAAACATTGAAGATGCAATGTTGGCTCGTTCATGTACGAATTCCGAGAGGTCAGAAAAGGCAGGTTCAATTCCAGCTTTGTGCAACTTATGCGACACCTCCGCCCATCTAGCTCTCAGTGAAACTGGTAATCTTAGAAACAATACTTTTCGATGTATGATTAGTTTGATTACTGTTCAAATCGCTCAAATAACCCAATGATTTCAATATTATCTCACATCTTATCAAATCGTCACTAAAAGACAGCAAGGCCTTATGATCATTAGCTTTGATAACTGAACCTTTAAATCAATTCTTCAATATGTGACCTAGCAATGTCATGTGGAGCTCCGTACCTGTTATGCAACAATTCTAACGCTTTCAAATAACCGCTATCTCCAAAGACTACATAATGCTCTATCAATTTCCTGGCTTGCCCAGAACAATACTGAATAAGATAATTCAATCTTAACGCATTATCCGACACCTTACTCTCAATGGATATCTTGAAATAGGTAATGAATGCGACGAAATTCCTAATATCACTATCAAAGTGGAAGATTTCAGTCTTTGGAGGAGATGTGATCGTTGTTAAATCTGAGAGCTTCATCAAAGTCCTTGCGAGCGATGATTCAGTAGGTTGTTGTTCATGAGCATAAGCCATATTTGGAACTGTCTTACACGACGCGACGCTACATGTATGATTCACTGATTCTTCGATCATAGGTCGATTGTCATTATTGTTCGAATATTTACATATCCAACACTGCCTGAGCATAAAACCGATTCTTCTGCCTCAGCAGCAGCAATTTCTGTGTCTAAATTCTGTTTCTCAATTTCATGACAAATTTGAAGCTTCTTCTTCTCCAATTCTGCGCGCTTGATAGCGTCTATTTTCTTAACGTCTAGCGCAACTTTTCGGGAGCGAGTGAGAATAACAGCTGACGAGACAGATTTCACTGAAGTGTCTGAAACCACGAATACATTATCGACTTCTGAAGTCTTGTGATTTTTAGTCAATTTTGTTGACTTTTGGATTCGAAGAAATAATCCTCTTTGTCGTAACGCGGTAGCTACCTTACGTCTCGAAATGTGCGAGCATAAACAATATGATGCGAAGCTTGTGCTACGAATGGACTTCTTCTTCTACAGGCAGACCTACCGGTCAACGAAATTGGCTGAGCATCACCAATATCAAATAGCAGCAAAATTCAAGCTGCCACGTATCGACAACTAGCATTCATATAAATTAGATTACAGATGTCATCATACTGATGCAGTCATAGAAGATATCCATTGCTACAACAGCATACGAGTAGATTCTTATGTACATGCAGGGATGTCTATGAATAATATCATATAGAACTCGGGATACATAACTCCCAAAGAGTGAAGAATTGACTGTGGGCTGAAGCTTTCTTTGACAGTGGAAATTTATATGTTTATTTGCAGTTATACGCATTGCAGCAATATTATTTTAATCTGATCTCATAAATGCTTCCCACATATTAAGTGTTGTCAACCGTTGAGAAAATATGGATTATCTGTGTAGAAAATCAGAAAGTGGTTTGCATTGTTGCCAAATTTTGTCCTTCGAAAATTGTGCTACTCAAATCTCGGAACTTTTGCACTCATTTCAATAACTTGGCGTAAGTTTTGCGACACATGGTTTAGCATGGTCTAACAAGCTTTCAAGTGACAATGCGAATTCTTGCCCTGTCTAACGCAAATTCAGTATAATTTACAGAACAATAATGGAGTTTCTAGATCTATAAGATGCCGACAAGTTGAATTGACTGGTTTTATGAATGAAGATTCATTTCAATTTCTTAGCGAGGAACTTAAATGCAAAGTTTGTTAATTTTGTTGTTTTGTTAACAACATTTCTGAGATTTTCACGGAATATTCCAATGCTGGCCAGTCACATATACTTGTAACAATATTCAGAAAATTATAATGATCACTTCAAGTGATTCAGAAAGAATATAACGACGGCAACAACTTCAACTGAATTTTTGAAGAACCTAATGGACAAAGTGTTTGTGGCCCATTATCTAAATCAAAATTTCGCTAATAGCAAGTCATATTGTAGTGATTGTAAAAACATGCCAGCCTGTTGCACCACTATGCAGAGCGCAGACTGGATTGATTTATGATGTGATTTTTACACCAGTGACATATCCAGATATTTTTGAAGCGCTGCGGAGAACAGATGTACATGCATATATTGCAAGCTTTGGTCTTGTGTTATCCCGACTTCATTATTTGTTTTGATTTCGACAAGCTAACTGCCTACATGAAAGCTACTTGTATACTGGGCTATATGTAGTTCATCGCAATATGAGAGAGACAGGGTGTCCGCGCCCCCTGGAAAACACCTGGAAAATGAATTTTATCCTTAAAAACTCCTGGAAAATGAAAATGAAATGTTACCCAGGAAAACCTGGAAATCCTGGAAAAGTCCTGGAAATTTTGAGACTAATTAAAACACTAATTCAAGTTGTTGAAGTCATACTTACTCTATGGTTGAAGTGCTTTCTATTTTTCCAGATTTTATTCTTCATATCTCTACTTATTTGTTTCAATTATAGCCTTCATTCGCATACAATTTTTTTGTTTTTAGAATATTTCAGTGACTGGAATCTATGATTATAACGTATACAACATGAATGAAACTGAACTGCGTGGTGTGGTTAACTTTGAACTGTTGTCGAACTCCTAATCGTTGTACAGTATGGTGAACTAGAAGTTGTAAATTCCCTCATTAACGTCGTGGGGTATGGGGAACTAGGAGCCGTAATCTAGGATTAATACTATTACACACTTGATTGCCGTGTGGCAGAATCTACTGACGCAAAATGGTGCTGAACCTATAAACTTCATTTAGGCACCAGGCTTGTTCCGAATGATCCGAGGCTAATATCGAATATTTTCAAACACATTTCAAGTAGGTTTTCAATATGTAGATATATTATTCCCGACACGTCGTGTGCCAATGAGCTTTCTTCGGTCAATTCTTCTCTGTCATTCTCTTAAACTGATTGTGATTACTCTTATGCATATGCAGCACATCAACCATCATGTTCCTCTTCCTGGCTCTTGATCTTCCACCTTCCACGGATTCACGCTGCAATGCTTCAGTTCAAATGATCTTATCTGAATGACAACGCTCTGACGCTCACCTTGTTGCATTTTATTAGAGTGGACTTTACAGATATTCCGTTAATGTTACATTTCATTGTTAAGTCTTATATTTTTCGTTATTTATTGTTATACTCTTTCTCTATTTTGTTCTCCTCAATCCGCAAGCTTTAAATTTGTTACGATCGATTATATTTTAAAATGTAATGTAGCCGTCTGATGCATATATTGGTATTTTTTATTTGGAATCAGCTGTGCCTTAGAAATTCAACCAATTTCACGCCACTTTTCAAATTTTTGCCTTCAATAATATTTTATGGTGTGTAAGCTCCTGAGCCATAGAACTTCGGGTAGATTTTTTCCTGAATTTTTCTTTTAAATTTGACGCGTGCATTTGAGTAAAATTTCCTTGCAAAAAGTCTGGAAATTTTCGTTCAAATTTCACTCCCGATTTTTTGGTAAATTTCCCTGGAAAACCAGGAAAATGAATTTTACCCTGGAAATCCTGAAAAACACCTGAAAATTTTCATTCAAATTTGCGCGGACACCCTGGAGAGAGATCATCAAGGGAAAGCATGTGCAGAAATCGTCCCTGTTGTAGCCCAACGGCAAAATTTGATAATACACTGACTACTATCATCATAAAAGTGCATAAAAGTATTGATAAGGAATCACAATTATAGCGATCGTCTCAATCAATGAGAAACCAGAATCAGAAGATTTCAGTTGCGGTGCTGGGGAGATGGCAACTAGCGAGGAATTTTATAAAGTCAGACATTCTTTTGTACCTCTATTGGTTGGCAATGACGAAAACGATGGTATTACAATTCATATCAAAGAGCAAATGTGAGCGCAATCATTTACATGCATGAACACGTATCTAAACTCATAGAAATAATGCTTTTTCGCGTGCAGCGATTGCGGTGCACCTTGGATACACCACTGCTGTCCGAAACCTTGAACAGCTACAGGACGAGTGGAATTCCTGTTTCTTGGGAGCCATTTTCTACCTGATATTTAACAAATCTGAATGTTGCATGGATCGTGTAATATATTCAGTGGTGTCTAACTCCTTGAAGAGAGTACTCCTTCGAAAAGAAGGAGGTCTGTCATGGTTCCAAATAGTTCGACGCCTGGAATAATTTCACAACTGAATTCATTCTGAAATCTCTGAAGCAACTCAAATTGTCGCAACCCCAAAATAAAGAAAGCACACCATATCAAGCGATTCATTATCTAATGATGACATGCACAGTGATATAGTTATTTGATATTATGAGCATAAAGCATCTGCGACATGTACATGAGCTTCTGATCCATACCATCTGAGTCAGGCAGCGAATAATAAATACACCGTCATAATATTAATCGCATTTTACAGACTTTCTTTAGAAATTTGATGGTAAGCTTATCCAAAACAATTAAACAGTGACAGCAAATCGACATGATAATCATTATAAAATCAGCTGGATTTACACTAATCTTCTGTGTAATGCGAAAGCGTATGTTATACATCACATTGATGCCGACATTACTTAATTACATGTATTTCCATGGAGTTTTATAGTTCCAATTAGGCTGAAAATATGGATGAAACTGTACACGTAAGTTTTGCGATTTGCAAAACTTCAGCCCACAGTCAATTCTGCACTCTTTGGGAGTTGTGCATCCCGAGTTCCATATCATATTATTCATAGACATTCATGGTACATGTAATGCATGATTTTGTAGGGCTTTCTATGTCCACAGGTTAATAAGTTACACAAAGCAGGTAATTATTTTCCTGATTTGAAATTATTAACCTGGTGGAGACTTCTATGGAAAAAGTCAAGCATTATAACAGATAATGCATAGATTTTTTCGGTCATTATTTGTCATAATAACCTCGAACCTTCGGCTCTCGGTTATTATAGCAAACAATGACCTCAAATCTATGCATTATCTATTACATAATGCATGATTTTGTAAGGCTTTCTAGGTCCACAGGTTAATAAGTTCCACAAAGCAATTATTAAAATAAAATAAGTAATTATTTTCATCTATGATTAATATAAGATATCTAAGGGACGTTCAACTCCCATACCATCTACTGGACTAGAGGCCACTGACTTTGGTAGACTTGATTAATGACGGTAATGTGTATCTGGATAAAACCATGGAAAAAGGTGGCAAGCAATTCATTTCATTTTTGTAAAATACATCAGAATCCAGCTGAATTTATTGGTGTACATACTTATTAATACGCCTGGCCCAGTCTTTAAGAGAAATTGTCGGAAGAATCTGTGCAGTGTACATGTACACATACAAGCATGTCATCAATGGTAAATTTCAAATAAATTGTGACTGTCTATTTTCATTGATTATCCCATTGCCTTATCCAAAACCTCCTGTATAATAATTTGGACCACTGTTGGAGTTTATTCGAGAATTCAAGAGCAATGGAGTGATATGACATGTGTGATTTATTTCCGGCCTTGAATTACTCAACTTTCATTAAACGAAAATTGATAGCTATTTTTATCACAATGATGCGTGAATGTTTTCATATTCACCGACGAAATTTATGCGGACTTCGTAATCGACTGTTCCTGAATTGCCCAATATGGTAGGACTTTACAATCGTGGAAAGTCACCAATCACCGTTTGGTTTACTTTTTATTCAAAATGATATTCTCATTTTATGAATCACTGACATCATAATCACATTTTATTTGTTCGCCGGAGTTTTGATTATAGTTTGAAGGCCTCACAGGTGATGCTCTATGATCACCAGATGTTTAATAAGCGATGAAAATATATTGACATCGGTAACCACTCATTACGAGGAGGCGCACACTGGACACACTGGTTGCACTTTTCCACCAAAATCTTGATAAAAGATCTTCCGAAGGAATGGATATCCAAACGATTCTTGCTAAAATTTTAGCATTTTCATTTGTTATACCAATAAAATTATCATTAATCTTTGACGTCTCAATTTGCTTTTTGTTCGTTTCTGATTGCATCATCGGTAGATTTTCTTTAGATTTTAACCATGTCTTTTACCCTTACAACAATGAATAAGGCATGGACAGATTGCTGCAGTGAATATAGTAGCAAGTAAAATCATCACTGATCAGTTATCATTTAGTCCATGACGCCTTTGAGCGAAGGAAATAGATTATCAAAAATTTTCCATGAGTCCTCAATTCTCCAAAAAACACTTCTGAATCGATTTTCGCAAGCAAATCAATTTGCAATAAACCTGCTAATTTCACAAAAAAGAAATATGTATAAAATGTTCAGAATCCACAACAAAAATCATTGATGCTACGTGCCAAAGGTAAACATCTTCAATCACTGACAGTTGCTTATTCCTGTGGGAGTTTTGTAATTCTTTAGTCTCTTCTTGACTGGACCCAGAATCTTCTTTCAACAGGTTCCGTGTATGAAGACGCGTGTTAGATTATTGGATAATTATTTACAACTTTTAATTAGAAGTTTTGGGAAAGCCAAGTGCGGTGATGATAAGTGAAAGTATAGGCTATTATTAACTATATCAAATCGTAAAAGAATAAGATTGTAAAAATTTTTACGATCAAAATTTGAAATTGATTTTCTGCATCATGTGTGATTCAGAACCTGATGATGGCCTTGGATATAAGGTCATAATATATATATATATATATAATATATAGTTAATGATAGCCTATATTTTTACTTACCATCACCGTACTTGGCTTTCCCAAAACTTCTAATTGAAATTATGTCGAGCCAAGGCATATTCACTTATTTACAACTTGTTTCACGGTGTTGTGCAAATATGCACAAAATGCTGTCATTAATCAAATCTACCAAAGTCACTGGCCTCCAGTCCAGTCATAGAAATTAACAATACCATAGAAAGTCCTAGAATGGAAATTGCATGAAAATTATGGCACACGCCGGGGGAACTTAGTTGGGGCAAAATGCAAATTTTGCGGACTGGCTTTCTTGTTTTCTGGTTGGCATTTTCAATTATAAAGTCAATTTGTGATCTGGATTGTTGCCCCTTGTCCAAAGATCATGTACACAAAAGCAATAGTGAATTTCCAAAATAGTGCAGCGACAGGATGGCAGAAAGGAAATCCTTTAAAACGTTCTGTATGGTCATCATCTTGAAATATCGCTCCTATAATCAATCAAGAGTATAATCAGACACATATGCAACTTGCAATGTCGATTTACAGAGCATGTATTGCTCCAGCTTGAAATCAGAGGCTAAGAAATCTTACAGTATTCATTTTACTTTGAAGGATTCCCCTGTTCATTATATTTGAACAATTTTCAAAACCTTTGCATGCTTTCGAATATGAGCCTCCAAAATATCATCACACTATGTCATATAAATCATTTAGTGATTAATTGAAAAGTTCCAACGACATTTCATTTATCTGATAAATGACTGTCGCTGAAGAAGCTTTCGATGTGTTTATTCCAAAAGAGCGCTAGTTTTCTTGACCACTAGAAGGAGAAGTTATCCAATAATTAGAATTTTTATCTTTGAATTCTAGAAATGTTCTTACAACCAGTACACCGACTACTTTCGATTATGACTCTGTGAACCAAATTTCAATTCGTATTCCAGTGTTGAAAAATTGGAAAATAGTTGTCAGTGACTGCTACAAATAGACACAGTATATTAATCCATGGAATAGTAGACTATTTTACATAAAACAGTGCCACCATCTCACTTGCAATTCTCTTCATGAAAATCCTGCAATTTGCTGTCAACAACTTCCACAACCAACTTGACAAATAGTTTGACTATGATGTAATGTTTTAGATTTGATCGAATATGATCTACAAACCATAGATTTCTCTATGTGCCATCATTGTACATAGGCAAGATATCAAATTTCCATTCTAGTGTACTATTATCTACTTCTATGAGTCCAGTACATGCTCTGGGAGTTGAGCGTCCCTTAGATATCTTATCTTAATCATAGATGTCCCTGAAATTATTAACCTGGTGGAGACTTCTATGGAAAAAGTCATGCATTATAACAGATAATGCATAGATTTTATCGGTCAATAAAGTATACCAGATTATTACATAGTTGTAGAATCGTATTCAGAATCCCTTCTATATTCGATAAACTTTATTCCCGGGGAACTTTATATAACATAGAAATGTGAGTACAAGAACATTTAACCCATAGAAATATAAAATAAAGATAAATAGTCAAGAAAGGAAGCAAGTTAAAATTCAACTGATGCACTACTGCCATCTGGTCGGGTAATGACCATTTTCTTTGGGGTCATCTCTAAAGTCCGGCACGCTTGCACTAGCTCTGCACTCAACGAGCTACTTGAGTTTGTGCGCATGTCAACTTGTATACTGGTGCAGGCCTCATTTGCGATGGATCCAGTAAGAATGTTGGATGCAACTCTCAAGCGCTTATCACTTACGCAGTTGTAAGATGTTACACAGTCTGATCGATGACCGGTGATCTTTTTCGCAAGATCTTTATCCCCAGTCGCATTGATGATGCGAGTTACCGCCGTGCGACGACCACTCTGGTAGGTGAAATTCGCTTCATCCTCGCCGGCTGCCTCCATAAGATTTTTGATTGTAGAGTCAAGTGTATTATGCCCGACGGGAGTGTTCATGTACCACTGGAAATTGCAATAATTCGGTACTGGCTGAAGGAAAAAGGCGTTGGTAGAGCAGGGAGAAGGACGTAGAGAAATCAGCTTTTCAAAAAGCTTCACGGGACAGCGATTGGGATTTTCAGCTGGCCAGATCTTGACAACCTTCGGCTCTACATGATGATCCCTCATCCCATTCTTAAACGTCTTGGAATACGATTCCGTGAACTCAAGGATTCTTATCCCATCGACTGACCGCAGGGCTAATAAGCCTCTAGGTCCAATTGTCAGTGACCGCAGCTCTCTGCCACCTCTTAATCCGCAATTTATTGAAAGAATGTATAGCAATGTGCGGTTTAAAGTCTTTGGATTCCTGCAGCCTAAATATCCGCGATTCCACAAGTTGTCCTCTTGATCGGCATCGATTGCAGAAGCCCGCTTTCTCTGTTTGTTGACACCTCGCTCAGATGTTTCCTTCATAGCGGAGTCGAGGGCACGGCGAGCGCCAGAAAATTCAGTGCTTTTCCATAGATTCCATGACTTGTTCAAGAAGTTGCTTAGGTAGTAAGAAATACCACTGAACAAACACCGCAAAGAGTCACTAGGATATCGGTCGCCATTTCTCTTTCTGGCTTCGAAGAAGAAGAACTGTAAGGCATCATTCAAAGTGCCTTTTGTCATCACTTCAAGTGTTGCTTCCCCATCGTCTGACAGAAGGAGCAAATCAGTCGAATTTGATTCTAGAATTCTCTTGTTACGTTCTTTTATCCAAGAGTTAAAGGTGTTCCTTGCCCAATTAGCGCTCAGTCTTGTTTTCACTGGTATTTGCTTTGTTATAGAATTCTGGATCTCATTACTGGTCATTGGCTCTCCGTGTCTGAAGTCGATATTGAAATCTTCACTAAGTAATTCATCTAATTCATAATTGAAATCATCGATAACATTGTGGAACGAATTCATTGTACCACAACTTAAGAGGTAAGGATCATAGAATTGTCCCTTATCATAAAGCATGAATTTAAAATTCAAAAGTGTTACAGGGCAAATTCTTGTAAAGAGGGATTTTATCACGGATATCTAGAGTCCTACTTTATGGGTAATAATCTGGCATACTTTATAACGGATAGAGGATGGCTGCACGATATCTCTAGGACATAGCTCGTGAAATTACTTGATGAATCCCTCGGGCTAAAGCCCTCGGGATTTATCAATTAATTTCCCTCTCTATATCCCAGAGAATCGTACAGCCATCATCTATCCATTACTTATTTGTCACAATAACCTCGAGCCTTCGACTCTCGGTAATTATCGCAAGTAATGACCTCAAATCTATGCATTATCTATTGCGTAATCAACCATTCGCTCAGCAATCTATGCTCTAACACTGCTAAATCACACACAGATATAGAAGTTCAACTCAATGTCCAAACATAGACTTCTAAATTTCTCTGGACAGATAGGTGAGCAAAATTTGAAATCATCTTGTACATGTTCAGGCCAACCAACATTTATGTTACAGAAGATCGAATTTTGTAGCTAATCGAGGTGACAGATGATTATTATTCTAAATCGAATGCAAAATACCAAGCAAATATACCACAGCTGGTTGTCAGCCGAAATGTAATGATAGTGTAGCATCAATACATTCCTCTGCATAACAAGGAAATTTGAATCTATAGTTGCATGGAGTTAGTAGAAAGTATTATATCCCAACTAAACATTCCGTCTTGTGTAACCTTAACTGCCACGAGCCTGACTTCAATGCCACCACGAAGGACATAGATTATTATCTCATGCAAAGAGGAAAACTAAAAAAAATGAAAAAGCATTACCTAAAGGCAAGCAAAGTTCCTTTATCTGCCTAGATGCTTCTCCAAACAAATACAAACCGCGATCCGGTATGGCCACGTTTTCAAGTAAATGTCCTGCCAATGGAAACAGATTCGTAAGATTCTTTGGCATGACAATTTTGTCTAAAATTTACAAGGAAACCATTCCATCTGGGTTTGTGATATCTCAAAGCGATCATGGGCTAAAAATGGCGATCACTAACTTGCGTGGTGAGCGGTCGCATGCTCTTGCTGTTGCTTGGTTAGTGATTATTACTTGGAAAAGCTGATTCTCGTGTTGGAATTATCTTGAAACTTATATCGTTGCAATCGTCATCATATTCTAAGTGATAATATTCAGATTTCAAAGTGTTATTCTGTCTGTGGTGGTCATATTTCCGTCTATTTTGGTTGGCATTCGATACATCCGTGAGTGGTATTCATAATCACGATCATTGCCGCTTTCTCTACACTCTCCATTGGATTCACCCTTTCATACCAGAGTTACTAAATATAGCCGCGTTCTTCGTCAATCCGATCCGTCGTGTTATCTTTTGTGTGGAATCTATTCTTCGCTTCTTTGATTGAGATTGCGTCTGTTGAATCAGCTGGTATTGTCAGCTGCACCATACCAATCAGCTGTTATTTGCCAGTTAAGAAGAAAACACTCTCGCTCCGGGAAATCCGAAATATCGATCTTTATGCTCACGTGCTTCGCAGTCATAGAAACCATATTACGTCACTGTCTTCGGTGTCTGTATATGTGGGTAGAAGCATAGAAATCTTCTTCAGTCACACAGCATGTGAGAATTTCAACCTTGTACAATTCTACGGTTCATGATGTCAGATAGAAATACTCGTTCACGATCTAATTCCAGCAGTAATGTGACTCTTGATGCCCTTAAGCAAATGTTGGACGCCAACAAAAGTGAAATAATGAGCTTTATGTCTTCTAAAGTAGATGAAATAAATAACAGCATCAGGATGGTGCTATCGCGTATTGATAGGATTGATAGCAGTGTCACATCATTAAAAGTTACTCAGGATGAACATCACAAAGAAATCGAACTGTTAAAAAGTGCGCTATCATCAAGTTTAGAAGTGCACTGTACTAGCCTGATGAATGAATTTGAACAAAGACAAGCTCGTTCCAACAATATTGTGGTTTTTGGACTCCCAGAAAAGTTCTCTGGATCCATAGACAAAAAGAAAGAGAATGATGAGAAAGGTATTTCGGAAATATTTGATTTCCTGGGCGTAGCTGATGTGAAGATACTATCCTGTAGTCGTTTAGGGAAGCCAAGAAATGACGGCTCAAGAATCCTCAAAGTTCAATTATCTAGTAAAGAAAAGAAAATGGAAGTTTTGCGCAAATCAAAAGACCTGAAGAATTACAAGCATGACAATTTTCCTCAAGAGTGATCTCACCCCTTTCCAGCAAACCCAAGATAAACAACTAAGACTTGAACTGAAACATAGACGGGACCTAGGTGAAGATGTTGTCATCTACAGAGGGAAGATTCAACTGAGAAGTACAAATTTTCACCAATAGTTTTACCGTATCGCTCCAGATGTTTGCCTAGCATTCTTTCTACCAATGTCAATCATGTTACAAATAAAATGGATGACGTCATTGCCTTAATTTCTTGTAAGAAGATTCAGATTTTCGCAGCAACCGAATCTTGGCTTTCGTCCGATCATTCAAATGAATTTTTTTCTATAGAAGGTTTCGACCTTTTCCGCGATGATCGCAATGATGGTCGACAAGGTGGCGGCGTTATTGTCTGGGTGGAATCTTTTTTCCAGCCTTCCCAGTTTGAACCAGAAGGTAGCAACTTTGATATTGACTGTGTCTGGCTGCTTTTTCACTCTTTGAACATCTGCCTCGTATGCCTTTGCATTCCACCATCATCTGTTCTGCGCTACTCTACTGATGTGTTAGAGTTCATTTCTATGAACGTGGACAAGGTCCTTAATAATTATCCAAGTCTCGACTTGATTTTTTTGGGCGATTTCAATCGCATTAATACTCGCTGTTTGGAAAATAGTTTTGATGCTAGAAATGTCGTACTTGTACCGACTCGTGGTGATGCTGTTCTAGATCTTGTACTTTTACCCACTTGTTTAGCAAATGAATACAATGTATGTGTGGGTCCTCCTATTGCTAAATCTGACCATAATACTGTACTTTGTACTCCTAATACCACTGTATCTGTCAACAATTACAGATTATGTGTTGTAAATGACTTGCGTGAATCTTTTGTTAACTCTTTTCTATATGAATTGAGTCTGATAAACTTTCAGCCAATCTATAATATGGATATGTCTATTGATAGTAATGGATAAAAGACCGTTCCAGGACACCATAAAATCAAAAAAATTAGTACTTTTAAAAGCGACATAAATTTATGAATTTAGTCCCTTTTTCAGGTTTTTAAGACCTAAATTCATGAATTTAGTCCATTCAAAAAGTACCATTTTTTCAAAAAATGGCATTTTTAAAAACGACATAAATTCATGAATTTGAACCCTTTTTCAGGTTATGAAGACCTAAATTCATAAATCGGCTAAAGCCAGAGGAGCTTCGCTCCGATTTGGGCGTTTTTAAAAATACCCAATTTTTCAAATTTTTCAAAATCTCAAAATTTGAGAATTACAATCGGGCGAAGCCCTAGAACCTTCGGTTCGATTTTCACCCGCCCCCAAAATCATGACCGTTCCAGGACACCGAAAAAATCATAAAAGTTAAGAATCTCAAAATTTGAGAATTACAATCGGGCGAAGCCCTAGAACCTTCGGTTCGATTTTCACCCCCGCCAAAATCATGACCGTTCTAGGACACCGAAAATTAGTATTTTTAAAAACGTCTTTTAAATCCATTTTTCAGGTTTTTAAAATATATCATGTGACTAAAAATATTTCTTTAAAAATGGAAGAAACAAAAATGGAAGAAACAAAAGTGGAAGGAACTTCAGAAATGGAAGGAACCTCAAGAATATATCCTTCGTTATCATATGAACGTAGTTCTACTTTAATGGACATTGAAAAGATTAACATTGAAAAAATGAATAAAGAAAAACACAAAGATAGAGTTAGGTATATGAAAGATAAGGAATCTCAATTATTATTAAGATTAGAGCATTATAAAAAATTAAGAAAGAGATGGACTAAAGTTAAGAATGTAACACAAGGAATTGGCATATTCTTTACAATAAGTTTGGGTGCTTTAACAATTGTTATATCTTCAGGTGTTTTAGTAATTCTAGTAGTTGCTACAGCTTTAACAGGTACGGGTGTTTTTGCAACTTCACTTGTTACAATGTTAGATAAATCTTTAATAACTAAGAAACGAAAATCATTAAAAACTAAGCATTTACATATTAAAGAAGTCTATGATAAACTACATTACTACTTTCAAAGAGTATGTGATGATAATGTTATTACGTTAGATGAGATTGAAAAATTTGATCAAATAGCTAATGAAGTAAATCAAATATCATTTCAATTACAGTCAGAAAAAGTTGATGATAAGAATAAACAGGATGGCAAAATTTCGAGTGATGGTAAAATTTCTAATGAAGAAAATGACAAAATTTTTTTAGAAGAGCTAAAAACTTTAAGCGAAAATTTAAGCAAAACTTTATTAAACAAAACTTAAAACGAGAAAACTTTAACCGAGAAAATAAACGAAAAGATGTCAAACAACAAAGCAATAAAAAAATAATTTGTTCAGTAAAATGTTTTTGCTGTATTCCAATGTTACCACAAAATTCAAATATTATATTTTAAAAATGAATAAAATTAGAGCTGATAATTATAAAAGAATAAAACAATTAGAAGAGTTAATAAAACAAAGAAATATTATGAAAGAAAATCATCTTCAACATAGAATGATAAAAGCTGGTATTCAATCTGATATGTTTGAAAAAATGCAGCAAACCGAGCAAGTAAAAACTGATTTTGAGAAAACTATGAAACCATTTAAAACTCTTGAAAAAGAAAGTACAAATAATGATAAACAAATTGATATAACAGATCCAGAGCACAAAACTGTATTAGATGACTATGGATTACTAGAATCAAACATTAATAAGAAATTACCAAAATCTATGCAATTTGAACATTCTATTTCATTTATAGATGGAAAAACAATACCTAGATTTTATCTCGGACAAAAAGAAATATTTCCACAACCTTTTCGAGGTATAATTTTTTCACCAGATAAATCTCCTTTTAATTTAGATAGAAATTTTGTTAATCTTTTAAGAGGAGCAGATTTAAATAATTATGCTGTAGAAGATCTCATAAAATATAAAGCTATGTTAGACAGAGTTGGTGCAGTAAAATCTCTTAGACGTTATAAACAATTAGAAAATTTATTATCAACGGGAGTTAAAGTAGGGAAAGGTTTATCTGAAAAACAGAAAACTGAAACAACTGTATTTTTACCAGATGATCCACAAGAATTACTAAATAGATTAAATATTTTAATATCTGCAATAAAAGAAGGACATAATTCTAGTTTCAATGAAATTCATGCTATATTGAAAAGACTGTTAGAAAAGAAGATTCTAAATGAAGAGGATTATAAAAGTATAACGAACCGAATGTTCTAGGGCTTCGCCCGAACCGGACATCTCTGATGTCCTCCAGGGCTTCGCCCGTAGCTGAAATATGTTGTTGTTTTTAATTTTTTATAAAAAAAATATTTCATAAAAAAATATTTATTTAATTTTTTTTAGTTTAAAAATGTGTTCAGCAGATTTAGACAAAATTAATAATCATTTAGAAAATTTGATAGAGATTTTGGGTTCATCAAAATTTAGTACGACGTTAAAAATTATAACAACTACTTCATCACACACTTGTAATTTAGAACCCATTCTACATTTGGAACAAAATAAAAATTATCAAATTGCATTGACTAGTTTCTCTACATTTAACACTATTCAAAACGTTATCAAAGATGTGAATGATCAATTTAGATATTCTACTGATAAAGGCAAAACATGGAAAATACTAACTTTTCTTCCTGGTTCTTACGAAGTTGAATCAATATCAAATGAAATTAAGAGACATTTAGGTATATCATTTAAAGATAAGAAACAATTACATTTTGCAGTTGAACCGGCAGTTAATAAATTTTCTCTTACTTTAGACGAAAATCATCAAGTTGATTTTAATCATGATAGATCATTGTCAAAGCTATTAGGATTTAATAAACAAACCTATAGTCAAGGTTATCATTTAGGTGAGAAGATTCCAAAAATAACTGAAATAAATTCAATTGTTGTACATTGTGACATTATTGAAGGAGGATATATAAATGGTAAATTATCAAATTTAATATTCAGTTTTCCAGCTTTTACTGTACCCATTGGTTATAGATTAAATGTAATTCCACAAACATTAATATATTTTCCTATTACAAGAAAAACTATTAACAACATTGGCATTAGAATCACTGATGAAAAAGGACAAGAAATAAATTTTGGAGGTGAAGAGATTATGATAGATCTTTTGGTTCGGGAGGTATAAACTCCTACGCGAAGCTAGAGAAGTTTAATTTTCTTCTTCTTTAGAAACAAAAAATAAAAAAAATAAAAATAAATTTTTTTATTAAAAAATGAGTGAAGTACTACCATTAAATAAAAAAAAACTTAAATTTAATCATCATCCAAATTTATCTAATAAAGTTTTGTCAGTTATTTGTGGAAGATCAGGTTGCGGAAAAACGTATCTATTATTTAAAATTTTAACGACTCCAAATTTTTTGGATTATAACAATCTTATAATTTATACAACAACGGCAGAACAACCCGTCTATCAATTTTTAAAATATGGATTTGAAAATAATCTTAAAAAAACAGCAATTGCTTCATTATTCAAAGAATATGAAAAATCTGAAGATGAAGAAGAAATAAGTTCGTGGTGTGAAGAAGCAGCAAAAAATAATCAGTTAGTAGAATCTAATAAAAATAACCATATAAAGATACAATTAATAGATGATAGTGGTAATATGCAAGATCCTAGTAAACTAGATAAAACAATGAAACATTGTGTAATTTTTGATGATTGTGTTAATGATAGAAATCAGTCAGTTCAGAGAAATTATTTCACAAGAGGTAGACATAATAACTGTAGTGTATTTTATTTAACACAAAGTATGTATTCATTAGACGGAAGTGTTATTAGAAAGAATGCAAATATATTTATACTATTTGAAATAAATGCAAGAAACTTAAGTGATTTGTTAAGAGATTTATGCGTAAGAAATAAAGATGAATTTAAACAATCGTGTAATAATGCTTGGTCAAAAGATTATGGCTTCATTACAATTAATATTGATAAAAAAATTCATGAAAGAGTTATCGAAAATATTTTCGCGGAGTGATAAAAATATACAAATATAGTGTTACAATATTTTTTTTTATTTTATATATATATCAAATTTGTCTATCTTAGAAATTAGAAAATTAAAAAGGTGAAGTAGTTATTCCATCAGGTAAATTTTTTCTTTTATCATCAAATGGATCTAATGCTAATTTATGTTCTTCTTTTAAATACATGTTATGTTTTTTTGAATTAAGTCTATAATTACATGCTGTTTTTATTTCATTATTAAATAATGCATTTTTATAATCTTGAAATGTTATTTGATTAGCCACTGATGCCTTTGAAATTCCTTTTAATGTTTTATGTGTTTTAATATTATTAGTTGTATCATAACAATAACATTTAGATTTTAAAAATATAGCTTCTGTTATGAAATCTTCATTTCCTTCTAATTCATCTTTTACTTTACATAAATCAGAAGGATGAATGATGTCTTTTATTTTATTAATTTCTTCATCAAGTGTAGAATTATACGGTATTGTTAATTCTAAGAAAACAGAATCGGTATCTGTAAAGTGTAATTTATAGTTTTTGCCATAAGCAGGTGCTAAATAATCATATATAAAACTATACATAAATAGTTTAGCTAATTCTAATATAGTGAAACCAATGAAATTAAACTTATCATGTTTTACAATGCTTCTTCTTAGATGAACAGCACAAAGTTCATCACTGAATCTAGTAGTTCTTTTATATGTAGGTTTCCTTGTTAAATTTTGAAATCTATCTCTATCATAAACTATTTCAATATTTTGTCTATTACGCACATTTTCTAAAGTCTTACCATAAAATGCATTATTCATTAATTTGAAGAAAACGTTTCCAAAATCATCTTTATTTCTTTTAGCTATTTTACGTTTTTCAATATTGAACTCTATATAATTTTTTAACCATTTAGATTTTCTATACTCTAGTTTTCGATGTATTTTGGTGAGAATCATGCCATGATCTAAATACCAATCTAGCATTCTTCCTTCAACAACATACTTTCCTTTATTACCTTGTGTTAACATAAGTTTTTTTGTTGATCTGTATTTTTTCGGTATTATAGATTTTTGATAATCTGAAAAATCTTCTATATTGGGAATTTTGTTTTCTGGACAGAAAGGATAATATTTTGTTGCGTCTTTTATATAATCAGGATATACTAAATCAACTTCATATACATAACCAAAATTATTTTCACCATCATATGTTCTTTGATAATCTAGATTATTACACCATGTCATTTTACCTGTTGGTAATTCTTGTATCATGCAAGAAGAATATAAGCTATTAAAATCATAATATAACAAATAGTTTTCTCTCATGAATTCATCAATTGCTTTTTCACGTTCTACTCCTTCTTGTTTCGTTCGAAAAATTTCTAATATCTTTTCTTTTTCTTCTGGAGATAAAGGTTTCATTATTCCATATGTATGTGGATTTACTTTCTTATTATAACATTTAACATATCTATTACCTAAAACTGATGAAACTCCACCTCTAATTCCAGATTCAAAAAATAATAATTTATCATATGTATTTTCTTTATAATGTTTAAGTTTAACGGACTTTGTCCTAGAGCCATCGGCTTGAACACCAGTATGTTTTAATCCTGCTAACCATGTTAAACCTGGTGTAGAATAACAATAACATGGATCTATTCCGTAATATTCTAAACACATGTCACGAAAGTTTTCGAAAAGATCAGCTAGTATTAATACATCTATCTGAAGATATTTCATTGTATAATCATACATTGTTTTACAATTTAACTCTCTCCAATTCTTTTCAGCTTCTGCATAGTCTTCGTCTGATAATTGTGATTGTTTTAATGTTGATTTAAATTTATTTATTGGAGGAAGTTGTTCTTCTTCCATAATTTTATTCACAGAATTAAAATCAGTCTTCGACTGTGAACCACAGGTTTTATCTCCAGTTATATCAGTCTTCGACTGTGAGCCGCAGGCTATATACTCATACGGAAATATGCCTTTTAAAGGTTTTAAATTATATTTATTTAATATTTTACATTGTTCAGATTTCAAAGTTTTTCCCATAACATCTAATGAATAAGGAGTAAAAAATCTAAATGCATCTAAAATTCTAATACAACCTAATTGCATTGAAAAATATTCTTCTTCTTGTTTACATAGTACATTTATTTTTTGTTGTTGTAGTTTTTCAGATGAAAATAAATCTTTCATTACTAGATGGAAATCATATTTAGAACCATTATAGAAATATAAAGGAACAAAGTTATATTTAAATTTATTAGCATTAAGATTACAAGAATTATGTGCTGCACCTCTATATAATCCATTTAGATGATCATGATCTTTTACCTTGACGGCAGAGCCGTCGCTTCGCCTATCAAGATATCTACCTTTGCCATTTTTATAATTTTTTGTAAATTCTCTTCCACAGTAATAACATTTTGTTTCATTAATAAAATTTAATTTTTCTTTTTCTGTTAATGGCATCATCGGTATATTTGTTTCAAGCAATTGTGAAAAACGTCCTTGTAATTCTTCTACTTTCTTTGTAAACATTTCTGAACTATCTTCACCATAGTATTGAAAATATTCTGATTTAAATAATTCAGGATAATTTGAATGAATGTACATTCCCCAACATAATGGTTTTTGTTCAAATAAATATTTTTCTTTACTTTGTTCAGGTGCACTTTTTTCAGGCGCACTTTTTTCATAATTACAAACCGAAGGTTCTAGGGCTTGGCCCGTACCATTTTCAGAATTATAATTTTCAGAATCGGGTGAAGCCCTGGAACTTTCCGTTTGATTTTGTGTCATATTAACATTATATGCTTCAAAATCACAATAAATAGTAAAGGGTACTTTATTTTTAAAATACCATTTATTATATTCTAAATAATCATCTTTTGGAAAAGTATTTTGAACTGCTTCGTTTTGTTGACAATTCTCCAAATGTCTATTCATTTCTTCTAAAGTTCTAAAACTTGTCATACATTGAAGACAAGGAAAATTTTTATTATCTGAAGTTTTTGTAAATATAGAAACATCTTTACACAATATAAAATGTCCCTGATAATATAATATATTCGCTTGTGCTGGTTGTTTTGTCTGTTCTAGTTTTTCAAATTCATCTTTATATATTTCATGTGTTTCATTAATTTCTTTTGTAATATTAAATGTATTTTGATGATAATTTTGATTTAATATTTGTAGCTGATAAATATATTCTTTATCATATTGTTCTTTATATTGTTGTAGACATTTTTTTAAACATTCATTTAATCGGAGCGAAGCTCCTCTGGCTTTAGCCGATTCTTTATTTTCTTCATTATTTAATTCTTTATTATTTTCTTCATTTAATTTTTGAATCGTTTCTATCTTATTTTCATATTTATGGCCATATTCTTGTACTAATATTTTTGTTTGTTGTTGATAATCTGTTTTACATTTTGTAAACTTTTATTTAAATTTTCTAATTTTTGTTGATATTCTGAAGACAAAGATGAATATTTGTAATTATAATCATCAGTACGTCCTTTATAATTATTATGATTAATCATTATTGGTGATAGTGTTTTAACAAGTTCAAATTTTTCAGTACATATTATATTTCCTTGGTAAAAAATATTATGATGCATGTAATTTCCTCTATCATTATATACTATTTCTGATTGACATAAATTTTTATTATTCAAATAAAATTTTTTTGAATCTGAGTAAAGTGGAATAATTTTACCAATAGAAACATAATTCACATTTAATTCAAAAACATTTACTTCTATTAAATTTTTATTCTTTTTATGAAACTTTATTAACCTATTATAATCATATGGAAATTCATCTAAGCCATCAGAGAGATCAAATTCATTTATGTATTCTTCTTTATTGTAATGACTTAGTCTTTCTTTATGATATTCTGCAGGATGTAAATGTGCTATAATACTCCACAGAAAACAATAATCATCTTCATTTTTTATGTTGATTATTTGTGGTGAACTGAAAGGTAAAGGAACATAACTACCACCAGTATTATTTTTATATTTATCAATTACTATTTTCTTAGATAGTATTTTAACAAATCTCCAACCAGATTCACGTAACTGGGCTTCAATTATACAATTTTCTAATTTAAGTATCATCGATTCAAATATGGGTTGTATATCATTTACATTATGAATTTCTTGTGAATTTGTAAAATGTCCTTGTATTATTTCTTCAGGAATTCCATCAGGTCCATTTTTTGTATAAAGTACTTCTACATTCATATAACATTTGAAAGATTTCTTAAATATATTATAAAAGTTTGTTAATACATTATAAAAAGTTTTATCGGTTTCATTATATTCAACCGATTCATTAAATAAATATTTTATATCTGTTACGGCTTCATCAAATTCATCTATTTCGTTAAATTCATCAGTATCGCTAAATAAATATCTTCCATCTGGTACGGGCGAAGCCCTAGAAGACATCTCCGATGTCCCATGTATGGTCTCATCTTCACTATTAAAAACTTTTTTATATTCCGAATGTGAATAATCATCAAACATTTTTTTAACTTTTATATCAGTAGGCAATGTTTCTAGATAGTTTTTATAACTATTTAATTTTAATATATTTCCTTCATCAACTCGTTCTACATTTTGTAAATGCAATTTACTATTTAAATGAGATTGATAACTTCTTTTTGTTTGCAACTTTTTTTTACATAAGACACAATAAAACTTGGTATTTTCCATTTTTTTTTATTTTTTTAGAGAAAATTTAAGAAAAAAATTTGTGTTTTAATTTTAGATATAAACATTCTAATATCAAGGACTTGAGTGTTATTTTATATTATTATATATTTCACGTTCTTTAGTTATTTTTTTCTTTATCACATTAAGTTTTATCATATTAAGTTTTATCTTATTAAGTTTCATCATATAATGTTTTATCAAAAGATAATTTAAATTTTTTTTCACTAACTATTGATTCATCATCATCATCATAAATTGTTTCTTCATCATCATCATAAATTGTTTCTTCATCATCATAAATTACACTTTTTGGTATAGGATGCCCTTCCATGATAGGATACCATTCTCTTATTGGAATATCTAATTCTAAATTACATCTTTTATCTGATAATAATATAATAGAGAAAAATATTGGTCTTTGATCTCTTTTGGAAAATTTAATAACACCACCATAATCTGAATCACTTTTAGTTTTTGTTAAAGATGATAAAATTTTAAATTGATTAGATGTAAATCCTAATTTAAATTTTGTAGACCCGACACATAGTTGTCTAACAGTATCTTCAACTATACCATCATTATTATTTTCAATTGTAAGAAAATGAAATTTAGATAAATTTTTATAATTACTAATATTTTTATAATCTTTTTTACCATTTACACCTTTTTCAGATGTTACAGAATCATCATTATTATCATAAGATTCTTTAAGATCGGGCAAAGCCCTAGAATCTTCGGTTCGTTTATTATGATTATGATTATGGTCATTGTTAATAGTATAAGGTGTTGACCACATATAAATTTTCTCTTGTTGAGCTAAACCATTTATATAAGATTTTAATAAATTAATATTTAAGTTGGAATATAATCCTATGT
This sequence comes from Prostheceraeus crozeri, assembly GCA_907163375.1. NCBI lineage: Eukaryota > Metazoa > Platyhelminthes > Polycladida > Euryleptidae > Prostheceraeus > Prostheceraeus crozeri. The sequence goes on from CAJQUW010001872.1 coordinate 478,441, forward strand.
ACGTATCATCATCATATCTTTGCGGCATTTCTAATGTTTCTTGTTTATAAATTGTGTCTCTATAATAAACTTGACATAATAATTCTTCATTATGTTTTACTCTCTATGTGAATGTTATATTGATTTTGATCGTCAACAAATAATCTAATTTTTTCTTTCGAAAAAGATTTTAATTTTTTAACTAATTCTTTAATATTGATATAATTAATAATTTTAGTTTCTATCCAATCAGTATTACTAATTGGTAACACTGCTCTAATAAATCCATAAACATTATTATGACCTATTATAACCATATTTTCTTTATTTAATTCAACATAAGCTACATCATTATATTTACTTACAATCTCCATAAATTTAATAAATGGATCCCCCGGAAATAAACAATAATTAGTTTCTATAGAAGGTAAACCTTTAGTCTGTTCTCTAAATATTTCGGCTTGTAATTGAAATAAAATATTAACATCTATACATGGATTATTATTATTATTATTATCAAAACATTTATTTTCAAATCCCGTTGATCTCGTCGAATAAGAAGAAGAGGATGATGCGGGCGAATATAATTGTTTTAAATTTGGATTTTCCATTTTTTTATTTTTATTAGAAAAAATTTTATTTTTTATTTTTATTAGAAAAAATTTTATTTTTTATTTTTTATTAGAAAAAATTTTATTTTTTTATTGTTAAAAAATGATGTTACCAAATGTTGGTGGAGGTGCATATATCCCGAATAATCGTGAATTAGAAATAGAGATAGAAAATTATATCATGAAAACTGGAGACGTTTTATCTGGTCCATTGCATCTTTCTATTCTTCCACAACAAAATACAGAGTTAACAAATAAACAATATGTTGATACACAAATCAATGATTTAAAGGAAAAATATATAAACGATGTTTTGGTTCCACTGATGAACGAATTAAAGTTGCTTAAACTTAATGACAAATCATTAAACGAAAAATTATTAAAACTTGATAAAAAGGATAGAGAGCTAGAAGCAGATATAGCAAAACTTTTTAAAAAGATTTCAGAACAATCAAAAATTTTAATATTACTTTCTATAAAGTTAAAATCTGCTGTAATTAAAAATAAACATCAGATCAAAATGTTAGAAGAACAATTAGAAGATGAAATAGAAAAACTTCCTGAAAGAATTTAAAAAAAATTTAAAGCAGTTACAAACTACATTCCAAAAAAGTGTTGATGAATTAAGTTCTAAAATTACTCAACAAATGAAAAAGATGAATAGAATAATAAATGAAGTAAACTCACTTAATCAAAAAGTTGATAAAATGAAAACTCTTAAAATCAATTTAGAAAATGAATTAAAGAAAAATTTACAAGAAAACTCTAAAGAAAATAAAGAACAGTTAGATTCTGTTAAAAGACAATTAGATGTTCTTAAAATTAAGTTAAATGCTCTTAAAACGGCATTGAAGATTAATCAGCAGAAAATGCAAGTTAATAGAAAAGAAATTAAAGTACATCACACGCTGCTTGACGCAATAGATAAAGTGCAACAGGCAATTAATAAAGTTATCTCGAAGTTGTTGTCCATTCACAAACGTAAATCTTAACACGTAGATATTTTTCCCAAAAGTCAAATTTAATCCTAAAAAATGCCTATAATTTATAAACACAATCTTAAACAATTTGCTTCAAATCAAAAAATTGCTCATGAACCACGTATGAATCCGGTTTATCATTATGATAATAGAGAAACAGTCGGAACAGAAAAGTTCCTAGGCACCGCAGGTGCCGTTCACACGGAAGGAGCTGGGATCTTCTCTGGTATTGGTAGTATCGTTAACTTAATTAAAAATAATAAAGATTTGATTACATCTGCTGCAAAAGGAGCAGCTGCTATAGGTAGTACAGCTAGTGCAATATCAAATGCTGTTAAATCACAAAACGAATTAAAACAACTAGAAGCTATTCGTAAACTCAAGAATGATTCTGAAGAACTAAAAAAATTAAAAAAACTTTCCTTTCAGATGAAACAAAAAACAAAATTGCTAACATAGCTGTAGAGGGTGAAACCTTGAGGAGCGGAGCTCCGTCTAATAGTAAACATAATGAAAATAAAAATAATAAAAAAACAATTGAAGAAATAAGAGGTAATGGCGTCAGCAGCAACCTTCGGTCTAACCAGCAAAGCTGTAGCGGAGCTGGTCTAGCAAAATTCTAAAAATTATATTTTAGTAAAATTTTTTAGTAATTTTTTTAGTAAAATTTTTTTCTGTGTGAGAAAAACAAAAAGTCAAATTATTTTTTATAAAAATGTCTTCGCTTATCGAAAATAAATTTAGATTAGACGATCCTCCGTTCGTCAGTTATAATCAAAAAAAGAATGACTATATAAGAATTGCTATGAATCCCGGATCTTCCAGTAGAGTAAATACTGGGGGAGATTTAATCTTTGAAGTTGATAATCAGCAGAGTTATTTATATTTACCTGATTCATTTTTACACTGTGAATATTCTTTATATAGTGATGCTAATTTTACAACACCATTACCAGATACCGATAATATTACACTAGAGAATAATTTTTTCCCAAGTTTATTTACACAAATGCGTTTAGATGTTGCAACTCAAAATATAGAAACAATAAGTGATTCTCCAGGTGTAATTGATACAATGCTTAGATTTATAACAATTGGTGAAAATAATAAAAAGTATGAAATCGAAGGTTGGTTTCCTGATACTAATGATGGTATAATTGTTGATGATTTAACTCACGCTGGAACAGATGCAGCAGGAATTGCGAAAGATGTAGAAAATATTGCAAAACATTTAAATAAAACAAATAATTAAGCATATAAAGAAAGACGTGAATTTAACAAGAAAAGTAAACAGACAGTTAATTGGTCATTGTCTCCATTATTCGGATATTTAGATTATGATAAAATATCATATCAATTAAAATTTAAATTAATAATTCATCGTACAGCAAATAATGAATTAATCTTTTTTGGTAAGACTGGAAAAAAAGCATATTTAAAAATTGATAGACTTGAATGGTGGATTAAGCATATTACTCCTAGTTTAGAAATTGAATCAGCTATTGCAAAAAGATTAAATACTAACAAACCAATTCCAGTTAATTTTCTAAAGAGAACTGCTAGTTCAGTAACTTTTTCCGAACAAAGATTTAACTGGCATTTTACTAGAACTGCGAATACTCCAAGATATTTATTACTAACATTTCAAAGAAATAATTCTCCAAGTTTTGATAAGAACAATAATATTTTTCATATTAATACAATTCGAAGTTTACAAGTTTCATTAAATCAAACTCGATATCCAATTGATCCATTAAGATTCGATGATACCAATTATCAATTTATGGAAGGATATGATTCTTATCGAAATCTTTGTATAGAATTTGGAGTTGAACCACAATTAACTCCTGGAGATTGGAGACATTTATATCCAATTTTCTGTTTCGATTTAAGTGCACAATCTGAAGATATTATTAAAAATGGTTGTGATGTAACAATTAATATTGAAAAGAAAGATTCCACAACTTCATTGATGGCTTATGGTTTATTGCTAGAAGATGCAAAATATTCTATTGAAATTCTTAATGGAAAGATGGTTAGGATCGGCTAAAGCCAAAGGAGCTTCGCTCCGATAGGTTAAAGCCCAAGACTTAGTCGATTAATTAATTTTTTTTCATAACTAGAATAGATTAAAAAAAATTCTTAACTTAAAATTTTTTCATAACTAGAATAGATTTAAATTTTTGATAACTTAAAATTTTTTTATTAAAAATGTCGCAAGCGAAAAGTAATATTAATAATAAAACTGGTGAATTAAAATTACGTAATATTGTTGACAAAAATACCCCTAAAACTATTACGATTAATAAAAAAAAGTATTACATAAGTAAACCAATGATAGAGGATATTCAATTACAAGAAGAAAAGAATGGCGGGATTCTCCCATTAATTCCACTAATAATAGGTGGCATAGCAGCTGCAGGAAGTGTTGCAGGTGGGACAGCTGGTATTGTCCAAGCAGTAAATAAAAATAAATCAGAGAAGGCAGCATTAGAAGAACAAAAACGTCATAATAGGGAGTTAGAGAAAGTTGCTAGGGGTGACGGAATAGTAGATAATTTTATTAGTAAATTAAAATTAGTTGATGAAGGAAAACGAGTTCTTAAAAATATTCTCCACAATGTTGATGATTTAATTGAAATTAAAGAAACTAAAGATGGTTCTGGAATATATCTAAGTCCTAGTATGATAAGGTAATAACCTCAGAACCTTTGGTTCTTTTCGGTAAAACTTTTATTTTATCTTTTAAAAGTTTTTTATCTTTAAAAATGGATACCGCAAATTCCGCAAATTCAGAAAATTTAATTAAATTAAAAATTGCTAATTTAGATTTATTAAATTATCTATTAAACAAAAATAAAAACTCAAACTGTCAGTATATTGGAGGTGACAAGAACAAAGTTCCACACCACTTCGGTGGTGATATACAAAAAACATTAGAAAACTTTCCTGGATTTATTTGGAGTAAATATTCGAAAGAAAAACATCTTCCTGGTCATTCATATACTGGGCCAGGAACTCGATTAGATATAAGACTAGATGAGAATAATAATCCGAAACCAGGTGAAGAACCAATAAATAGAGTAGATGCCGCCGCTTACAGGCATGATTTAGCTTATCGAAATCATGATCTAAGTTCTCGTCATGCAGCTGATAAGAAGATGATTCAAGAATTAGATAGTATTCAGAATCCTACATTTAGAGAAAAAATTGAAAGAATGTTTGTTAAGAAAGCTTTACAAGCTAAAATATTATTCGGTCAGGGTTTAAATGAAAATCATAATTCAGACGTTTATGCATCTGAAATTCATAAAGAATATAGAAAGCCTAAATATTTATTAAAAGTAAAAGTATTTAATAAAGATGATATTTGGAGTGCTGATCTTATTCATATGCCGAATGAAAGGGACTACAAATACGCATTGACCGTTATAGATTTATATACACGATATGCTTGGGTAAAGCCTTTAAAAAATAAAAGTGGTCTTTCAGTTAAATATGCGTTTGAAGAAATCTTTAAAGAAAGTAATAGAAAGCCAAAAAAATTGTTTGTTGATAAAGGGTCGGAATTTTATAACCGAAACGTTCAGCCACTATTTGAAATTGTTTATTCAACTGAAAACGCTGGGAAGGCCGTAGTGATAGAAAGATTCAATCGGACGTTAAAAAATAAAATTTTCAAGAAATTTACTCAGCAAGGAAATCAGAAATGGTTAAAAATATTACCAGGAATTGTAGAGCAGTACAATAATAAAGTTCATTCAGGTATTGAAGAAACCCCAAAGAATGCTTCTGACGACCCTGATTTAATACGAAAGAAAATATTCGAGAATAATTATTCGAATGAGAGTAATCCGAATTTGCAGAAACTTAAGCCGAAATTTAAAATTGCAGATAGAGTTAGAATATTTAAATATAAGAACAAATTTGAAAAAGGCTTTGTTGGCTATTGGACTAAAGAAATATTTGAAGTTTGCAAAATAAATCAAAGTTATCCGATTACTTATGAAATTAAAGATTTAGATAATGAGGATATCAGAGGCCGTTTTTATCAAAATGAATTACAACGAACTGATTTTTAATTATCATTATTATTATTATTGGAACTAACGTTTCGGGAATGAAATTCCCTTGTTAGGCGTAGCCATAGAACCTACGGTTCGTTCAATTCTAACATAATATCAAGAAATGACACTCCTTTTTGTAATTTAAATAAAACATAAAGACATAATTGTCCACAATAAGTAGTGCCTGGTGTTTGAATTTGAAACGTATTGTATGTTCCCGTTCCAAGTAATTCTTTTACTTCATTTGTAGGTGGAAGCCCGTATGAGTCAAAATAATAATTATCTCCGTTTTTACTAAAGATACCTGCTGACCAATGTACGCCGTTTTGGTCTGAAGTGTGAAGATTCGTTATGAAATTTACAGTTATTGATGGAACTTTATTCCGGGAACTGAAGGTTCCTGTTGGCCTATTTTTTAGGAATTGTAATTCGTTTCTCATTAGAACATGAAAATTCTTTATTCCTAATTCATTTGCGATTTTCTTTAGGTCGAAATTTGTCGTAGTTTGCGTTCCATATAATTTAAAAAACTCATTTATGTTGCTCATTTTATAATAAAAAAATTTCTTAAGAGACCCCTAGAAGTCAGAGGGGGGGGTATTGATTTAAAACTATTCTCTAATGATGTCTTTCCTTACTACTTAGTCAGAAGGGGGTATTGATTTAAAACATTTTTATAATGATGACTTTCCTTACTACTTGGGGGGGGTATTGATTTAAAACTGGTCTCTAATGATGTCTTTCTTTACTACTTATTCGATTTTGAAATTATTTAATTTAATCTAAATTTAAACGTTACATTGTTGCATTGTGTTAGTGTTTAACTACATAGAGTTGGTGTTTCGCTCATCTTTTAACAATAGTAATTCATTACTCATCAATATGTGAAAATTCTTTACTCCCAATTGCTTAGCAATCTCATTTAAATCGAAATTTAATGTGGTTTTGTTTGCTGTATATTTTTAGAATGTCTCTAATGTTTCTCATTTTTATAAAAGATACAATGTTTCTATTATATTCCCGTAAATGAGAAATTAAAAACAACACATGGATATTTCAATATGTATATTTACAAAAATGCAACCACACAAGTCTACAAATATTGATGTCCACACCGTGGACAAGGAATTTTCGTTCTCCAGTAAAAGAAAATAAAATCAGCTACTACTATTCAACTTCCTTAAAACAATCGGTTATTAACTATAATATTACAAATTGCATTAACAAAATGTCCACACCGTGGACAAGGAATTTTTGTTCTCCAGTAAAAGAAAATAAAATCAGCTACTACTATTCAACTTCCTTAAAACAATCGGTTATTAACTATAATATTACAAATTGCATTAACAAAATGTCCACACCGTGGACAAGGAATTTTTGTTCTCCAGTAAAAGAAAATAAAATCAGCTACTACTATTCAACTTCCTTAAAACAATCGGTTATTAACTATAATATTACAAATTGCATTAACAAAATGTCCACACCGTGGACAAGGAATTTTCGTTCTCCAGTAAAAGAAAATAAAATCAGCTACTACTACTTTTAAGTTCTTTTAAGCTTCTTTCCAAAAGCTTTCATATTTCCGAAGACAATCTTCTAACAATGATAAATTCGATTTCAAAAAACGTAAGGGTACATTTAGTCTACAAATCTTTGGAAAAATAGATGCCATCTTACCTAATTTAATTGCAAATGCAATTTCAGTCCTTGAATAAGAAATGTTATTAGTTTGCAATAAATGTTGAAAGTATGCCTTATCCTTTTCACACAGTTCCAGTAAATAATTCGCGTGTTTTCCCAGGTAGATTTTCATCATTATGTTAATAACGTTATTTTTCTTCTCCATCACATAAAGAGTATTTAAATTTGCAATGGCTTCAGCAGTATCTCCTGAAGGCTCAACAAAGTCTTCTAAGGAATCCACAAATTCATATCGGGTAGATAAAGACGTCGATAATTGATGATGAAGGTCGTCAATCTTTCCGTCCCTTTCTCTTTCTTTCTTTCTTTCACGAGTAAGCGTTTTGCTTTTCTTCTCCGTTTTCTTTCCTTATCAAAAAATGTAGGGTCAAAAATAATCGGAAATTTCTCCATTTGTTCAATGATGAAAGTGTTATATTCTTCCTTCTTATCATTGGAAATATATCGTTTTGAAATTTCTGTAAATAACTCCGGAAACGTAGCAATAATGTTTGACTGCTCTTCGATAACTTCTTGTGTTGACATGACTGATCACAGCGCAGCACACGATACAATGACAGACGAGAGAGATAAATGAAAACAGTACAGCTGGCAGATATCTTAACGTCATACGGGTGTGCTGACGCACGCCTAACGTACAATTAAAATGTCATTGTTTCACAGAGTAGTAGCAGCTGTTTGTTCTTTCATACATTGTTTCCTTTCAAATGTTTGAGTTGGAGGACACAGCTCTTTACACTGAAATGCCTTTTATTCATAAATGCTAGAAGCAGATGTTCTCTACAATTGAGTGTTTATCTGAGTGCAAATTGTAAGAACGCCAGGAGCGGTCATGATTTGAGCAAGAAAATGATCATAATCACAAATTTGAGATTCTTAACTTTTATGATTTTCGGTGTCCTAGAACGGTCATGATTTGAGCAATGAAAATTGTAATTCTCAAATTTGAGATTTTGAAAAATTTGAAAAACTGGGTATTTTTAAAAACACCCAAATCGGAGCGAAGCTCCTCTGGCTTTAGCCGATTTATGAATTTAGGTCTTCATAACCTGAAAAAGGGTTCAAATTCATGAATTTATGTCGTTTTTAAAAATGCCATTTTTTGAAAAAATGGTACTTTTTGAATGGACTAAATTCATGAATTTAGGTCTTAAAAACCTGAAAAAGGGACTAAATTCATAAATTTATGTCGCTTTTAAAAGTACTAATTTTATTGATTTTATGGTGTCCTGGAACGGTCTTTTATCCATTACTATTGATGAGAAGTGTACTTTCTTGAACAATGCTGTAAAAGACTGTTATAAAAGCACGATCCCAACATCTTTTGTCGCAATGACTCCTCGCGATAAGCCGTACATTACACCATTAACAAAAAGCCTCATCAATCAGCGCTGGAATGCATACCGCCAACGTGATTTTTGCCTGTATAAGCGGTTGAACTCAAAAGTAAAGTCGATGTTGATGAAGGAGAAATGCAAATGGGCCCAGAAGTCGAAGGATGGCTCCAAAAAGTTATGGGAGGTAGTTAATGAATTTAGAGGCTCAAAATCAGCTGGTTATTTTGCTTTGGATCCTGTATTGAAAAGGTTTTCATCACTTCATGAAGCTGTTGAGGAAATGAACTCTATATTCATATCATACCAGGCGTGTCGACCAGTTTCGACAAGTTCTATATCATCGGAAGACGAAAGCTTTGCAGGCTCTGATTGGGCACCCGTTGTTGAAGTGGAAGATGTCCTTAAGCTACTGTGCTCCATGAAAACAAACAAAGCTCCAGGTGATGACATGATTCCAACCTCATTGTATAAAAAGGCAGCTGAAATCATTGCTCAACCATTGGCTCACGTGATCAACATTTCAGTTTTAAGACAGCAATACCCTCGTGCCTGGAAACACAGTTTGATTTCTCCTATTCCGAAATCCTTCCCAGCCTCTCTTCTTGAATTTCGTCCAATTTCATTGCTCCCAGCACTTTCTAAGATCTGTGAGAAGGCTTTTCTGGAATCTGGCATCTCGGCTGAACTACGAAAACATTTCGGTTATTTTCAGTTAGGTTACGTTCCTCATTCATCCACGGCTTCTGCTCTTATTTGTATTCATGACAAAGTCACAACTGCGCTGGAGGAAAGTCAGATTGCAGGTGTGCTAGTAATAGCATACGACTACAGTAAGGCGTTTGACCTGCTGGGTCATGATGTTATAATCAAATCCTTAACTGAGAAAGGCTTCCAAAGAAGCTTCATAAGTTGGATCAAGGACTACTTATGTGCGAGAACTCAGTCGGTGAAGTTTTCCAACATAATCGGGCGTGAACGTCAAGTTTTGTCTGGGATACCACAAGGTTCGTTGGTTGGACCGTTCCTTTTTAATCTGGTGGTCAGTTCTCTTTTTCCTGTAAAAGTACAACTACGATAGTGAAATATGTTGATGACTGCACTTTTGTGATTCCTCTCTATAAGGGAGATAGTGACTCTTACATTGTTGAACATAACAACATGATTCAGTGGTCTTCGAATATGGGGCTAGATTTGAATCTGAGCAAATGCAAAATGATGTGGATACCAAAGACGATCAATCAGATCTCCCCTTCTATTCCAGAAATTGTTTCAGTAGATGACTTGAAGCTCCTAGGAGTTCACTTCTCATCGAATCTTAAATGGGATAGACACCTCGATTTCATAAATAGGTGTGCTTCACGTAGACTATTTGCCTTGCGCATCCTAAGGCCATTTCTAAGCAAATCTTTGTTAATTGAGGTGTACCATGGCCTGATACTGTCGGTGATTGAATATTGCTCACCTTTATTCATCGGCATGATTGCGAAGAATGAAGACGTGCTGAAGAAGATTCAACGAAGAGCTCATTTTATCATCTGTGGGGATTATAGTTGCACTTGTGAAAGTTTCCCAGATCTCAGAAACAGGCGTGAAAAGGCCTCTGTGAAACTGCTTTCAAACATATCTTGCAACAAAGCGCACCCCCTTAACAGTCTGTGTCCAACAAAGTCAACGTCCTCCGGAAAATTTATCCAACCTCCGTCTCATACTACCCGACGTAGAAACTCCTTTTTTCCACGAACAGTTGCTATCGTGAACAAAACTTTCATTGAATAATCTGAGTTTATCTCGAATGACTTTTGTCTTTCATACGAAGATGTTATCACTTACTTCAATTTTTGACATGTTTTCCTTTCTACCGTGTCACCTCATTCCATGTACATCATTGATTTCCATTGCCATTGAAATATATATATTCTATTCTATATTCTATGAGCTTAAATCTTCCCTTCAGTGTCGTCGCATCATTGATTGTCGAAAATTCTGCGAATGTTCGCATCTATCACGTAGAGAGAAATCCATTCCAACAAGCACATACACGTGTTGTCATCTATCACAAGTTTTCCAAAGTTAACAATCTGGTGACTTTTTGAATAATATCTGGATGACTAGCCAGTAATAGAAATTCGAAATTTGATTCAATTATGTAATATTTGGGAAGGTTGATGGTGAACGGACAGAAGACTAACGCTAGATCCACCCATATCACTGAACATGGTAAGGGACAATTTGGAGAGGAAAAGAGAAGCAGCAGATTCCTACACTATAAATGTCCTGAGATCAAGAGGAACAGAAAACGGAGATCCTTCTTTTACTTCATGAAAACAATAACGATAGACACAATAAGCATTCCCAACTTGATCGGCCACTTCTGAGGAGGTTGGAACAGATATGCAGCGATCCGACCTGTGATGGAGACTCTTCTGAGAGCAATGACAAGTACTTGAGAAAGTACAGTTGGATTATCTTGAGAAGTGTTTTGACTGGAGAGGTCAAATGACAGGAGCAAATTATTATTTTATCCCCATGCGTCACCGCACAGACAGTGACAAGAAATTAAAAACAATTTCTTTATTGAAGTTTCCGGACTCAGTCTGAGAAATGTTGATGATAAAATATCATGCACCACAGAAGATGAAATGTATGCAGGATGCAAATGTTTGCATGCAGAGACTGATTTCAATATGCATCCTAATAATTGAAATGATGCCAGTGGTGCGTGTTACCTTTCACTTCTGAAATGTGAAAAATGTGAGTCCTGTTGTGAATGCACTGTCAGAAATATTAAGTTGGCAATGTTCGACATCCTTGAAGCTCCAAAATTTTTCAATAAAATTTATCATGGGGTCTTTCCTCCAAACGTATCTGTGCTTCAACCGTGCATTCTTTGCTGGAAGGTATTCTATGAGATCAAGCTGAATAGTTGTCTCAGAGAATAGCTTCTTGCTTCAAAAATGAAAAAAGGTAATCAGAATATCGATATATCATTTCTCTTGGTGACTTTCCCGATTACTTCTTCACAAAATCTCGCTGTACACACGCACATGAATCAGATTACCGAGTTTCAATGAAATATTTCAACAGCATGTGCAAGAAAGGTGTTCATGACATCTCAGATGCCTCATTTCTGAGAGTTGTTAGAAAAAAATCGTAAAATTATCAAAAAAAACGCGGAGGTCTAGCACATGAGTTTGACGTATAAGCATAGAGTCCCATGCTTCCTAACTCTCAATGTACATACATATAAAAACATAGCGTTCTTCACCCGCATTGTGCTGGTAATACGGTCTCTACAATTTGAAAACGCTTGATGACAGTCCATCTGTAAGGTAGTCAAATTTAGGGTTGCTGACCTGATCATGTAGGAGGCCAATTTCAACCTATATGTCCTACTTTGATCTGTCCAGAGAAATTTAGAAGTCTATGGTCCAACAATGAATTATTTTCCCAAAATATAGAGAATATCGTGGTATATTCATTCAGCCTTCCAAACTTTCAGCCTCTAAAAAATTTGCACATGTTGCATAGTTCGGCGTCCTGAGTAAATTATGGATATCTAGATATCCATGCAAACACATTGCACGAGGACCCAAATGAACATCAAAAACAGCACGCATGGACACGAAAGAATACTGAACTCTTAGAGTACTAAAAGATACTTAACCTGATGCGGAAGTCGATCTGAGTCTCGTATTGTCCGCGCGAACTTTGACTTAAGATTTTTCGGATCGCATAGGGATCTGCTACGGAAGAGTGAAAAAGTGACTACCGATAATTCTTTTCCCACCCACGGTTTGCAGGGAGTAGAACGGTTCCGCCGATTTGGTGATGGAAATGGTCATTCCCGTATTTCGTGCAAATATGGAATAAAAAAAATAAGGATAAGGGGGGTCCATAAAAAAACTTATTCCGTTTTGCAAGTAGATAATCGGTAATTCATATAGGGGCCCAATTTGTATAGCTTGCGCCATATGAGTATGAATTAGTTAAGTCTCACGTTTCGTTTCATTTTTGCTACTGTATGTTTTAGATAATTTAAAAATGTTTCATATCATTGAGATTACTGTATTATGTATTTATCTAAAGAACGATTCGACGCGCGATTATAACGGAATAAGAAAAATAATCGAAAGTTACTTAAACAGAATAATTATTTCGCCGGTCTGGCCGCTTCAGCTGTATCATTTACAAAAGATAAATTTAAAGGTGTGACAATAATATCAAAGTCAAATCACATTTCATGGCTAAGATATCTCTCTCATATAAGTTAGAAGTATGTCATGTAGTTAGAAGCAGAAATCTTGTAGGCTGGAAATTACTGAGATATTACTGGGATAATCCAGGCAAATTCAGTGAATGAAATTCTTGCTTTGTCTTAATTAATTTTTCATTGTTTGCGTGTCTTATTTCTACTGATTCTGCTGTTTGTCTTGTAAATGCATCGTTGTTGTATACTTTGATAATATTCATTTTGAATTTCGTTATCTTGTTTTCATGTCTCTCTTTACAATGCTTCCACAAAACTGAGTCATTACTTTTCCGTTTTTGTATATGTTCTTTCCCTCTGATCTTGCCATTTCTTGAATGTAAACCAATGTAAAGAGTCACATTCTTCACATCTGATTTCATAAGTAACTCCACTTTTGTGGCAAGGACCCTTGCCTCCTGATTGGCATATAGGACAGCATCGATCTTTACATTTTTGACTTTTCAGTGGATTTGATTTTTGCAATTTTCTTTTTAAGGAAGTACCAGCTTTTTCCAACTTTAATTTTCACTTTGCTTTTACGTATTTCACGTTCCATGATTTTTCTTAATTCCGAATTAGGTGATGATGGCACAAATAATATTGAATCAACGTTCCCTTTTCTGAACCACTTCGACTTTTTACTTTGTTTGTTCTTCATTCTTTCATGTCTTTTCCAGCTTCTTGGTCTATACATTGGTTGACTACCTGATTCGTCTATCTTTACAATGTCGTCATATGCTTTTAATGCTGATTGAATCAATTCTACTCTGAATTTTTGAGAATAACCGGAAAATCCTTTTCATCATTTCAGATAAATGGGCCGCTGTTTCCACGGTAATAAAGGACTGCAATTTAACATCACTCTCAATAGTTCTTGTGCCAAAACGCTACGCTTTATTTTCATTGAATGTGAAGAATTCGCATGATTAACTAATTTTGATGATACTTCTTCCATATAGAATTCATGTAAAATCCTTGTTATTTCAAATTTTCTTCTATGAATATTAATCCTTTCAGTTACTGTCCAAACTTTTAAATCGAGTATTGCCACTTTTTTATCGAGTATTGCCAACATGCTTAGAAGGGTAATCAATTTCAAATTGAATATTTTCATTTATGCTGTTTGCTATATTGAGTATCAATTCCATTGTTCGTTCGTCTTTTGTCTTCATTAAGTCTCTTTCAAATGTCACATCATCATAGGCCAAGGTATTGTTTACAAACGCACTACCACGTGGTGTAGCTACCGCTGCGATGTTGATATCATCCACATATCTCTTATACATTTTGATATCAATTCCTAAGATTGTACGTGATTTAGGAATTGAAAGACACGCAAACAATGAAAAATTAATTAAGACAAAGCAAGAATTTCATTCACTGAATTTGCCTGGATTATCCCAGTAATTTCCAGCCTACAAGATTTCTACTTCTAACTACATGACATACTTCTAACTTATATGAGAGAGATATCTTAGCCATGAAATGTGATTTGACTTTGATATTATTGTCACACCTTTAAATTTATCTTTTGTCAATGATACAGCTGAAGCGGCCAGACCGGCGAAATAATTATTCTGTTTAAGTAACTTTCGATTATTTTTCTTATTCCGTTATAATCGCGCGTCGAATTGTTCTTTAGATAAATATATAATACAGTAATTTCAGTGATATGATTTCCTGACAATTCTTTGATAAAATTATTTATTTAACATGTCATCTAAATGTTTCAACAGCTAAATATGTAAAATTCCGAAAAATGTCAAGTTATGCAAAAAAAATAGAAATCCGAGACCAGATTAGAAACTACATGTAATTGCACATCTTAATTAACAATCCAAGCTGCTTCTCTTCTAAATGTGTCTTAAATGTTTCACTAATACGCATGTGCAGACATATCGCTAACTGTCTATGAGCGTATTTTTAAAGTTCAGAAATTGAAAATCGCATTTTGAATTTTGACTTTTTTATATTGAGGAACTCGTGCTTAAAAAATTCCATAGCCAAAATTGTATCATAAAATATCGATGAATATAAGTGTATGTGTGAAAATGTATATGAAATGTATAGAATTGTACATGAAAATGTGTGTATTTTGCATTTGAAGCTAGAGGTACTACTCCCTTTTTTGATTCTCAAGAGAGTGGAGACGTCAGCGAAAATTGTCTGGGCTTGTTCGCACCTGATGCGAAGCGCATGTGGAAGTCCGTCGCTGTTTCGCAGTTTCCGTGTTTCATCCGTGGTAATTTGACACCTTTCGGGTTGCTTACGGAAGGAGCATCCAAGGAAGAGGGAAAATTTGACTGGGTTATTTTACCAAACTCAGTGAAAGCTTTCATGTTCTACCAAGCCCTCCGACATCAAACTGAGAAACACATTCCAGGATGGTAGCTCCTGAGGTAGAATGGACCATGCAAGAAGAATGCACACCTAGGAGAAGCTGGCGATTTTTTTGATTTTGCTATGTCATTGGGACTCAAAAATTATGTACCGAATATCATTTCACTGAAACGTAGATAATTTGTTTTCTCATCAAAATCCTTTGACATTTCTTACATACACCATTACACATTGATATCACAAATATCAAATACTTTGAAGAATAACACCAAGGTATTCATGATGACCCGATATATTTCGCCGGTTCTAGACGTGGGACACACTGGAATGAATGCTGACAGAAGCGTAGTGAACATCGTTATAGGTTAACACGTGACAAGAAGTAAAAATGAATTCTAAGGTAGAAAATAATGTCAATGCATTCAGCACTGATGCATCCAGTGACTAAACCACTCTTGTGCCAGAATCCCAAAGATAGAATCCCATTGGACGCCGAATCTAACGTACTGTACCAGTTCAACTGTACTTGCGGTAGCAAGTATGTCGGTCGGACAGAGAGGAGACTATCTCAAAGGATTTCTGAGCATGTGCCACGGTGGTTGCTGAACGGGGACCGACGTTCCAAAGCTGCAAGCGCCATCACTCGTCATTTACAGCAATGTACCCCATCAAAGCCAGCCAAGTCATGCTTTACTGTGTTGAGGAGATGTCGCGGAAGACTGCATTTGTGTGTCTTGGAAGCACTTTTTATCAGTGTAAAACAACCTGACTTGTGCATTCAAAAAGAAACTGTCATTAGCTTACTGCTGCCTTGGTGACTTCTCTGGTGTTTTCTTTAGCTTCTTTCTCCCTTTTTTGTGCTTTTATATGTATTACTCTGCACTCTGTCTATCAGTATTATCCGCATTGACATTATTTTCTACCTTAGAATTCATTTTTACTTCTTGTCACGTGTTAACCTATAACGATGTTCACTACGCTTCTGTCAGCATTCATTCCGGTGTGTCCCACGTCTAGAACCGGCGAAATATATCGGGTCATCATGAATACCTTGGTGTTATTCTTTATATACAAAGTGATATCTATCAAAGGCGTTTTCAAAATCTTAAAAACTTTGAAGAATGTGCCTGAATGTAAAATGACCGATTTCTATAAAGAAATCCGTGATGTGTTCTTCCATACCTCCCTCATTTATTGATGAGATATTTTTTATTTCAGAGATTTCATCCCCACATTTCTTGTTGGTCTGGAATTCTCAAGCTGTATGGACCTGGCTCCAAACCAGATAGAAAAATGGATCAAGAAGTTATTACAGAGTTGCAAAGCAGAGAAAAGGGGACAGTAAAAAATTACCTTATTGATCTTCTGAAATCTCAGATGAAAAGTCTGGCTGAAGAATGGGATGAGAGCGGCGAACTGCATAAAGGGAAATTTTATATTGCTCCTAGTCAGTTACCTTTCATAGATTTTCACCCTGATTCTTTGACCGAAACTCAAGTTGACTGATCTTCATTTTTTGAAATATAGAAACCGATGAGACATTTGTTTTTTCCTCTTTTATATGTCCAGATTTTTGTGTGAACCGGTCTACATGCATATGCCGTTCTATTGAACCATTAAATATGCAGACGAAAATAGTCTATACTTAATCACAAAAATATAAAGTCTGATCACAGAGCAAGTATATTGTAGGTATATTGTCTACTCAAGATTCAGTTTTTTGCGGAGATAACGTTTCTGCGTTTCATTGAAAAATGTTTTTGGCAAGCAATTACGTTTTAGTCCTGTTATCGATGTGCTAAAGTCAAATTTTAAGAAAATTTTTTTTTCATCATTTTTGAAAATGCAGCAAAGATGCTACACTAGGCAGCTGGGTCAAGTCGGGTAATTACGCCACGCTAAGCAAAAACACCTGCAGCTTCTACAATATAGATTATTTTCACTCGAATTTCGGTATATAACAACTACAGTCCATTTCCTAAATCGTTGCATAGCACAAACAATTCATATATCTTTTGTATATTCCCATCAAATTTAATCGCATGCTGACAATCGATCAATAAACTTATTTACTTGGTCAGCTGAGACACTTGGTACAGGAAACATGGTGTGGTTTGCCTAATTAAAGGAAGCTATTAGTGATTGTCTGCTTTGTTACTTTCCCGATGCTATTTCAGATATCAATACTATCATGTTGGCCCATGTGTTCTCTTTTTCATCATCGATGAGCTGCTCCCATTTATCGGATGCGCAACGCAAGCGTCCCCATTCCTACGGCGTGAAGGAAATGCTATTGTTTGCTGTGAACAGGTGCATAGACGAGACAAACCCTTGTCTGATCCGAGATTCGAATTTCTTCTGATCTCAATTGAGGGAAATGATGAATCACGCAATGGCTGACTGTGGGAATAATACAAATTTGAAATTTGTCAGTGAACGGATTTTGATAAAACTTGCATATTCTTGGAGCTGATAACACCAGCATTATTTTAAACCCAAACTCGAAAGCACCAGCGTTGATACAATAGAAGTTGTTAAGTTGTGTGCAGTTGATCGTTGTTGAACATTGTTAACGCGAAAGTGGAGTAAAATTAGGTAAAAGAAAAAATTGAAAGAAATTGCACAAATTGATGTCCGAATTCGAAAAAAATGATATCGTCTGAAAGCTTAACACGAGGCTGATTCAATGGTGATAATCTTAATTTTCTGTATTGCATATAGTTTCGTCTGTAGCCCTGGTCTGTAGGTGTCGGTGAACGTGTCGACCAAACATTCATACTTGGTACAAGTATGCTGACCACAGCTGACCAGAAATAACCTAACGGCTTGTCAAATTAAAGTGGTTGACATAATCTATCACATGGTACAAAAGTTATTGAAATTGAGCTCTTCATAAGAGAAAATCCTGAGATTTTTTAGCAACAATTTTCCGGTAAAACTTATTAGTATTGTATCTCTGTACATTCAGCCAATCCTAAAAACCGTGTGTCATGATGAAGCTGACTGATAGTTCATGCTGTCTGCCAACTTTCATAAAAAATTCTGTCGTCTTCATGCTGAAATCCTACATCAAAGAAAACGCTCAATTTCTTTCATAAGGCCAACTGACCACGGCTGACCACACATGAAAACGAAATATATATGTATGCCAAAATAATCTATGGAACAAAGGGTTCATAAACACAATTTTATACCATTGATCCAGGACTTCAACACGAAAACTTCATTTCAAAATGACTTAGCTTTTTTGTGCAATTTTTGAAACGGTCTGTATATAGATAGGCTACACGTAAAAACTCAAATCAAACACGAATTACTGGATTGACATCGACAGGCCTAATAGAAATTTATAGTGTAAAATTCTAGGGGTGTTCCGATTAGCGGTTTTCGTATTCGGCCGATTACCGAATATTCGACCGAATAGTTCAACCATCATCGAGAACGCGGGGTCGGAAGTATGAGAGACGCCCTTCTGACTTCATTGAATTCTTTCCGAGTCTCTTCCTGACGAATCCCCTTTATGCTCTACCCACATAGACCCTTGATTTGAGCACTGACGATAACGCAAAGTCCACCCTTAAAAAAGCAGTAATGAGCCCATCCAGCAGCATTGAGAATTTAATTGATCAGCCTCCGACTATCGGCGACAGTAAACTAAGATACGAAACCTAAGCAAAGAAATGAATTGGACTGCACCATTTAAAGCTCATGTTGAGCCTATGAAAATTATACTTTCAGCCAATGAAAATTCATTTTGAGCCTGCGAAAATTGAACCAATAAAATTTCAGATTGAGCCTATGAAAACTCATTTGAGTCTATTAATTATTTCAGTATTTAAAAAGAATGAGGTTTAGGCTACATAAGGTTTGGATGAAAAAACGGGGGTAATAGTGGACGCTTTCGGGAAAGCTCGGATATCGTGTATACGATAAATGTACGATTTTAGTAGATTTTGAGTGTTTGAAAGAGAGCAGACGCATCGAATTCTGTTCAGCGTATAGTAGAGTCATTTCTTGAAAGTGATCATGATATTCAAGCAGATAATGTTCGACGAGAGGCTGAGTTCCTCGATGAAACAAAACACCATCATCAACACGCTTACTGTGCGGTCGGAAATTTGATTGCTCCCGTGAACTATTTCTTCGGTCAGTTTTTGTGGTTTCCATGGTCCGTTTCTCGTTATTTTTGGTTCTTATCCTAACCAAGTCCGGACCTGAGAGTCAAGTGGTGGAGTCAATTTATCATATTTCGTGGTGGATCATCCCCATTTTCGAGGATTACTCCCATTCATCGCTGTTTCCTGTTGCTGCTTGTGCTGTCGTGACATAACACGCCATTGATGACCTAGAATTCCGTAGTGGTTCCTGTAGTGATCCTTTTGTGCTTTTTTTTCTGGTATCTTTTCTTCTCATCATTTTGTACTTAACCCTTTCGTTATTTTTTGTGTTAAGTAATTTTGTGGTTCCTACTTACCCTTACCTTATCTTCCTAGGATCTATTTCAAGGTCAATATTATTGAGCATTAATGTCCTTAGTTTTTCCATATTTCTATCTTATTTTGACTAGTTTCTGTAGCATACTACTTATTACACATGTGATTATTGAGCCTGTTGGATCTACACTATCAGGCAGCAACCCACGCACGGCGTTGACGTGAAGTGTCGCTCTATTGTACTGCATCCTGACATAACACGTTTTATCGGTGTGACGGTCCAGTGGATTGGTGCGCGGCTTCTACTTTCAGGGTCCGTAGTTCGAGACCGCCGGCAACCTTTTTTAGAACAATCATTTCTTGTCGTCACTGCGGTGTGCAGTCGGTCTGTTAAGCGCGTCTCGTCTGGTTGAAGTTTATCGCAAATAGTTGGTGCAATACCCTTATAGAATTTGTCAAAAATTTTATCACAAGAACTGCTGTTTCCTGTTCTTTCTCCTAATACGTCTGATAACAAACTGTAAACAGTGCTGCCTGGCAAGCATGTCGAAGAAAACTACGAAGGATTTAAAAGATCTACTGCAACTTACTGACAATGAAATTCGACGGACAACGCTCACTAAGGTAGATCTCCTTGAAGCATTGCTACTCGCAAAGAATAAACCCCCATTCTCAATCCAATGTGGTTATTGATCATTCGCCTGTCGGACATTCAGCATTACTTTCTGAGATAAATTCCAAACCCGATTTCCTTATTTCGGAGAATAATTCATTGAAGAAAGAAGTTGACGAACTAAAGGAAACTGTGAAAACACAGAATGCAGTTATTGAACGGCATGAAAGAGAAATCCGTAGGTCCAACATCATAATATCAGGAATTGATGCAAATGTGGACGTCAAAACGGCAGTTACAAATGTGAGTAATGCGATCAACGTCTCTTTAGATGTTTCCAAAGATTGTGAAAGTGTCTATCGCCTTGGCAAACCTAATTTTGCCACCGGTCATCGTAAGATTCCTATCAAAGTGGTTCTTCGAAATGTGTCAAAGAAATGGGAGATTTTAAAAGCTGCTAAGTTGTTGAAGCAACGTGACGATACGAAGAACATTTATATCAATTGTGACCTGACACCCATTCAACGGGAGATGGAGAAAGAATTGAGAAAGAGGCGTGATATTGAGAAGGCGAAACCGGAAAATTCTGGAAAAATCATTCGAATTCATAGAAGCATATTATATGTTGATGATGTCAAAATTTATGAAGCAGAACAGGATTTTCGGCCATGATTTTTAACCAGTGCTATAAACCCTCATCAAATCGTCATTTACCATCATTCATCATTGCGAATGTACAATCTTTGTTGCCGAAAATTGACGATGTTCGAATAACTGCATGTACTTTAAAACCTGATCTCTTTATGTTTACTGAAACCTGGCTTTGTGATACTATATCAAGCTCTCTCGTCGACATTCCTGGTTATACAGCTATTAGAGACGATCGTCTATCTGCTCATCGAGGTGGAGGTGCGGCAACATTTATTCGTAATTCCTTGTCTTTTAGAACATTTCTGCCCGCCTCAAAGATTGATCATGTGAATACTGTATGGGCTATTTTGACTGACTTGAATTTAATAGTCTTATGTATTTATATACCCCCTAATATTGCGTGCTCATCAAAAGATGACATCAACAATTTCATTGTTGAAAATTTTGATTCATTATGTGACATTTATCCTAATTACAATATTGTCATTGCTGGCGATTTCAAGCGCTTTCGATGTGATTTCTCTGTTGATCTCAGTGTAAAGAATATGGTTCAATCTCCTACACGCAAAGACGCAACTCTTGATCTGATTTTTGTGAGCGATGATATTTCCTCTCACTATTGTGTCAATGTGACTGTTCCTATCGGTAATTCTGATCATTGTAGCATCACAGCTCGACCTAGAAATGAATCTGCATGTTATCATGTTCGGAAAAAAGTTTATGATTTACGTGAATCAAACTTGGCGATCCTTGTTTCTCGGTTTAGAGGAATAAACTGGCGCGATTTTTACCTTGCCCACATGTCCTGTGAAGATAGATGCAATATGTTTCAAGATTTATTGAATGACATAGTCAAAGAGTGTATTCCTCAGTACATCGTATACTTCACTGAAAGGGATAAACCATGGATCACCCCTTTGTTGAAGCTGTATATTCAACGTCGTTGGAACGCATATCGAGAACGAAACTTCGCATCATACAACTATTGGAAGCTTAAAGTTCAAGAAGAGATTTAAGTCGCAAAGTTGAAATGGAGCCATAATGCAGAGGAAAACTCGAAGAAAATGTGGCAGGTTGTTGGCAGCATAGATGGTTGGCAGTATCCGTGGCACTAAATCCGTTGACCCTTTGTTACGTCTATGCACTCAACATGGAGGCCCTTCTTCTACCGTAGAACTCATCAATAAGACATTATGTGAATTCTTCGTTCCCAGTAGTGTTCCTGTAATAGATGAGGACGATGACTTGTGGTCAATTGATATATCCCCATACGACGTTGAGAATTAGCGACTCATGAAGATTCCAACCAATAAGGCTGCAGGCAGTGATGGCATCCCTACAGCGGTTTACAAAGCTGCTGCACCATTCATCTCTGGGCCTCTGTGTCATATATTCAACATCTGCGTACGTGAACGTATTTTTCCAACAAGATGGAAATTTAGCCACATTGCCCCAATACCAAAATCAGGGAAATTCGATATGAGCAATATTTGGCCGATATCACTCTTGCCGCTTCCAGGTAAGCTGCTTGAGTATTTTGTCCTGAGTGGAACAGTAAAGAGTAGTCTCATCAATTCTTTTGGCAATAATCAATTTGGTGGAAGACCAGGCTCATCAACTACTGCCGCACTAATCAAACTCATGGATGTTGCAACGCTACTTCTAGACCGAGATGATATTGGTGGTTTGCATATTATTTCATATGATTTCAAAAAAGCGTTTGACAAATTGAGACATGACATCATTATCCAGAAATTGTCAGAGACCAACGTTCCTCGAGGTTTTCTACATCTTACTTACAGCTACTTGGAAGATCGTAAACAAGCCGTAAGGATTGGAGATAACATCAGCACAACCACGAACATTCTGTCAGGTGTACCTCAAGGATCTCTTATTGGCTCTTACTTGTATTGTGTGGTCGCAGCATCTCTAACACTGTTCATCACTCAACCCGGATGATCAAGTATATTGATGACGTGACTTTATGCATCCCGATTTTTAAAACTCAAGTTTGTTCCAATGTATCTGAAGAACATGCGAACATAAGCAGCTGGTCACTGGCAAACGGACTCTCTCTGAACTATGACAAATGCAAGTCCCTTTTCATTCGTAAAGTGCCTAGTTGTTTGCCTACACTATTGAATGATGTCAAGGATGTCGATGAACTGCGTATCTTGGGAGTTATACTCAACAGCCAATTAAGATGGGACAGCCACATTACCACGCAGATTAGGACCGCAAGTCAGCGTATGTATGGGTTAAGAATTCTGAAGCCTCTGGTACCACCTTCTTCCCTCGCAGCTATCTACCATTCTCTCATCCGAAGTTTGTTCGAATATGCATCGATTGTCTTTATTCAATTGCCTGCCCATCTCGAATCTCGTTTGAATCGTTTTCAAAACCGAATCCATAAAATGGTATGTTCGCTGCCGAAAGACTGTCGAGCTACAGATTGCCCTTGCAGCAAGTTTCCACCACTCAAGCGTCGACGTGAAGAAGCCGCTGTCAAACTCTCCCATCTCTCTTCGAAGAACGGGAATCATATTCTCCACAGCATTATGCCAGACATCTCATGTCGATCCGGTCGTTATCTTCAACCCTACAGTGCAACATCTAGACGTTTTAATTCGTTTGTACCTTCACATGTGCATTATTTGAAGGCATTCTTGTTCAGTAGAACTTTGCTTTCATATTTCTATTTTTTGATATTTTATTGAAGTATACCCAAGTACCCAAGTGTACTATATGCCTATAGGACTAAGTACTCTTTCATACTATACTCGTACATGTAATACAGGGTGGCGCACGTAAACCTCCAGATTTTAAACTTTTATTACTCCTCAAATATTCATCCGATCGTCATGAAATTTCGACTCATACTAGTTTGGAGTATAGGATTTATGATGATTATACCTGTTGTACTGAGAATTGTCAGAAAATTCTGATTCTATTGACCGAATGACATGTACTCATTTTGTTGACATCGAAAATCTACATGTAGATCAAGGTAATTAACTTAACATGAATCGTATTCTACACAACGAATTGTGCGCAGTCTTGAAGTGAATATTGTTCAGTTACTTCCATGTCATATAAAATAACATTCGACTATTAAATCACTATCTGAGAAGAATCGAACATAGAAGAAAGGATGATTATTCGGTTGCAGAACGAGCAAAATGCGCGGCTTGGTACGAATGGCTCAAGATTCCAGTGGAGGTACAAAGGCCTTATCATTCAGAGTATGGCAAAAACGCGAGAGCACCGGATGCCCGTACCATAAAGCGGTGGCACACAAACCTGTTGACCAGTGGTAGTGTGGTGAATGTCAAGCGGGACCGGTCATCTTCTGAACGAACGGAGCAGAATGTGGAACGAGTTGTGCAGCACTTCGAGGAGGACCCAAGCACATCTACCCGTCGTGCATCTAATGCCCTTCAAGTGAGTCGCCGCACTATCCAGCGCATCCTCCATGACTATGGATGGCAATCCGTACAAGGTCCAGGTGGTGCAGCGATTACACGAAGAAGATCTGGAAAACCGAATGGAGTTCGCAGAACAGGAATTACAGCGCATCCAAGCCAACCCGAGCCATTTAGTGGAACTAACCTGGTCCGATGAAGCTCACTTCCATCTGGATGGTGGTGTGAATCGCCACAATTGTCGTTATTGGTCCAACCAGAACCCTCACTGGATCAAGTAAGAGTCTACGCACTCGCCACGCACCACCGTCTGGGCAGTAATGGGCAAAAGACCGTTCCAGGACACCATAAAATTCAAAAAAATAGTATCTTTAAAAACGACATAAATTCATGAATTTAGACCCTTTTTCAGGTTTTCAAGACCTAAATTCATGAATTTAGTCGTTTTTAAAGATACCGATTTTTCAAAAAATGGTACTTATTAAATGGTCTAAATTCATGAATTTTGGTCATTTTTCAGGTTATCAAGACCTGAATTCATAAATTTAGGCGTTTTTAAGAATACCCAATTTTCAAATTTTTCAAAATCTCAAATTTGAAAATTACAATTTTCTCGCTTAAATCATGACCGTTCCAGGACACCGAAAATCATAAAAGTTAAGAATCTCAAATTTGAGAATTACAATTTTCTCGCTTAAATCATGACCGTTCCAGGACACCGAAAAAATCATAAAAGTTAAGAATTTCAAATTCATGAATTTTATCCATCTTTCAGGTTTTTAAAATATATCATGTGACTAAAAATATTTCTTTAAAAATGGAAGAAACAAAAGTTGATGAAACAAAAGTGGAAAAAACCGCAAGAATATATCCTTCGTTATCATATGAACGTAGTTCTACTTTAATGGACATTGAAAAGATAAACATCGAAAAGATGAATAAAGAAAAACATAAAGACAGAGTTAGGTATATGAAAGATAAAGAATCTCAATTATTATTAAGATTAGAGCATTATAAAAAATTGAGAAAGAGATGGACTAAAGGAACACAAGGAATTGGCATATTCTTAACAATAAGTTTAGGTGCTTTAACAATTGTTATATCTTCAGGTGTTTTAGTAATTCCAGTAGTTGCTACAGCTTTAACAGGTACGGGTGTTTCTGCAACTTCACTTGTTACAATGTTAGATAAATCTTTAATAACTAAGAAACGAAAATCATTAAAAACTAAGCATTTACATATTAAAGAAGTCTATGATAAACTACATTACTACTTTCAAAGAGTATGTGATGATAATGTTATTACGTTAGATGAGATTGAAAAATTTGATCAAATAGCTAATGAAGTAAATCAAATATCATTTCAATTACAGTCAGAAAAAGTTGATGATAAGAATAAACAGGATGGCAAAAGTAGTAAGAAAACGGCGAACACTCGACCGGCGCCCCCCCCTCTGGAACGGCAGAGTGTCGTGGTCGGCCGCCGTGGTGCTTCGGGTCTGAGTCCCCCCCCCTCTGGAACGACAGAGGTTGTAGTCTGTCGTGGTGTGCCGACCAGGTGGGTTCACAAAATGTTCGCTGACGTCCCCCCCCTCTGGAACGATAGAGTGTCGTGGTGGACTTGGGCGACCGCCAGGATTAGTCTTGAGGCTATAGTGTGTGATGTTTTTCGTGCAATCTGCTGAATGTTGGGTTGTAAAATGGGTTGTTTCGAGTGGAAGGAGTGGTCGGATGAGAAAACGGAGGTCGGATTCGTATTCAGCGTGAAATTCTGCATCGGTATGGTGAGTTTCAAGGCAATCGGTGAGAAAAAATTTTCAACATTTTTCGAAAAACGACAGAGTTAGAATTTGGGACGTTTTGGTGTGTAGCGTCAAAACGAAGCATCGGATGAGAAAACTGAGGTCAGATTCGGATTCAGCGTGAAATTCTGCATCGCCATGGTGAGTTTCAAGTCAATCGGCGAGAAAAATTTTCACTGACCTCCCCCCCCCTCTGGACAGCTTGCTTCGATTTTGGCTTCCAGTGGACGGATTTTGTCGTGCGATAGCTCGTTTGAAAGCTAAGAGTGAGACAAATTCAGTGAAAGAATCGCTTGTTCCTATCTGTCTTCGTTCAAAAGTTAGAGCGGTTACAAGATTTTAGGTCGGAGCTCGCTTACCTGAAAAAATCCTAAGTGTCAGAGTGACTTTGTATGGGTAAAATTTTGAAAATTTTCCAAAGTGTGGAATTTCGACCTGGGACCGTCACCAAAACATTTTTCATCAAATTTCACTGACCTCCCCCCCCTCTGGACAGCTTGCTTCGATTTTGGCTTCCAGTGGACGGATTTTGTCGTGCGATAGCTCGTTTGAAAGCTAAGAGTGAGACAAATTCACTGAAAGAATCGGCTTGTTCCTATCTGTCTTCGTTTAGATGTGAGACGCCATTTAAGATTTTGGGACATTGGCGAAAAACGACAGAGTTAGAATTTGGGACGTTTTGGGCTGTAGCACCAAAACGAAGGCTCGGATAGGTAAACGGAGGCCAGATTTGGAATCAGCTTGATGTTATTGTCCAATGAGGATCATCATCCAATGAGAATCAAGCATTTCTTTATAAATAGCGAGCCTTCCACAGTGAGAATCATTCCATCGTTGAATCACACGAGTGACGGACGCACATTTTCTCTCTGTCTAGGTCCCTGTTCTATTATCCATCTAAAATGGTAAGTCGCTACTTCCCTCCCTCTCCTCCCTTGAACGTAAACTTAATACAATCTTTTTTCATTTTCAGGCATCTACTCCATCTGCTGCACTAGTAGGACAAAATGGCGGTCAAACGTTACAAGGTTCGCTACGGTCAGATCATCTACAACTGAGGCCAGTGGAAGAAACATCCAAGGTACATATCCTACACCGCTACAGCGTAAATTTAAACAAGCCTTGCGTTATGATGATCATAGCGTAGTACTCCAAACGGGAATGCTCCCTTCCACGGATGTTAAGATAATGCACAATCAGTATGGGGACTACATACTGATCCCCGTGAGTCCGTACATTCGCCACCAACTTGATATTATTGAGGAGTATGTGACATTAAATATGGACATTCCTACTCTTCTTGCTCAAGAGTGGAAGGCGAGAGATGACAAGGATACTCCCTATAGAAAGATTTGGGATGGTAATCACATTTGCCTACCGGTATCACATTGGTGTAGTTATTATAAAAAGGATGGAGATCAATCAATACCCATCAGATGTGATGAGCTCGGAGAAGGTACTTGGGATATCCTTTTCAAAGTGAATGGGCTATATTATGGTCGACACAAGGATAATAAAATAGCCTCATCTCTCTCCATGCATATGGAATCCATCCTATATATTCCAAAACCACCCAACGTGGACGACATAATTGATCAAATCCTTAACAGCAGTGGCACGAAGCGCAAGTCGGAGAAGAATGCTACATCAAAACGCAAATCAAAGAAGGAGAATTACTAGTCCTTTCCTAACTCTACCCTATGACAATTCGCTTATGTGCTTTGAGTGTCGTAGACGTGGTCTTATTAGATACATTTTACTTCTTCGTTGCCATCATATCATTTGTGTATTTTGTCGTGAAAAGCATCGATGTAATTCTTCATTTTGTAATATGTTATAGAACGTTTCCTTAGATGTGTAAATTTCCGTTTTAGGCTTCTATCATCATTTTTATGGATTGTGAGGGTGAACCTGTACAGGAGCTCAGTGCTATTGCTATGAACAATTGGACATATCAGATTGTTAGTGTCTATCATCAACATGCCAACTGCGATCCCAATGTTGATCAATGGGCGAGAAAACACATTCATGGACTCAATCTGAAATATTTGCAAGACTGGCTTTTCTTGGGAAAGTGCTCTTCTTATTGACTTTAAACGATGGTTAGCTGCTTTCAATGTTACATGCATCTTTTGTAATAATCCTGGTAAGGAGAGGAAAGTATTTCCCAATCTAATCATTGATGATATTTTGCTCCCGCCTTGGGATAGTAGAGTGAATCAACATTATCATGAAGTCACGAAACGTTTTAAGGATTTGTGTGTTCCTATTTTGTCTGTTCGTTGTAGTAGCTACGTTCATAACCAATGCTTCTTTCCTCCTTACCTCAGCACTGCCAAAGTCCTGTATGGTTATCATTGCTCGCTGTATGATAGTTATCAGCTGTATCTATTTTATCTCTTTCAAACCATTGATTTATAATGCATGCTTGTTACCGTTATTCAATAAATGTTACTATGAGAAGAGTTGTTGTTTTCATGCAATGGATGGGTTAGATAAAGGGCGATCATGTCTTTCTCAAACGACTGCGGAACATTACGTTTTCATAGGCAAAGTTTAAAAGGAGCTGTTCAAGATTATGTGATAAAATTTCATAAAGATGAGACCGACATCGAAGCAGTGGTCGATGATGCTAGCACTCTATTTCTAGAGTTAATGAATACATTCTCTGATAGCATTATCATGGCGCGATTAGTTGCGAAAATTAAGTTTAGTCATTTTGGAAAGCAAGAGGTGGAAAGTCGCTCTTTCCATTTTGCTTCTTACTCAATGGAAGTGGTAGATCACCCCCAAAAATTTTTTAAAAGACATATGATAAAAATTGCTGAACGTCTTAACGCATTTAACCATCATGGTAGCAGTCTAGTGATTGAAGCGATTTCAGATATTCACATTCAACTTTCCATAAAGAAAAATTGAAAATGCAGTGGTACTTGATTGTAGCACAACTGGTTTTCGAGCTATGTCTGCTCACTCTCGAAGTATATTCCTTCTGTACATGCGTCTATTATTTAGAAAAGGCTAGCAAATTCATATCTTCAAAAAGACTTGCTATAGACATCAGTAACGGTGAAACTATGTGTTGCGATGTATGTAAGCGAAAGGATGGAAATGAAAAGCGCATCTTCAAGAGATGTAAGCATGCTTTTTGTCAACGCTGTTTCATACGTAATTGCATTCAACTTTGCCAATGTAACCACTGTGATATTGCTCATTTCGAGTGTCACTTATGTCGCAATAGTTAGTACCTATGCAAATGTGGTAAAGATAGGTTTTAGCAAAGACTAACACGGAAAATGGCGAAACGTAAAATGACGAAACGTAAAAGTCAAAAGTTTTCTTCAGCCATTCAAGCTCTCCGACGAATGAAAGCAAATCAGCGATACAATGCTATACGACATGCTAACGATAAATTCATTTGTGAAATTATTTCTCATGTGAGGAAGTTGAGGACGAAGAAATTAGCGCCAAAACAACGAAAGTTACTTAAGCGATATGCTACGAAATTGCGTTTCATCTCCAATCCTAAAGTCACCCTTCAAAGAAAGAGGAAAACTCTAACACAAAAGGGCGGTTTCCTTTCAGCAATACTTCCAATGATAGCTCCTGCCGTGGGCAACCTATTGGGTAATATCTTTGGCTCTAAGCGTTAATTATGCAAATGTTGAATCTCAAAGTAATAAAATGGATTTCAGACTTCAATGTGATAAAGTTCTGACTGTATCAGGTCCATCTCATGCAGGTAAAACTGTTTTCACGCTGAATTTATTGGATAAAAGAAGGGAGTTGTTTAAGGAACCTATCAATCGAGTGATTTGGTGTTATGGTATTTATCAACCGTCGCTGTTTCAGGAATTGCAAAGTCGCAACTTTATTCGACATGAAGGAATTATTCCAGTGGATAAACTTCAGTCTAATGATGTTGTTGTATTGGATGATTTATTAAAAGAAAGTAAGAATTCAAAAGATGTTACAGATATGTTCACTCGCGCAGCACACCATAAAAGGTGCTTTATCATCTATATCACACAAAATTTGTTTCCTGATGGAAAAGAAGCTCGTACACGAAACCTGAATACACACTATTATGCTATTTTCAAGAATCCGCGAGATAAAAGTCAATTTGAAATTTTAGCGCGACAAGTTGCACCCAGAGGATCAAAAGCCTTAATTGAAATTTTTCAAGCAGCTACTGAAAAACCACACGGTTACTTATTCATTGACTTTACGCAAGAGTGTCCGGAAGAATTTAGATTTCGAAGTGATATTTTGAAAACTCCCATGATTATCTACAAACTATGAGTTCTTATTCTCGCATGATTGTTATTCCTCAGGATGAATATGTACAATTGACTGCCATGCAGCAAGTAAAGCAACCTCTTGCAAATCAAATGTATAGGAAAGAAATAGATTATCAGCAAAATGTTCACATCAAAGATCCACATCGTGCTGTATTATTACAAATCGGAAACTGTTGAGCAATTGAAAAACTTGAAGAATAAGATGCGTGACTCTGTATCGACTGCTACACCTTTAGCATCTCGCGCACATGCCATATCTCTTTTCAACAGTATTGAACCCCATCTCAATGTAAATGATAGAGGAGAAATCATTACAGATGAAAATAAAGTGATTGATGCTTCACGTTATGAAGACTTGATTCAGTATGCGACACGTAGAAAGCGCCGTCAGGGCTATGTTCCACCTGGTTGGTCATACTTTCTTAAACTATTGAAAAAGCATAATGTACCAAAATTTGCTTTAAATAATGAGACATTGAAAGA